>NW_004624889.1:2875027-2981394 GCF_000247695.1 Heterocephalus glaber | reverse complement strand
ATATATATATATGCAGGCAAGTAAAACAAATTCTCTTTTATGCAATGTAAGGAAAGGTATATTTTAAAAATACACCCAGACAATAGGATAAATTCCATTAATAGGAGAAAAGAAATGGCAAAACCTAATCAACCAATAATAAGTTGACTTAGAGGCAACTCATGTTATTTCTTGCTGAGGCGTAGATGTAGAAGTGGAGTTCCTGCAAAAAGAATGGGCTGTTAGATTAAAGTTTACAGGCTTGGAAAATCAGCCACAGGCATGACTTCTCTTCAAATCCCTCAGAAAGTTTTTGATTACTAAATGAATTCTTTGACAAATGTATATTGAATAAGGACACAGAAAATAAATCTAGAAAATTAAGTAGAAGTAGGAAAGCAAATGCTTTGTGCCTAAGGTACCTGCAGTGTCATCCCTGGATTACTGTAGGAACCCTGGGATTTTACCGTGGTGCCCATGAATTCCCAAGTGACAGAGCCCTTTTGGAGCAGCCTCTGCCTGGGAAAGCTGCTGGAGCACCAACTGCTTGGGAGGCCCTGAGCACGTGGCCAGGGACATTCCCTGAGAGCAGTGGAAGCTGAGCACACAAAGGGCCAGTCGTTACACCCAGGAGAATGGACCAGTGGCCCAGGCACCAGTGCTCTGTTGCCAGGGAAACAGGGACGGAAGTGTAAAAGACTCGCTGCAAAGACCAACACTGGGAGCCCCTGATGCAAAGGTCTTCTGCACTGATTTCCCACACTGCCAGAGAGCTAATCAGGTTCACATTCACTCTGTGCAGCACCCCAAGCCTTTTGAGAAGGAGTGTCTTTAAACGTAATGCATCTGATACATAGGTTTTCATAAAGAAACCTAAATTCTTGTGCACATGGTAGGAATGTCTTGCAGCTAAGCATCCTAAGGAGCCACAGATTGGAAATACTCTTGGTTCTAGTGCACTAACAAGGAGGCAAGAATTTGAGCCTCAACTGGACCCCACACAGGCCCATGGTTTCTTTCAATTCACTCATCAACTGACCACCTCTACAAACACAAAGGCCTATTATGAGAAGTAAGTAACAAAGAAAGTAGCTTTCTCAGCTATGAAATCATATCCTAATGATGGAAGGGTGAGGAAAGGGAAGGTACTAGTTTTTCATACATAAAAGGAGCGAAGGATGATGAAGATTTGTTGTCAGGTAAGTGGCCATGTAGTGTCAGAATCTGAAATTCAAGAGAAGTCCCTAGCATTGTACAATATTTGAACTGGAAAGGCAGCAGAGTTTAAATGATTGATCCAAGGTCACACGGCTGTGAATGCCAATAATGACACCTTCATTCATTCAGCTGACAAAATTATTTACTCAGGGCCACATGTCAGGCACTGTGCTTGGTCCTGAGGACTCATCAATACTCAGGACACAGGGTCCCCACCTCATGGAGCCTGGGAGAATCTTGCTGTCTTCACTCCAGGCTTCCGGCTGCAAAAACTGAGGTTGGATGAAATGCATCATCAGCGAGGAGCCAGCACACAATGGTGTCACAAGCCACCAAACGTCCCGAAGGGGGACATCACAGAGAGGAGACAAGCACAGGGTCTACCCCAGATGTGCAGTAACTCTTGGTTATTGGTTCTCACTCTGAAAAGCAAAAGCTTATAAAAAAGTTTCTGTGGCCCATGGGAAATTATTTTAACTGAAATGACTGATTAGTAGCTCTTTCCGAGTTTTCTTCTCCTCCTTGGGGTATTCTGGAGACAGCATTTGTGTGGAACACTGATAATAAAATTGCTGGTGCGGTTATCTGGACCTGAGAGGTCAGATCGGCCCAAAACAGCGAGACATTAACAACAATCACCTCTGGGTAAACTTTATGGGTTTTCCTAGCTTGCTTGTTTGTTTCAAGATCTGCAGTTTAGAAACAAGGAAATTAAACTCTTTTTGTAAATAAGACCTCCCTATTACAAAAACAACAAAACAGTTTTACAAATAGCAAAGCACTAGACATTATTTCCTGTCCAAAGCCTCCTTATCTCACAGTAGGTTTTAAATCATTGATAAGTGAATGTGGTCTTTGCAAATGGTAAAAATGTTACATTTGTGACCAAACAGGTAAAACTGTAATTTATTTAATGCTCTGTTAAAGCAGGTGCCAAAGCGCTGCTCTATACAATGCATCAGCTGCTTCTCAGGAAAACCCAGCAGGGTCACTGAGTAGGTATACATCCTCCTTTCTCAGGACAGGGACAAGGCCAACTCAGGGAGGGGGCGACTGCCCAGAGTCACACACAAGTGCCTGGTGACCCTGGGCTCCACGTTCTCTCAATGTCACCATGGAGGGCACCAAGCAGCTCGTAAGATCCCTGTGCAGGAGGAGCCGTCTTCGGAGGTCCTTGGTCCTACTCTGATCTTTCCTGTAGGACAGGGAGGCAGCCACATGTGTGAACACACACACACACACACACACACACACACACTCTCCCATCAGGAGTGCAGACAACTGCGGAGTCACAGTGACCTGACTTTGGACCCTCCTCCATCCCTTATGAGCTATATGACTTTGGACAAACAAATCAATCTCTCCAAGACTCGTTTTCCTTTTCTGTGAAATGAAAATAGCCCAGTTAACACAGGAAGAAATGTTCAACATCGCTGGGGGGTGGGGAGTGGGGAACACAGAAATGTGAATTAAAATAACACCAAGATTCCACCTTACCCCAGAAAGAATGGCCATCGTCAATAAATCAAATAATAAATGCTGGCAAGGCTGCATCAGGAGAAGGAGGCCTTCTACGCTGTTGGTGGGAGTGTAAACTAGTGCATCCACTACGGAAATCAGTATGGAGATTTCTCATAAAACTAGAAATTCCACTTGATCCAGTTATTCCCCTTCTAGGCATCTTCCCAAAAGAGTTAAAGACATCATATTACAGTGATCCATGCATACCCATATTTATAGCAGCACAGTTCATAATTGCTAAATCATGGAAGTGGCCTATATGTCCATCAGCAGATGAACGGATAAAGAACCTGTGGTGTTTACACACAATGGAGTACCATTCTGCCATAAAGAAGGATAAACTTGCGTCACTTGTAGGAAAATGGATGCACCTTGAGACCATAATGTCAAGTGAAAGAAATCAGACACACAAGCTTAAATATCACATGGTTCCTCTTACACAAGAAACCCAAAATATAAATAAAGAGAAAAACAAAAGATAGAAATAGGAGGTAGGGAGACAGACCTTTCTCAAAAGAGAAGGAAATCGAAAGGGGAAGGGGTGGAGGGAGGGGAAGGGATGAAAAGCAACTGGGATGTGTTCTGTAGATGCACCAGCTCCACACCAGGAGTGTAAAGGTTATGCACTGCAGACATAGACTAATAAAAATAAATTAAATAAATAAATAGAAACGAAACATGCAAGTCGGATGGCTCTCCTTGCAGACTCAAACTAGACGTCCGATAAACATGACCCAGCCTACTATCTGGTGACTGGCGACAGCCTTGCTTGCCTTGTCCTCACTCTCCAGTTCCCTTGGTGACTACAGGAAACACAGAGCTGACACAGATCTGCTTCCAGGAAGCAGCTTCCCTGGGAATAAGCCAAGTTCGCCCGCAGAGTGGCTGTTGCCAAAGCCAGCCAGTAGCAGTGCTTTGCAGGCTCCTGCCCACCAGCCCGAGGGTCCTCCGCTGCTTCCTGGGTCGTGCCCACTGTGAACTGCACCACCTCAGCCCCCAGGGAACTGAAGGCTCTCAGGCTCCAGTCTCGGGCTTTGTATTCTTCATCCTCCATCCTCAAACAGCACCCCTGAAACCCTGCAGATCGGGACCAAATCCCCCTCAGACCCCTCCCCTACTGCCCAAGGTCTAGACATTGTGCCCCCCAAGCTGAGCCCCGTGAGGTGGCATCCCCAGCCAGAACCCTCACTGAACCCTCCTGCCTCCTGGCTGGGGAGACTGCGGCTCAAGACACCTCTGCTGTGAAAAGCCCCTCACCCCGGGGAGTCTACTGCAGACCCACACTTGGCCCTTGGGCAGAGGGCCAGGGTGCTCTCCACGTCCTCCGTCAGGGCAGCTTCTCTCTGGGCCCTTTCTAAGCCTGTTCCTCTTCCCATTGCAAAACACCCGTCTCCATGTTTTCTATTGCCTAGCTTTTATTTTGCTCTTTAATTTATTTATAATATGGGACAATGGAACACCACTCTCCATGCAGAAAGATAAATGTGAGTCACTTGGAAAATGGATGCACCCTGAGACCACAGCGTCGGGTGAAAACAATCCAAAACAAGGCATGGTTCTCTTGCATGAGCTTACGTCTTCCTGGAACTGAATGAGCTGAATTTAAATGATCTTACTTTATAAATCATACACATTTCTGAAATGGGCTACATAGTAAATTGTGCAGAATTGATTATTTTTCCCCTGAATTGTAAAATAGTGACTAGAAAACAAGAGAACCCAGAGCTCACCCAGTGGAGGGTCAGTGGCACCAGCTCCTGGCTGCTCTGGACCTAAGGGCTGCAACCCCTTCCGGGCAGGGCAAGCCTGAGGTGGGCAGGGCCAGGCCCAGCTCTGCAGGCCCAGCCTCTGGCTTCGGGTCCTTGGGGCACCTGTCAGATCTCCCCACATCGCCACAGTCTCTGCTTGGGGGCAGCGTCTCCTCCTCACCGCCGCCCTTGGTCACAGGCAAGCTCTGTGCTCTGTCCTAGACCCCAGAGGCCTCCTCTGCTGTGGGTCACCTGCCTGCCCAGGCGCCAGGCCCACTGCGTGCTCTAGCGCACAGTGGTCTTTTCCTCTCTGCTGCCCCAAGTCAGCGGGAGCCTCAGGCCACCAGGCTACCCCAAGATGAATGCTTGTCTTTTAAGCACGACTGTCCTGATGTGATTTCTCGTCCCCCCTTAAATGTGACCAGATATTGGGCCTTGTCCCCTGGGTGCCCCTGGACAAAACCAGCACAGCTCTGTGATCTCTGACCTTTGTCTCTCACCATTTTGTTTCTAGACTGTACACTTCCACCCTCCGTGGACCTGCTCAGTGTCCCCTCTCCTGGAAGCGGCAGCATAGGTGTCCCAGTGCCACCGTCAGGGAGCCAGGGATGGAGACACGTGGCGCCCGCCACTCAGCACAAAGCGATGCCTCCTGACAAGCAGGACAAGGGCAAGGATTCCCCACAGAGTCTCGTTGACAGGGAGCCTCGTTGGGTCTGGGGACCTCGGAAAAGCCGCTCCCTCTGAAACTCTGACTCCAGCGCTCCCCGCCTCTTCCACGTCTGTTGTCAGGGCAGGCGGGGCCCTGGGTGGGCTGTGCCTGGGGCAGTCACTACTCATTCAGCTCTGCATCCCTACAGCACCCAGTCTGCAGACAGCCAGCACTCAGTGTGTGAACTGCAGGTGCAGAGAGGACAAAGTCTCCTCAGAGGCTGAGAAGCCATTGCCTCTCCGGGCTGCCCGAGGGGACTTTCTGCCTCCTTGGCCACGAGAGGCCTGGCCTCAGACCAACCCCTTGCTGGCTGCTGCTCCTGATGTCTCTGGGTGGCTGCCCAAGGTCCAGGGTGTGGGAGGCCACTGTGGCTGGTTCCCTTCCCCTCTGCGGCACCTGTTCTCCAGGGCAGCCGCACTGCGGGGTCGGGCGGGTCCTGCAATAGCCCAGCTGAGATGGCTCTCGGGAGGGACAAGGGAGCAAGGGCCTTGCTGTCCCTGCAGGAGCCCTCCTCCCCCAGTCGGGGACCACAGGCCTTTGCCTCCACCTTTTGCTGCCACAGGGCCGCTGCCAGCCCAGCACCCTGGCTTCCTTGCCACCAAGCCTTGGCCTATGTGCAGGCCGCCCTCGCCCCCCTCAGGCCTCCTGGACTGTGCCCTCGATTTACCCTGCAGGCTTCCAGCCACCTTCCCCCTCACGGGCTCTGATTCAGAACCCCGCTCTGAGGCGAGAGCCCTGTGGCCGTGGACACTCAGAGTTATGGGACCCTTCGCTAAGCCACCACTGCTTTATAAAAGGAGGGTAATAACGTTACCCTCTGTGTGCTGTGTGAGAAAAGGTGATGCTTGGGAATGTTTGGCTCAGTCCCTGCTCCACAGCTGCCACCCAGCACATGCCGCCCACTGTGCCCCTCAGGCTGGCACATGGACAGAGGGGACCAGCAGGGACAGAGTGGGAAGCGTCAGGGGTCACCTGCATAGCCCCCCTGAATTCCGGGGTAATCAAGAACACATGACAAGCAGGGCCCAACTGTCCGCCACCGAGAAAGGCACACAGATGCCACAAGCTGTTCCGGGCATTGTGAGAGCCAGGCAGTGACAGATTCCAGAGACAAAAGACAAATGAGTCAGGGTCCCGTGCTGCACGGGCCTAAGACGCTGTGTGAGTCTGCTTTGTGTCCCCATAACAAACGCCTGAGGCTGCCTGCTTCACAAAGGAGAGGTTTGTGTGGCTTAGGAACCCGGGGGCTGGAAAATCCAAACCACCCTGGTGCCACCAGCAAGCCTCACAATGTGGAGAAGAAGTGGAAAGCACCAGCACTGACATGCACATGGGATGGCCTCGCTCTGTGGCGATCCCTGTCGGGAGACAAGGTCTAATCTACTCCATCGGTAAGGGTGGGACCACGCACCTGCCCGTAGGCTCCACCCCCCAAAGGCCCCACCATGGACCTGGCACAGGCCACCAAGCTTCCTCCGCACAAACCACGGGGACAAACCACACCCAGCCACAGCAGACCCTGAAACGACACAGGCACTGAACAAAAGCAAGGGAGCTGAGAAGCCCCCACCCTGTCCCCTCAGGGCTTCAATGTCATTGCCACACCCTCGAGGGCTCCCGAGCCCCTCTGCCCCTCATCACCGCCAGGGTCCTTCCACCACAGCGGGCTTCTCTGGGGCACCTACTGCCCATTCCCTTGACCCGCTCACTGCCATCTGCCCTGCACTGTAACCTTCTGGATGCAGAGACAGCCTGGCTTGTACCACCCACTGCGTGCCCAGCACCCAGCAAGGGCCTGGCAAAGGGTGGGCTCACTGGCAGGTGTTGAACAAGCACACTAACTTGCACCCCATCTAGCAGCAGGCCTAGGGTACCCTGGGACCCCCGCCCACTGGAAACTGTTTTCCTTCAACTGCGCCCTTGAGCCAGTGGTTCTCAAGGTGTGTTCCCCAGGGGCACCAGCAGCAGCAGCTCCGGGGAGCTTTCTAGAAACACAGATTCTCGGGCTCCGCCGGGCCTCAGGTGAGGCCCTGAGGTGAGGGCCGCAGACCAGGTGTGAACAGGCTGTTGAGCTTGGGGCCACAGTGGAGACCATCACAGGCTGTTCTGTAGCAGCTCACCCCAGGTGCCACGCACTCACTGCTAGGGACGGCCTCGGTGTGGGGTCGAGGTGTTTTTATATAACTAGAAGAAGGCATTAGAAGCCAATGCTTTTGGACAACACTGCTCAGGACAGCAAGCCTGATTTCCTTATTGTAAGACATACAGGAAGAGATGGGGGGGAGAGAGAGAGAGAGAGTTGCCGCAAGGACAGGCTTTACTGATTGAGACAGTCCCGAGAGGATGCCAGCTCCGGAGTCGGCACAGCGGCTCTCTCACAGAGAAAGGGCTCATAAGGGGGCTGGAAACTAACTGTTTGGGGATCAGTGTCTATCCTAGTCCATGATCACGGCCCGTTTCATGTTTGGTGAGTTTCCCCATTCTCCCGGTGCGGGGCTCTTGGCCTCTCCTCCTTAACTCACGGGCAGGAGCTCCCAAGCGTCTCCTGTACTGATGTGCACCGGCTGTCCCTCAGCTCCAGGAAATCCACGGGAGTTCTCCGCAATTTCATTTGGTCACGGGACCCCTTTTCCCCTTCTACACACTTACCAGACTTGTTCTCTAAGAAACACACTTGGAAAATGCCATTGTGATGTATTCTTCCCTAGAGAAAATCCCGCCACACCCCCTGAGTCCTGGTGCCCACAGTGGGACAACAGTGGCCTTGCTGCCGGCAGCAACTGAGTCATCAGCCCTTCTGATCTGTCCTAGACTGCAGAACAAAGGCTTGCTACCAAGCACATCGTACTCCAGATACACACATACACACGTGTCAGGCCTGATCTGGCCAACACCCAGGCAGTGATTATATTGTTTAATTCCAAGCTACAGTTTTAGCGGATACAAAACACCGCAGCCCTCAGCAAAAACCCGCAGATCCCTCAGGTGGCTAAAGACCAGATACAAGCCAGCTGTCTCCAGCCAGGCAGACACAGAGTGGGGTGTTGTAGAAAGGAGATAAGACTACAAAGTACAGCACAACATTCCCTGGTGCCAAGTCGCCTGATAACATCCACACATCTGCCTTGACCACAGCATGGACCCCGACCCGACCCCTGCACGTGACAGACGGGCCAGACCCCTGCCTCTTCTTTATTTGATGCTGACGGCTTTGTTGCCCTCAGTCGTCCTGCACCCAGGCGAATAAAGTCTGCCTTGCTGCCTTCCACTAGCCTGCTTGTGTGGTCTCCTTCCTCCACCATTTGTCACAATATGCAGTCACACTATATATGTTTAAAATCTGAAAAGAGCCCTTGTCTTTGTGAAAGGCTGGATTGACTGTTCATGAAGGCAAACACAGGTAATTTTGAGTTGATTCTTGGAAGCGCAGTGTAAGATCTTGGATGGGGTCGGCCGAACTGAGACTTTCCGTCCACACTGTGAGCGTCAAAGACCCAGCTCCATTTCAGAGCCTTGGGCGAGCCAGGGTTTCTTCCCCAGCTTAAGGGGGTGGGTGGAGAGTCCCTGATGGTGAGTGGCTAAGTGCAGGTGACTGGTGAATGCTTGGTCCCTGTGGACGATCAGTAACCTTGAAAAGGCTGAGTCCTCTCTGAAGCAGGAAGTTAAAATACTCACACCAAATAGCCAGTGTTTACTTAATCGGGGCTAATGACCAGCTTCTTAATGAAATCTTACAAGCTCAGTTGAACACAGAAAACATTTGCTTCCCTAAGTGCAAACAGGCCTGTTCATACTGTGATCAGACACCTGGCACATGCAGGCCCCGGCCTGGCTCCTGACTAACAAGCACGGAAACCTCAGGATTCGATCCCACAGACCCTCACATAAACACAAACACTCTAACTTCAGCAGTTTAAACTCCACATTTCCTCTTGTGTCCATGTTGGTGGATAAATACACTGTTTTCAAGAGCTAGCTATTATAAATTGTGCTGCTACAAGAAATAGGGAGACGTTCCAATAATTCCCTAAATTACCTATTCCACTGTTTGAAAAATAATTTAATGTGTATATATGTTAATTCATTTCATTCATACTACTAGTTTCTCTTAGTTCAATGAAAAGAAAGTTTTGAGCTATTATCTGTTTCTTTGTAAGAGAGAATCTTTTTTGAAGATAATGATACACAGTGTATCAACTATTTTGTTACGAAGTTTTATTTTATTTTTTCATAAAATAAAAAGAAATGTGAGGCAGTCATGCTACACACAGGTGTTGGTCTCCACAGCCCTGGGGTGGTGGCTACCTGGAGCCTCTTGTGCTTGCCAGGTTGTAGGTCAAAACTCAGTAAAATAAAATAAATCAATGAGACAGGGAGGACGCACCCACAGGGGAATGAGGGCTGTGATGCCATCCTATGTCCTGCTGCGACCCTGGGCACACATCACACGGTGTGAAGACCCACAGCTTGTCCAACACCCATGGAGAAGCCGGAAGGAAAGGCTGGCCAGTGTGTGAAGGCAATATTCATTGATTGTACAAATGCACCATTCAGCGGTGCATGTGTGGGTGCAAGAGGCATGTGGAATCCTTTCTATTTTCTGCTTAACTTTGCTATGAACCTAAATCTGCTTTTTAAAAATCAAGTCTCTTTGTTAAAAAATTCACCAATATAAAGTTTCTAAGGAAGCTGTAAGTCACATTGACCATGATTGAGAAATCATCGATTGTCACACTCGGAAATGACTATTATTATAACCACCACTGCCAGCGTTGTTATTCTTGGGGCTGAAGAGGGGTGAGGGGCTGATGAGCTCTCTAGCTCCCACCTGTCCACGTTGTGCCGAGGACAGCGACCCGAGTTCTGTGCAACTGCAGCCTGGTGTGCCCCTGGTCACCCTGCTTTCTACACTGTCACCCCCCAATTATGGGCCCCAGCAGGGCAAGAGCCGTGTCCTGTCCACCACACAGTGGCCCCAACCTGTGTCGGGAGCTCAGTAGATGCCCTGGTAATGCCTGCAGACTGAACAGAATAAAACAGCCACAGTAAGTACATCATTTAACTGCTCAGGTTTTAAATGCTTAAATTTAATAAAGTTCAAGGAAATATGCAATCAAATTTATTAATTTGTATGAAAAGGATCTGCTTTCAAATTGTTATGTGACTAAAGTCCAATTTGATCTTTAAAAATAAGATATTCAGGACCAGTGTGGTGATGCATGCCTGTAATCCCAGCACTCAGGAGGCTGAGACAGGAGGCTTGCTGTGAGTTCAAGGGCAGCCAGGGCTACACAGTGAGTTCAGTGCCAGCCTAAACTACATAGCAAGACCCTGTCTCCAAAAAACCTAATAAATAAATAAATTAATTAAAAACAAGATATTCACAATATTTCTGTGTGCAATATACAAAACGGGGTCAATAGTGTGATCTTTCTGGAGAAATTCACATTTAACCAAAGACTCAGGAGTCATTATTCAAAATTACGAGTGGTCAAATTTTCCTCCACATTTTCAGTTATACCTATAACTATACGTGCAAAGCATACAAAACCCTTGCAAGATAAAACTTTGTCTGCTAGCAAGTGTTCCTTTTGTAGAAGTTCAGACAGAGATTATTTAAATACGTCCTCAGGATACCTGGGCGCTGCAGTACTCTGCACTCGGATCTGAAGCCAAGCTGTCAGGTTACAGCACAAGTAGGCTCCCTTGACATTCAGAATCCGGTCAAAAGCCAATTCTGAACACCACTTAAGACTCCTCAACATATCTATTCTTTAGTTTCCTGGCTTGAGAGAAAAGCCATGAGGATGTCTTATATGGGAGATCTATATACTAAGATACATTGTCTCTGAGGAAATTCTATTTTTAAGGTATCACGAACAAAAATCACAATTTCTTAAAAAATAATTTCATAATTAAATGTATTCAATGGTGCTAAATAAAATTCACTCTCTAAAATATAATTTACAATGATTTTTGTTTTCATAAAGTACAGATAAACATCCTTACAAAAAGCTTAGTATTGTGACCACTTCATATAAATGCGGCTGGGGGAGGCTGGCTTCTCAGGACATGGAGGCCAAGACCTCTGTCCCTGAGCCAAGCCCAGGGCCCCTGCCCCTACCCGCTCTGCTGTGTTCTGGGGTAACAGGTACAGGCTGTTTACTAACAGAGAAGACGGGAGAGGGGGCATGGAGGCCAGGAGTGCAGGGCCCGCTCCAACACCAGCTGGGATGAGAAAAGCCATGAGGATTCAAAGGGACCTGAGGGAGAAGCCCCTGTTACCCCAGAACAAGCTTGGCAAATACAAACACCTGTCCCAGGCCACCGGGAACGTCCCACCGCCGGAAAATCAGCAGTGACTGACTGTTCATGTGACAGCTCCGCAAGCTCCCAGTAAAAAACATTCTCACCCTCAGAGGCTCCTAGCAGACTGAATGACACATTCATTTAATGTCTGAATTTTTTTCTTTTAAAGTCAGAGTTTCAAACTCATAATAATAATAATACATCTATAGAACTACACTAGGAAGGCTCACTGGCTGCCATCATTTTATAGACATTTAAAGCTGAAGCAAAAGCAAGGTAAGAGGCGGGGCCAATGCAAGCTGATCTACCTTCACTCAGCAGACACTGAACATGAGACACCAGAAAGCTAGGTCGGTGGCTTTTGTCTCTGTGTTTAGGTCAGTTTACTTATTTTTGCCATTTATAAGCATAATACATGATCAGTGCAAAAAATTTAATAATACATAAAGGAACAAAAAGCCCACCTGTAATCCCAGCCCTCTGGGAGGCTAAGACAGGAGGATCCCAAGTTTGAACCCAGCCTGGGCAACTTAGTGACTTATTGAGGCCCTGTCTGAAAATAAAAACTAATGAGCTGGGGCGGCAGCTCAGTGTGAGGCTTTGGGTTCAGGGCCCGATGCTTATTCTTCTAAAGTTTCAAATTTCATTGTCAAGTTTCCCAACCCTGCCCCTACCACCAATCAGTGACAATGAATTTACAAGTTAATCTCAAACAACTGCATCTTAATTTGTGATCTTTCCATCTAAAATATGTGCCTCATTTATTCACACTTAATCCACCACCCAGATTTAATGTACAATGCAAATAAAGAGCCATCCTCATCATGCAGCCATTCTCAAGCCGGCCACAAAGTGCATTTCTCAGGAGGAAGAGGAGGCTCAAAGCCAGGACTGGGTGCCCATGGCATCTGTTGATTGCTGGGTGATTCACCGTGTCTCATGACTGCAGACTGACTCTGATGCCCTGATGCTCTGTCCCCGGGGTGTCCCAGTCCAAACTCCATCTCTCTTCAGGGTGGGTGCAGAGCGGATGCCTCTGTGGCATCCGTCCCGCGGGGAGGCGGCTCTCCAGCACCCACACCAGAGCTGGGGCATCAGGACCTGCTGCCGAGCACTGTCCAGGGCACACTGAGGACGACGGCAGCCAGACCTGCCTCGTGGGTCCTACGTGGCCATGAAGCCTACCAGGAGTCCCCAACTCAGTCCTCCCAAGACCCAGGCCACAGCTTTTGGGCCATGGCCCGCATCCCTGGCAAGGCCCACGGTGGGGAGGGCTCGGACAGCGTAGCAGCATTCCCAGGACTTCGAAGATGCCCGGGGTCCTGTCCCCAGCCCAGACCAGGCAGCAGAACCACAGCCGACCGTGGAGAGCACCGGCCACGACCCCCGGGACACCCTGCTCCAGGCCTCACACTTATACCCCAAATGCAGGTGAGAGAAGCTCAGCATCCACTCTTCTCACCCTCAGCTAAGTAAACGGTGGCCTGGGCTGGATGTCGCCCACAGAGCTGTTTGCTTTGGCCTGAACACTGCGCAGATTTTTTTTTTTTTTTTTGGAACCAACATTCAACAGTTTAGAGATTTCCTGTATTTGCTTTTAAAAACTAAAAGGTCTGGGCCACAGCGCCCCTGCCCTCCAGCCTGGGCCTGGCAGAGCGGTGACTGCACACACAAGCGACAGACGCTTCCATTCGCAGGACCGCGACCGTACCCGGCTTGAGCGCCCAGTCTCCCCGAGAGGATGCCAAGCTGACACACTGCGGTCTTCATCCTGTGTCAGGTTCTTTATCAAAAAGAAAAAGACAATAGGAGCCTCTGCCACACGGTGTTTCCCATGCTGGAGAGGATCCAGGATCCGGGATCCGACGGGGCAGACTCAGGAGGATTTAGAGGTAACGGTAAATCGATCACTCCAGGTTCTTTGAGTACAGCCACACGGAGCCCTCGTGGGTGGATTTTTATAATGGATGCTGTTTTTGAAAGAAATACCTCAACAGTTCCCCCCCACACACACACACACTACAAGCTTACTGCTCTTAAATTTCTCTCTTTTCTTTAGAAAGTCCCCTTCCTCCTATAATGTCAGTTTCTTTTTCTCACTTGGCTCTTGGGCCAATTAATTCCTGCAGAGTCAATGGTTTTCTCCCCTTTGTTGACTGTAAGTTCTTCCCTGACAGTACTTAGCTTTCACTCAAGATTTATCCCATTACATTCACAGATCTCCCCTCCTGTCTTGGAACTGCAGAGGGCAAACAAAAGGCCCATATGCTGGCCAAATCCTATCAGGAAAGTCATAAACACTAACTGCTTGGCAAAATTATCTTGTTGTATAAGTAGATGGGTTCAAATCGGCAACTTGGGGACAACTCAACTGTAAAAAAAGTTTTTGAAACTATTGAGACAATAAAATGCTTATTAGATGAAACTGCAGAATCATTGTTTAGCTTATTTTTTTTTGTGGAATCACTGTCAATATATAATAATGAGCGTGTGTGCATGTGTGTGTTTCTGCCAGTGATGCTTTTTAGAAAGAAATAAACACCAGGGGTCTGCTATCATGTGGGACTCACAAGTCCTGAATTGCCCTCTGTCACAGCTGCAAGAGACACTGAGCAGCACCTGGTCCAGGCACAGGAGGGGCTCGAGGTTACAGGCCACTGCCAGTCCACTGTGTTGCCCTGGGAAGGAATGTTCATCTCTAGACTCACAGGGTGGGAGTGGGAGACACCATGAATTAACGATGTTGGCCACGGCACAGGGCGCAGAGCAGGGCTCCCTATGTCCCTGTTCACCACCTTCGGAGCTTCCACTCAAGCTGCTTTGGGGAGCTCACCACCCACAGCCATCGACCCTCTGACGCGCTGCTGCCCACTGTTGCTATCTTCAGCCTGAGCTCCTACTCTCTAGCTCATGCCTCACGACATGAAGACAAGCCTGGCTGCAGGTGAGCTCACAGTGCTGGCTTGACCTACTTGGGACACTTCGCCTGTCCTTTCCAGTTCCCGCAACTGACCCCCACCCCAAGGGCATACTCCCCTCCTGTGTTCCACCCACGATCCTGTGGACAGGCGCTGACCTGTGCCTGCCCTGTCGTGAGTGGTGCAGCAGACTGTGTCGTAACACGGTCCCCAAGCGTCTTTCCTGAGCTCAGTGTTTGCTGTTCGGAATCTGCTTCCGGAAGCTTTCACATTTCACATTCAGGTGCTATTCTGAGCTCTGGTGCCACCTTGAGCCCCCTGTGCTTGGTTAGATGGAGGCCTCTGAAGTCTTTCTAGCTCTCAGCAACATCCGGTCACCCCCATTTCCAGGCCCTGGCACCCCAGCAGGACTCAGAGCTCCTCCTGGTCCCTGCAGACTTCACACTTACAGAGAAGGCCCCCGACACCGCCCGTCCGAGACTCCTCCTGGAGAGAGAGGTGAAACCCGGACCACCACAGGTCAGCTCAGCATAAAGTGGGCTGAGTCCCTCACTCTGGAGACAAGAACAGGCAGACCACGACCCTGGCACCAAGCAGGTGACTGCTCAGTCGTAACATGCGTGACAACTCTAGGGCGAGTGGAAAGCCGCCCATGAAGAATCAAGAGCCAGAGATGGGTCTCTGAGCACAGAGAAGCACAGAGTCCATGAGCACTGCTAGTGAGAGATCGCGTTGGAAACATGGAGAGGCCCGGCTGAAGAGACGGCTTTCCACGTCAGGACTGGCTCCTCAGAGCCATCTCCACCAAGGAGCATGGGCCCGTCAAAAACCACAGAGGTGGGAGAAAAGGAAGAAAGGTGAAAAGCCAGACCTGGGTAGAGAAACTCAGTTAAGCTGGTGTCTCAGCTCCAGGGTAGAGCGTACACTCAGCAGGCACAGGGGCCAGGTTCAATCCAAGCACCAAAATCACAAAGCCCTATACTCATTAAGTGACTAAATGGGGCAATGAGAGGGAAACAGAGGAGGAACAAAATGAGCGAGTGACAGGCGGCTCCTGCCAGGCTCTCCTGCCTTGTAGCCTCCTTGACCTCCAGAGCTCGGGTGGAGTGGTGCCATCCACGCTGACCGGAAGTCCCGTCTACACCTTCCCCCGGCTCCCCACTGGCTGGCAGCCCGGTGGGCAGCCCCTGTGGTGGTCTCAGAAGCACCCCCTGTCACCTGGGACCCTGTGCAGGACAGGACCCGCCTCCATCTGCTCCCCATGAACTGGGCTTCATCACTGTTGTCCACCAGATACCTGGGGCCTGCGCGGCTCAGCAGCTGCCGTCTAACTGAGCGGGACAGCTGGTCACCCTCGGAACTCAGCTCCCTTCACCCCTACTGGCCACACTGTTTGTCGCTTGCCCGAGAGAACACAAAGTGTGTTCCAAGGCCAGCACAGTCCCTTCTGGTGTGTTACGGATGCTGCCCTGTTTGCTCACAGTCATTGGGAAGGAAGTGACCTTGGGCCTGGACACTGTGGGCGACCCCTACCATCCCCCGAGATGCCAGAGGCATGGACAGCAGGCACCAGGCAGCCTGTCCTCAAAGATCAGGGCACCGCCCCACAGGCATGGATGCGCCCCCCTGGCGCCCCCCAGCCTCCTGTTCCGAGCTGAGCGTCCCTCCCACAAAGGGCACAAAACATTGTCCTGCTGTTGTCAGTGCCAACCTGGAGAAGCCACCAAATGCCTCACCAGGAAGCCATGCCACCTGCCCTGCAGCCCAGGAAGGAAGGCTTCGCCAGGGACCTGCGTCCTGGGCAGAGCACCGGGCCAGCCATGGGGACCCCATCCACACACGACATCCCAGCTCCACTCGTGGCAAAGGTGTGTGACACCCTGAGGTCTCTGCTGAGCTCCTACACACCCGACGCAGAACTTCTCTCCCAGGGACCTGAGTGCTCCACAATCCAGCTGCACTGCATGAGAGCAGTGTGCTGCACTAGCGTGCTGGAAGGCTGGCCCCTCTCTACCTCCCTTACAGGGCTGTATTTACAGACACTGACATTTGGATTGCTTATTATTTTCCTGTGTCACGACACAGTGTTCTTCTCTCATTTTTTTTTCTTTTTTAACCATTTAAAAAATAAAAATCATCCCAGCTGCAGCCCACACAACCAGAAGCCAGGTGACAGAGCCTAGACGCCACACCTGGCTGCAGGTGGGTTCCTCCCCTCAGAAAAGAGCAGCTCCACCCCTCGGGCCCATGGCTTCCCTTGGGAGCCTAGCATCCTCCTCAGTCACGAGTGTCCACAGCAAGCCACAGTCGCACCTGCAGTCACGGGGCCGCTGTCACCTGGGAGAAACCACAAGCACACCAGGGTCCCACCGGAGTGTGGCAGACAGCCTAAAATGTGAATTCTGCGGTCACTCTTTTCACATTGCGGCCATCATCAGACCTTCTGCTGCATCTTACTCAAAGATACCGATAAAGAACTCTGTGTATCATTTCATCACGATGTGACGGTTATTATTTTGGTAACCGTATTTCAGTACAGTGATTTCCCTTCCAACTGCCCTACACACTTTATGGCATGGACTCAGAAACAATATTCCAAGAAGTGTCCATTGTTTTCAGTATTTACTAGAGGGGCCGGGGACAGCGAAGGGGGACAGAGCTTGGTCCCGGCGCAGCGCCCTCCGGCACCAGCCACGCCTCCCTTACCAGCGCGTTCACGTCCTCCGTTTTGTGGATAAGCACCCGGATCTCCTCAGGGTCGCCGCTGAAGATCGCCTGGACCAGTGGGGGCTGCGAACACAGAGGAGGGGACACTTAGCAAGGTGATGACACGTGTGGCTGCATTCAGACACAGACGACAAGGACTCGGGCCAACAGAGGAACCCACACGGGCAACCCGGGAGGATGCACTTAAAGAAATAAGCAGAGCATGCGGTGAGAGCCCCTGGAGCCTGGGCTGGGAACAGCTGTGAGTGCCACAGGAAAACCATCACAGCTCCAGCGGCCCTTGACAGCCCTCCAGCTCCGTCCCTGACACAACCAGACGTGCTCTGTGCATCCAGCCCACCCCAGACTGACTCAGGCCCCCGAATCAATACGCTAAGCTGAAAGGCAATGTGTCCCTATTCGGAAACAGCCCTTCAAGGAGACAGCAGATGTGGCCCTAAACCAGGGGGACCCGTGGCCCGAGAAGCTCTAAGGTTGGGCCCAGAGGCACTGCTGTGTGGACATGGTGAGGAGGCAGCTGTGGTGCTGGGGAGAGGCACGCAGAGAGTGGCCCGATGGTCCTGCATCTCGCATTTCCAGCCCCAGAACCGTGCGAAATAAAGGTCTGCTGTTTACACCACCAGGCTCTGGTCTTTGGTCACCTTTGCCAAGCAGACTGAGTCCCCACGATTCCTAAACTTCCTTTTCCCCCCAGTCCTGGAGCTTGAATCCAGAACCTCACCCTTGATAAGCAAGTGCTCCACCACTAATCTACAGTTTGGGTCCTTTTTTAAAAGTTTATTTTGAGACGGGATCTTGCTAAGTTGCCCAGGCTGGCCTCGAATCTGTGATCCTCCAGCCGCAGCTTCTCAAGTAGCTGGGATTATGGGCGTGCACCAAACATGATTACATCCACTGCTGGCTTCTAGTAAATGGGAGGGTGTGGGTTGGAGGACAAGAAGGGGCTGTTACTGAGCCCCTGCTGCACCCACTCCATTAAAGAAGACCCCTGCATACGGTAGGAAGAGCAGCAAGAGGAAAGGAGACACCTCTGGGGAACCGGCTGGCTGGGCCAGGAGGTAGGCGGGAGGAGACTCGTCTGGGAAAGCACCGAGGAAGGGGCCGAGATGGCTGTGGCTTGCAGACCGGGAAGGTAGGGCCCCAGGGTGTGAATGTGCAGGAAGGAGCTGATGTCAACCCGGTGACAACCATGGAGCAGAGGCGGAAGAAGCGCAGGGGCTGGTGCTGGGCTCGCCCCACTTCACAAAGGGTCCTGCAGCACTGAGCCCATTTCCGGTGTGTAATCTGGCGGTGAGCACCCTAACGGGGCTGTTCTTAGGATCGAGTGAGAGAACACACGGGAAAACCTTCTGTAACCATACAGCGCACACAGTCCATGGATATTTACATCAAAAAATGTTCAGCACTCGATATGGAATATGTGAGCATTTCTTCCCTAAACTTCAAGGTCCCTGGCAGTTACACACATGCTTACATACACACACATGCACTGCCAGCTTCTGGAAGCATGTTAGCCTAGTAGGCAAATCTGGCCATTTCCCGAGTTCATCTCGTCCTGGAGTCCTCAGGGATGCCCAGGGCCAAGACTGGGTCTTCACCGGGTCACTTCCTGCTTCTGAGCAGCTGGAGCAAGCACCGGCCCGGGTGGGGGTCAGCACCATCCTGAGACCTGTCCCTGTGCTGTCTCCTCAGGAGCCCGAGTCCTTGTCCCCAGAAAGCATCTTGTCTCTCCTCTGCCCTCCACTGCCTCTCTCCTCCGAAGGTCTTCATTGCCAGCGTGGGGGCCACTCTGATGCTGTAAGAATCCTGGCAAAAATGCTGCACAAAGCACATCAAACTGCAGGTGTCTATTTCCATGCTCTGGGAATTTGTCTGTGGCTTTCCCTTCAGGAAAGTTCCCGGCCAATGGAGAGATGGATCTCTCTTCTTTGTTCCCAAAATGCTCCCCCTCCTACCACTCGCCAGGTACAGGGACAGTTTCTCCAACTGCCAGCAACAAAGCCAGAAAGAGGTCCTGGAATGAACATGAGGTTTTGGCCGGCCAAGCTGTAGCTGGCTCTCTGCTCAGAGACGAGCAACGCCTGACCCTTCGGGGGTGGAACCAGCACAACCACTGCGGGAATCAGTGTGAGGGGCCCAAACAACACTACAATGAGAGGTTCCACTCAATCCAGCCACCCCCTTCTGGGTATCTTTCCCAGTGAGCTAAAGACATCCCGTCACAGTGACCCATGCACGCCCATGTGCACAGCAGCACAACTCAGAACAGCTAACTCTCGGAAGCATCCTCTATGTCCATCACAGATGACTGGATACAGAAAGCTGGGTATTTACTCTCCGTGGAGCACTACTCCGCTATTAAAGAAGGATAAACTTGAGTCATTTGGAGGGAAATGGATACACCTTGAGACCATAATGTTATATGAAATAAATTAGACATTCAAGCTTCACTATTACATAGCGTATTACATTCACATTAAATATTGCATTCTCTTATATGAGAAACTCAAAGTATAAAGAGCAAAATAAAATATACATGATAGGAAATAAGGACATAGATCTTTCACAAAAGAGAGGGGCCAGGAGATGGAGGAAGGCGACGTAAAAAGGATTAAGCAGTGTTCTGTACACGGTTCGGCTCCACACGAGGAATGTGATCATTATGTGCTACAAACACACGCTAACAAAAACAAAAATTGAAAAGAAAAAAAAGATGAGCAGATGCTTCCGAGTTCTTGCTGACCTCGGGGTCCTGTTTCTCCCCCAATTCTCTCCCAAGTGCTCCTAGCGAACACTCATGTGAGCACTCTTGACTCTGAACTTGAAGAGAAAAGCAACAACTAACCTAGCAACGGTTGGCCCACACTAGAGTCGCCAGATGCATCGGGCAGGGTGTAGCGTTCAGTGGGCGGCTGAGCAGGTGATGCCACGGAGACAGCCATCACAGGGCCCGATGCCGCCCTGCCGGCCACCAGGTCCCCACTCCCAGGAGGGCGCCAACTGCACAGAGCGGGGCCCAGCCCTCCCGGGCAGGGAGAACACGGAGGGGGTGCTCTGGACACCCAGGCCCTGGTGGGCCAGGGACAGAGTTCCCAGCACCCCGGGGTGGGAACCTGAGCTGCTGCACAGCTGCCACTCTTGGGCCGCACACATGCACTCAGGTGCCCACCTGGGCTGTGGACCACGCTGGGGCAAGGGTGGGTGCACAGGGCAGGGCTGAGTCCCACGGACCACAGCTCTGCACCAACCTCTGCACTGCAAGCCCCAGCACTGCTCCACACGAATCTCACAGACAAGCGCTTGGATGAACTTCGTGCTGCCTGGGTGTAATTCTTGAACTACATTACTGTGATTTTTGAGCAGGTGGCTTTTTTAAAAAAACATTATGGGTGTCAGGCTGGGGATTTAGCTCAGTGCCTGCTGCGCAAGCGCAAGGACCCGAGTTTGATCCCCAGTACCAAAAAAAAGACAAAACATTATGGGTGTTTCTTTTTTATTTTTCTCTACATTCCCAAATAAACATGCCCATAGAGCACTTTGGCATTTCTCTGTCATTGGGATTTTAATCTGATCCTGCTGTTTTATTTTTCCCAGGTAAGCACTTAACCTGAAAATAAATATCTGGGAAAGGGTGTATCCCAATGGTGTCTCCATGACATGATCTTAAGAAAGGCAGAATATTCCAGTTACAACAGTCATATTCATGAGTAGCACGGACCCATGAATTTGGCAACCACTGGTGGCTCTTGCCTGGATGTGGATGAGTCGTGGAAGCAAAGCCTCACCTGAGAGTCTTCTGCCTTGGGGTGCCCAGGTTCTGCCCTCCGCTGACAGGGCCTCGCTTTCCATGGGTATCGGTAAGTGTCAGGCAACTTCAGCCCAAAACACGGAATGGGAAATGCCGCCAACCAGCCTCCAGAAGCTGTAAGCTGCACGCCACTCTGCACAGCGCCAGGGAGCCCTGCTCCACCCGCCCCACCTCACCAGGGATGTGAATGATCCTTTTGCCAGTGTGCCCAGTGCCTACACTGCCTGCCCATCAGTCACACAGTGGCCATCTCGGCCAGCAGATAGACGGTCCTAGCGTCACTGTGCTGTGTTCAAGGGACCCTCGCTTGATAACGCTCCACACGCGAGGCTGGCAGTGCTGGGCATCTGCACAGTATATTATAATTATTTTACTTTCTCATTAGCTGTTGCTGATCTCTTATTGTGCCTAATTTACAGGCTAAACACGAAGTGCACAGGAAAAAGCAAGGTTTGTCCTCCTGTGCCTCTGGACGTCCACCGGGTTCCTGGATGCGCCCTCCCAGATGGGGTTGTACTGTTCCTCTCCAATACCTCTCGCTCCAGCACGCGCATGTGCGATGCAGGAGCGCTTTCCGCGTAACAAAGAACAAAGTTCGGGAAACACAAAATCACAAGGGTCAAAATTGGGAGAAACAACCTTGGCAGGGAAAGGAGACTGAAGAGAGGAAGCAGCCCTTTCGTGGCAGTTCTTCGGGGTTTCTTGCACGCGCAGCAGCTGTGAACAGCGATGGCTGCCAGGCGCTGCGAGGCGCACAGGCTCCTGAGGGAGTGGAGAAGGCACAAGGGTACCTCCTGGGCCAGCACCACGGCTCCGTGGGTGTTACTCGGGTGGGCCTGGCCCTGTCCCTCCCGCCATCCTGAGTCTCCTAGGAAGTGGCCTTGGGTAGAGACAGGTGCACAGCAGGAGGAGCCAGGTTGGGTCCGCTGTGAGCTCTGCAGCTGACTCTGCAAAGTGAAACCTTACCCACAGAAGGCCACTCTTTCTACCCACTTCCCTTTTCAGCCCTTCCGATGCAATATCTTTTATTTTTATTTTCACTCTGAACACAAACCAGGAAAATGCCCGATTTCCAAAGCAAAGGCAGTAAATCAAACACGTGCGTAGGAGCGGTAACTTTACTCTCAAACTTCGACCCAGACTCTCAATTCCACTAGGGGGAGCAAGGTGGTAACTGTTGCCTGGGAGATAATGCGTACTTAGGGGAAGTGAGGTAGTTGAAAGCTCACTCCACTTTAATCAAAACATAAGAAACTAAAGCTTCCAAAACAGTTCCTAGTAATAAGCAAACACACACAGACACACCATTCCCAAATCAAAAAAAAAATAAAAAAAATAAAAAACAACAACTTTCCTACTGATACCTGAGGGTCCAGAGTTTTAGGAAATAAGAACAAAGCGATCTAAATTGCTAATGTATCACTTTCTGTCATTTGTATAACACAATTCAATCATTCCCTCAATTCCACTAAAATATGCTACTGGAGGCATTGGATGGGCCATCCAGTTAGGAATGAAGTCCAGAAAGTGTTCTGCAGAGAAAGCTCAGGCTGGTTAGGCTCCTGCTCCAGCCCACACTGAGACATCCCTCCAAACATCCCCAGCGAAAAGCTACCAATGTGGCTTTTGCTAAAACCACTGTTGCACTGTTCTCTACCAGTAAACAGGGTGCAGAAGATCAGCAGAGACAGAGCTGCCAGGGAGCGTGGAGAACAGCTGGAGGTGAGTCCGAGAGGCATCCAGAAGATGCATTCCAAACCCCTGCTGTGTGGCTTATCTTTTTCTGGTTAGACTGGGTAATTAAAGACTCCAAATCTAAAAGGAAACATCTTGCATTCCAATCAGGAGTAGATGCTGGGAGTCAATCAATAGCCAAAAGGGGAAAAAAGGATATTCCTCAACATCTGCCCATGCTTGAGCATTCTGAGTACAGTGTGTCATTAGAGCAGGATGTTAATAGTAGTCAATTGCTGACACAGCTGTGATCCTGCCACAAGCAGCCACCAACTTAAGTGAACAAGCGGAAACACTTCATTGTGTAACAACTGGGTTTTGTATGAGGTACCGTTTGCATTTCTGCAAAAGGACAATAAAAATTTCTTTGAGTCACTAGATTTAATGAACAAAGCTTGCTGGCTCTATCCATTTGGTCTTGCTGTGTGCTGTACATCCTGAATATAAATCACTCTTCCCAGGGGAGAAGCTCACAGGAGCAGAGACAATGATGACCATAAAATTGCAGTCGGCGCCCCTGAAGTACCATGAGGACTACGCGAAACACAGACTCCTCATAACCTTTTTCTTTAAAAATTAAAGGGTGAGACAAGACCAAGTGAAAATGTTTCTTGCATACTGTGCTGCACAGTAAATTTTTATAATATATTCAATTATTAATAAAAACAAAAAGCATAAAATTCCAAGTAATAGTAAGACCCTCTAAATAGCTGCTTATTAACTCTATAGTTAAACATGGTTTAAAATAAAAAGCATTTAATCAGAAAATGGTGAAATTCATGTATTACCTAACCTTTTCCAAAATGAAAGTAATACACAGGCACTGACTGGGATGGCTGAGCGGGGACCAGTGACCCAGTTTGGGGACACTACACATCCTCTGTCGGCCTTGCCTCTCTGAGACCCCCAGCGCCGTTTCTCTGCTCTCTAGTGGCTGCTCCTTCATGTCTTCACCCAGGCAGAAGCCAAAAAGTGAGGCCCAGGCACATTGCCTTCTCTGCCAGTTACTCATCGGAGGTCAGGCATAAAGACGTAGCAAGACGGTAGGATCAGTGAGAGGGAAAGTCCAGGGGTAGGAAGAGCTCTGACCTGTGACCTCTCTTTATCACGGTAGGGAGATCCAAGCTATGCCATCTGACTGACCTGGGATTGAAGCCCAGCCATTGCTTCCTCATCTACAGAACGGGGCCATGATAGTCATTTTGCAAGATGTGCTTAAGAAACTGCACACACAGACACACACGGGGCAGCCGCCTGGTAAGCCCTCTGCAAACAGTGATTACTGCCGACTGTGAGGTCACAGACCAGGGTACTGACGTCCATCCTACAAAGAAGATAAACAAAGGGTCTTTAAAGATTTCCTTTAAAATTGCAGAGCAAGTAAATCATGTTGCGTTAGAGTCCACAACACCATTTGTAAGGTGAAGGGCCCATCACACTGACAGAGAAAAATATACAGGAAGGGCACGGAAAATCACACTGAGACTTGGTGTTGTGACATTGGGAAATCCCAACAATGTCCCACATCTCTGCACTCAGAAATCTAATTTAGGAAACCAAATAACAACTCCCTGAAACAACATGTCATGCCCCTGGGCCAATCAGTGCACCGTCCATCTGTGCTTGCTGATGGAATGTAAGATCGTAATTTTACTATTTCAGATGTGTTTACACACCATGGAGCAGGAGCACTACTCGGCCTTAAAGAAAGATAAACTTAAGTCATCCACAGGAAAACGGATGCACCTTGAGATCATAATAAGTGAAATACATCAGGCACATGGGCTTAAATACCACATGGTTGGTCTTGTATGAGACTCCCAAATTATAAATAAAGAGCAAGAAGCAGGGAGGTGGGTCTTTCTCAAACAGGAAGGGACCAAGAGACAGGGGAAGGAGGAGGGAGGTGGGGGAAGGGATGCAAAAGGCATCAGGATGCGTTATGTGCACAGGGATCAGGATGCATTATGTGCACAGGGATCAGGATGCGTTATGTGCACGCACCAACCCCCATGAGGAGTGTAAAAAGCGTGTGCTGCAAACACAGACAAGTAAAAAAAGATTACCAAAAACATGTGGGCTATCCCTTTCTCTGATGATCTTGTGGTGGTCACAAAGGAAATAAACCCCTTTCCGTAACTGTAAGGAGGCCAAGTGATTTGGCTATTAGTGGCAAAACTGAGGCCAAGAACTTAGTTTCCCTGATTGTCCCCATTCGGTACTTTTCCTCGTGTGCTATGCTTATGATCAATAATTCTGCCTCAGTTTCTCCCTATGGAGAAATGTCATATACCTTATGGCTCACTAAGGATAAAAGCTGCATAGGAAACAGAGCATATATTCTCCCCATGTGTGGATATTTACACTGTACACGAGCTATACATGTGTTATGTCTCCTGATACACTTACTGTTAACAAAACAGCTAACAAAAAGGCAAATGTTACCAAAAGTCAGAAAGCATAGGGCCACAGTCTTTGATAGTGGGTGACTGGCATGGGTTTGTGTTCCCAGAAAGGTGGAGAAGCAGACGCTGAGCTCACGGGAAGGAGGAGGCGGTGACCCCTCTGGCTGGGGAAGGCTGCCAGTGAGGCGGGGCAGCGCTTGGTGACGTGGGGCAGGCCGCGCTGCACAGGAGCTTTAACTCAACCTGCTGCAGGGACAGGGAGTGGGGCCGCAAGCAAGAAAGACGAACATCTTATCTGGCCACAGAGTGCCCTGAACAGGGGAGGAGGGGCCGGAGTCAGGGCCCAGGGAGAAGCCGGGCCACAGTCCCAGTGTCCCTGTCACAGGCATCCAGAGGACAGAAGGCGAGGGGCACAGGGGGAACAGCAGCCAGTGCTTTCTGTTCTCTGCTGCAGGCTCTGTCCCGGGGTGCGGTTTGCTGAGCTCCTGGGCCGCTTCCCAGTCCCCAGTTGAGACGCAGGTCTCCCTCGGCTCCAGCTCCCCCTCCTCCTGCGGACCTCTGGGGATGGAAGCTCTGTGGTGCCCTCTTGTCACTTGATCGATGAATTTAAATCATAACATTTCAGAATCAGGCCACCTCCACAAAGAGCAGAGCAAAGCGAAGCAAGGCAGGCGCACTGGGCAAGCGCTGTATTTTCACCGGGTCTCCTGCCAATGCTGCTCGCCTCCCTTCCCCTCTGCCTAGTTTCAAATCTAAGCCTCAGCAAAGCTCACTCCATAAGGCTAGGGAGGCAGATTTTAAAGAAAGCTAATTTAAGCAGAGCACAAGGGATGCAGGAAGTTAATTTATACAGAATATTTAAATCAACACAATTTTGGTGAGATACAAAAAACAACAATGTATATCCCTGTAACTTTCTCACTTTGAAAAATTGCTATAGAGGTTTCATTCCTATCTTCTTTTTCATTGCCTTCTTTGTACAACTGTATCTTACAGTATGTTCAATGCATGCAGTTTCAAATACAAGAGGGGATTTAATAATGTTGATCAATATAAGCCATTTTATTTATTTATTTATTTTGCTTATATTCTTTTATTAGTACATTTTAGATACACAATACTTTACATTTATCATTGGGTGCTTGTACCTGTGCATGATGTGTCTTGGTTCTTATTTTTTTCCCCATTCCCTGTCCACCCTTCCCTATTTACAAAGACTTTGTTTCCATTTTTTTCCTTTTCTCATAATTTTTTCCTTTCCCCTTCCCCTCCCACTTCCCCTACCCTTTTGGACCTTTTCTTCCTATTTCAAATTACCAATTATTCATTTTAATCATTTTAATCCTTATTTACACTTTCAGTTTCTCACACTAGAGAAACTATTTGGTATTTACACTTGTGTCCTATTTATTTCACTGAAGAGTATGGCCTCAATATGCATCCATTTAGCTATAAACATCTCTAGATTCTTGTTCTTTATGGCTGAGTAGTACTCCATTTTATAAAAAAAACCCCACATCTTCTTTATCCAGTTTCCAATTGATGGGCAGTTGGGCTGTTTCCAAGCTAATATAAGCCATTTTAGTATTCCTGCCAGGGGAAAAAAGTCACATGGCCAGAAGACAGCTTTCAGGTTGGAGGTGCATTCAGTGTAACTTCTCTGCCTGTTCAGATAAGAAAGTAGCCTTTGGCTATTGTAAAACATGACTTTTTATTAATACCTAATTTATATATCTTTTATCATCAAAAGGACAATAATTAAAAAGGGTACCTCAGAAACATGACCTGTTACTACAGTACAACCCTCTAGTTGTCTCAAGTAATTATAAATTTTGAAAATCTCAGAAACTGGAAGATGTTTTAAAAAGCAGTTCAAGTGTCCTTTAGGAACAGTAAGCTTGACATGGTGGCACACGCCTGTAATTCCAGCTGCTCAGGAGGCTGAGGCAGGAGGACTACAAGTTTAAGACTTGCCTGGGCAAGTTAATGAGGCTGTGTCAAAATGAAACTTTTAAAAGGGCTGGGGGTGTAATAAAGGATTCCCTGGGTTCAGTCTCTAGTACTAGGGTAGGGGCCATATGGAGAGACACAAGATATTCACTGGCCATCTCTGGCTATCCTGAGGAGGCTGGCAGTACTGTACCTGAGACACAAGGACAAATTTAGTCGTATTAATAGTTTGTGATTCAGGCAGACTCCAGACTGAGTTTCTCTGAATCTATCATTGCACTGATAAGCCACTTTTTGCACAAGCGTCCTTCCAGAGTCCCAGCAGTGTCCCTAAGCCCTCTTCTTCCTTCCTGTAGCTGCGGCTTTGGATGCCATGTGCAGTTCCCAGAAAGGGACAGAGACAGGGACAGGCACAAAACCAAGTCCCCTCCTCACCCCAGATGCCCAACCACAGTCAGTCGGAGGCCATGAACAGCCCAGAACCTGATCACCTCTGCCAGACGTGATGGAAGGGTCCCTGCTGCCCACGAAACAGTGTCCATGGCAAGTGAAGCAGTGGAGGCGTCTGCCTGGCAGGCTTCCCGGAAGTATCTTCCATCACTGGATCACGCCGGGGGATCCAGGACAGATGTCGCAAGGAAAAGAGTGGACAGCAGGAAGACAGAGGAGCCTGGGAGGCGGACAGACGTTTCATAACACAGAATGGGAATCTTACAGAAAGGACAGACCTGTCACAGTTCCCTGCAGAGACAGCAGCCCGGTTCCTATTTCCTGTATTTCTCCACTGACTCAACAAGAGATGAAGATCTGTGTTCTAGAAGTTAGTCTGGTGCATTCCCAATAACCATATTCAATTAAATCCAACAAAGATTTAGTAAGCAGAAGAAATGTACCAAGTGAGTTGGGTGTCGTGGTGCATACCTGTAACCCCAGCACTCGGGAAGCTGAGGAGGAAGACTGCCAGCCTGGCCTACATAGGGAATTCAAGGCCAGCCTGAACTACACAGTGAGCAAGGCTTGCCTCAAAAAAAAAAAAGAAAGAAAAAGTTTGCCAGGGTGTGACAGTGTGTAAGTGTCCATGGCACAGGTGCCAGGCAGAGCCCAGGAGAAAATCCACAGAAGGGCAGGAGTCTGCTGTGGGCTCCTGAAAGACACAGCCCTTGGAGTGGGTACTGGGGTCTGGAGAGTATTTACAGCACATGAAGGGACTGTCCTTGCTCATTCCTGGGGGACAGGCAGGAGAGGGAGATGGGATCTCAGGGCCAGTTTGGCTCGGCCGGAGCAGGAGGTTTGGAGAAAGTTGAGAAGTGGAAGTGGATCCCAGCAAGGAAGGCTCTGAGGGCCAGGTGGGGTCTCTTCTGCAGAAGTGAGGCCCATGGATGGCAGTGAGGGGCGGGACTCAGAGCCCTCCCTGGACGTGGGCCTCATGGAGGAGACGCGGCATTGGTCTGGACCAGAAGGCTTGCGGATGCGCCTGGGGGGGACCCGGCAGGCAGCCACCGTGCAGATCTGAGGGGCAGGTGGACTGTCCCCCTACAGCAGCCCCGGGCGGCGGCCTGGACTGTCGCTGGCTTCCTGTGCAGGATGCTGGGGTGCTGGCGCCGCCCGGCCCTCGGCAAGGGCCCCAGAAGGAAATGCTACAATGGGGCGTTTGCTCTGGGGCCCTGCACGACTCCCTGCCCTGCCCTTCGAGCTCCGTGCTGCTCTGGGCCCGGAAGCCCCGCTCTGCAGTCAGCCGCATCCGGGGCTGCACCGCCTGCTGCTCCTCTCCACGCCTGCCAGACCAGGGCCTTGGGCTCTTGCTCTGGCCACCACTTCCCCAGCTGGGCTTTGGGCAAGAAAAAAGCTGGTCTTCCTGTCTGGAGCTGAAGGAACAAAGAGGCAGAAGCAAGCCTCACCCCAGCTGCCTGCTACCTCACTTCATCTTTATTCCCTAGGTCTACAACTTAGAAGACAAACTCATTTTTTTTCAGTCATGCAAAGTTTCAAAACTAGGAAGAAGTGTGATGGGAAAGGGACTTTCAAAAACATCAAAATCCCCACACATTTTCTCTCGGTCCTGGGTTCACCACATTTTAATCTTAGTATTTTTATGCTGCAACAGTAAGACAGTTTAGAAGAGACTTAATAACATTCCCCAGAACCCACGCTAACAGGCTAATGTGTATCCTTTGACATCTTGCTCATGATCCTGTTGTGTACACAAAAACAGACCCTGATGCATGAAATGATCCTTGTTCTTATCACTGAAATGAGATTTTACTACTTCCCTCTTTCCCACTTTGTAAGAATAATAATACGTGGAGTTCACCCCAGGTCAGCTATAGGATTCGTTTGCTTCTTCTTATAGCCACATAACTGGATACATCATATCCAATTACCCACATTCCATAATGTGGATACATCATGACATTCACTCCTTCCCCTTATGGACCTGCGGGTGACTTCTAGTTTGTGTCACTAGCAAACAAGCTTCTGCCACAACCTCTTCTAGCCACACGTGGCACAGAGAAGGGCTACCTGAGCTGAAGGCATTTTCTGAGCACCTACGGCCTGCTATTTTTAGGAAATATACAAAAGAAATGTGACAGGGTCCCCTCCCCAGAGAGTGCCAGCTACAGCTGGGAAACGGGTCTGAGCCACACAGAACAATGAGCCCGGTACAGCCACAGCAGGGGCCAAGTTTCCCTTCTGCACAGCAGCAGGTGGGAGAGCCCAGAAAGGGTCCTACGGCCTCTCAGTCAGAAAGCGGGACAGGGCGTATGCCAGGAGGCCCTGGGGGAGTCCACAGAGGAGGGAGGACTTGAATGCTGCATCTGGATGACAAATGATCCGAGGTCCTGCAGGGACGTTCACGTGCGTCTACTCAGGACAGCAACAATGAGCAGTCTCTCTGCCAAGCCTCAGCGTTTCCAAACACCTCTCACCCCACCCAGCCTCTTAAAAGACAAAAGACCCTCCAGCTTAGCTGCCTCGAAGCACGGCACTAGCAGCAACTTAAAATGCACCCACTCCGGCCAGCAGAAGCTTGGAAGTGCCCTCAAACCTCTTCCTCCTGCCGCTCCCCTGCCCAGCCCAGCCGCTGTGCACTGTCTCCACACACACACACACACACACACACATGCGTGCATGCGCACGCGCACACGTACCACATTGTCGTGTGCCCTTCAAACAATAGCAGCCATTTAAGCTGTTCCTGTCCATCTGGAAAATAACACAAACATCCTGGGCAAAAGCAATGCTGAAGTGTAGGCAATCATGATTTAACCACAAGACCTGACTTCTTTGGATAGAAACTTTGTTAAGATGTGGCCATTGGCATTGCTACAGTGTTGGTCTTTCTCTCTAAACTGTGATACTAGGTTTGCACCCAGTTCAAATTCATTGCAATACAAAACATATTCAGTAATGTTTCAAGTGGACCCTATTTGGGAGAAATGTAATTTGAGAGCTCAGTGCATGTGCCAGGTAAATATCACGACTTGATACTAAATATCTGTATCTCTGCAGATGCAACAGACACCAGTGAATTAATGTGCTTTTTATCTCAAGACTGACAGGCGCCAAGGAGAAGTCCATAAAGGTCTCCATTACCCCTCCCAGCCTAAAGTTAGCTTCCAACATGTTTCTTAAACATTAGGGAAACAAGACTCCCTCCCCGGATGGTAACGTGCATGCCAAGTTTGAAGCCATAATTCTGACAGTCATGTTGCAGAAAACAAGGGATTTTAATAAGGAGAGAGAGTGATTGAGTTGAAATAAAACCTAATGTGCTGTGGGCACTAATGTCGCAGTAGAAACAAAAGTGCCCTTGACCCCTGTCCTGTTGGACTAGGCCAATGGCAAAGGTGTCTAAAGTCTGAGATAGCAGCTGACAGAGAGGGGACTGAGACCTCCTGTGATCTCATGGACCATAAATGAGGCTGTGCATCTCCTGATGCTGGTAATTCCACCCCTTCTCACCAACACACCCCAACATGCTGCACAGACCCCGCAGTGTCTTTGCTCGAGATCTAGGCATAGGAGTCTGCACTACACACCTAACATTGAAGCCCAGCAACTGTCACGTGGCCATGCAGGGCCCCAGGGGCTTGTAGTGCACACTGCAACCCGGGTGTGTGGAGACCGTGGCCCCACTGCTCTGCCCAAGGGGGACTCGGCTGCCCTGCCGTGCACCCAGGGACAGGACGGGGCTCGGCCAAAGGCAGCCGCACTGTGTGCTGCTGACAGCTTCCCAGTGCTGCACCCTGTGCCTCGGAGCCCTCCGAGGACATCTGGCATTGCGCGACATTCCGCCTCCTTAGCCACTGAAACAAGGCCTTGGGGAAGTGGGAGGAAATGAGCTGAAGACCCAAGAGATCTGGCTGAGTCCAGCCTTGTCACAGGCGTCACATGACCGAGGGCAAGTCCCATAGCTACTGGGAACCACTGTCTCCTCATCAGCAAGGGGGACCTACATGATTGGCTCCCGGGACTGAGAAGATCAGATGTGAGGAGGGAAATCCCACCAAGGATTTAAGTGACAGGAGGCTCCCTCTGTGGGGACAGCAGGGCCACCAAGCATGCGGCCCACAGCAGGGGAAGGAGCAGGACCAGCATTGTGTGCAGCTTGGAGTGGTTCTGAGGAGACCTGGCTGACAGATTTCTGCCTGGAGCACATCAGAACCCCTGGGAAGCTGCTCCCACCCAGCGAGGCGGTGTAGTGAGTCAGGGACGCAAATCTAACACAGGCGCTTGGAAGGGCTTCCCATGCCTGCAGTCCAGAAGCTGATCCTTTGCATCAACACCTTGGTGGTGTCAGGGCTTGGATCCCGCAGTACCACCTGAGGAAAGCCATCTCATAGCAGTAACGAGATACTCAAACAACTCTTGAGTATCACTATTCATGAAAGCACAAATGAAAAGGGAACCCATGTCTAAGTAGGGAATTCCCACACAAAACCCCCTCAGAAAGATACATCGATGGCCCCAAGCACAAGAAAAGATACGTAACATGGTCAGTCATTAGAAAATGCACATCAAATCACAACAAGACTCCACTTCTTACACATGAGACATCTAAAATAAAACAAAGACAAAACAGAAAGAAAAAAACAGAATGCAAGTATTGGTGAGAATAAGAAACTGGAACATTGCTGATTGGATGAAAAATGGTGCAACTATTATGGGAAATAGTTTGGTGGTTTCTCAGTAAGTTAAACAGAATTACTATGTGACCCAGAAATTCTGTTCCTAGCTATGGAGCCCAAAGAATTGAAAGTGGAAACCTAAACACAAATGTTCACAGCAGCACTGGTCACGGGCGTCAAAGTAGAAACAACCCAAATGTCCACCAGCTAACGCGGAAGAATGGACAAACCAAAGGCATCACTCCCATGTGTGTCAGTCAGCCACGAGAGGAAATGGTGTACAACCACGGGGCACAATGTGGAGGAACCTGGAAAACATTACACTAAGTGAAAGAAGCCAGAGACAGAGGCTATACGTTATGTGATTCCATTTATATGAAATAACCCAGCTAAGCAAACCCACAGAGACAGGAAACAGATTCGTGGGAGGAGGAGGGAAGGGGAAGTGACTACATAACGAATTCAGATTTCCTTCAGGTGGTGGAAGGCTCTAGAACTAGATATGGCAATGGCGGATCAACACTGTGAATGAATCAAACGGCACCGAGCTGCAGTCTAAAATGGCAAAACTGGTAGACTTCATATTACAAAAACTACATATTCATATAGTTTCGCTGTACTAGAAAGTTTCTGTACAAGAAGAATATTTTAGTTATTAACAATGCCTTTTTGAGGAACTTTCATGAGATTTGGGAAATGTGAGGGGAAAGCAGACTATGAAACTACTCATAGTATAATCTCCAGTTTCTAGTATAAATATTCACAGAAAAACCAAGACTAAAAGGAAATTTATGAAAATGTTAACCAGGGTTATTGGCAGGTACATTCTCTTTTATTCCTCTGTAACTCTGCATGTACTATTTTGTTAGATTATTATCAAACTTTTTTTTTTGGTACCGGGGATCAAACTCAGGACCTTGTGGTTTTGAGGCAGCCAGTGGCACCACTGAGCTAAATCCCTGGCCCTCAAACATTATTTTTATCATATAAAAAGAACTTTTAAAAAAAATAGGACCCCTTGACATTTCTGAGCACAGCGAGGAAAATAACGAGTACAATGAGGGGTCTAAAGACAGACGATGTCATGGCTCAAGAGGAGGTGCCGGCAGACAGGTTATGGGTTCCAGCAGTGTGGTAAGCAGGGCCCTGTCCACCCGGAAGTGTGGGTCCAGACCTCAGAGTTCCCAAGAGTCACAGGGGCTGCCGACTTTTGGTGATATATCATGATTTCCAAACACAGGCGATTTGCTCAGTATTTTTCGAGCACCACAGGCCAAGCTAAACACATCTCCAGATCAAATACAGCCCACGGACGCCAGCCGTAGAGTCTCGTTCAGAAACAGCAGTGTTTAGCTGGAGGAAAGCAAAAGCCTTTGGAAGGGCAGAGCAGTAACTCTGAGTGTCGAAAAGTGACAGGGTGGGGGCGAGTCCCGTGTCTCTGGAAGGAGACCCCATCCAAGGCCAGCAATTTCAAGACGCAGACTGTGTGTGTTTGTCTGTGTGTGTGTGTGTGTGTCTGTGTGTGTGTGTGTGTGTGTGTGTCAGGGGCACAGGAGCTGTGGCCCAGAAGTGGCCCTGACATTCACAGAGCCAGGATTCCTCCGCCGGGTCACTTTGGGTCAGAGGGCAGCTGGGTCAAAGGTCCTGTCTGTGGCTGAGCATCAGACACTCAGACAAAATTCAGACTCCTGAACTCCGTCCCGGAGCCACAGGGTGAGGCCCAGCAGAGTCCGGAAAGCACAGTAGCCGCATGAAGGTGGCCTCCATCTCCACCAGGAGGGCTCTGCGGTTGGGACCCCGGCTTCCCCAGCCAGCAGGCAGAGGGCGGGAGGCGAGCAGAGCTGCGTGCGCCCTGCCCCCGGCCTGCTGAGGTCAGGAGTGGAACCCTCTGCCACCGCCGAGAGAGGAAGAAGGCCGGGAGTCTGAGGATGGCTGGGGTCCCCGCCAAGTGCTAGGGCCTTCGGGCCGTGCTCCAGGCAGCCCCCCCTCTTCCTACCCACTCCACTCCTGGGGAAGAGGGGCCTGGGCGAGAGCCAGTTCACAGCGCCCGCCTGGAGAGCTCCGGAGTCCAGGGAGGGTTAAGAAGTCAACAGCGCCCTCCTGCCTGGGAGGGAGGAGGTTTCTGAGAAGGGGCGACCGGAAGCTGGGGCCCCTAGGTGACAAGAGACTGAGGGGCCCGGGGTCTGAGGGTCCCAGCGGGGTGGGGCACTGTGAGCCTTTCAGGGGAGGCCGGATGGAGGAGAGAGGGGACCAGGACAGCCTGGCGGAGCCAAGCAAGAACTGACCTTTCTCCTCCAGGGACAGGAAGAGAAAGGCTTACACCGAGGGAGCACCGCACTCAGACTCCCTCGGAGCAGGTGGACACTGGACTGCAGGCCAGGCAGTAAGGGGGCCACGTGGGTGGCCCTCGAAAAAGCACTGCACCGGTGGCAGGCGACACAGCCACGTGTCCACCCACTGGGTGCCGGCATCTCAGAGCCCTGTGGCACGCTGGCCCCTTGCACGGGTGGGACAGAGGACGGACAGATGGAAACACTGTCCTTGCGCCCCCCACAGGAGACCGTGGGGACCCTCAGGTCCACCCCGTGGGCTCTGCAGGGACACAGGGGTCCAGAGAACTTCAGGGGTGTTGGAAATACACACAGAGCACGCTGGCTGGTCACACCACCCTTGGTGACACAGTGGGGAGACGGTGTCACGGGGCCTCCTCGCAGTAACCACCCGGGTCTGCACCCCACTCGCCCGGAGCCAGCTGGGAAGCTCTTCCCAGAGGGGGCACAGCTCCCCCATTCCTCTGCCCCACCTGTGTACTAAGCGCCCCGAACCCAGCAGCTGCGTCTGGGCCGGCACCTTGAGCAGCCTCTCAGGGTGACTGATTTTTTGTGACTTCTCAGCTGACAATTCCAGTCTTTCATCATTCCAGCAGCTCCATGGCCGGCAGGTGACAAGGTGCATTCCTGCCTGACACACCTCTCACCACACCTGCCCAGAGTTCGCCTCAGGGCAGCAGCACCCGGCCAGCCTCCAGGAGCACACCCTCCCTTGCAGGGGGACCTTTCCCAGGGACACCACAGACCTGTCCCCAGGCCACCAAGCTAGAGGTGGCACTGAGTCCAAATCTGCCTTCCCAAAATGTTACGGATAGAAAGATCAGTCCTGTATAGCTGAATAATCCGCTTACGTTCAGCACATGGAAGGAAAAGAGAAATAAGGAAAATACAAAGAAGTTCTCAAAAGCCAGCCTCCCCAGAATACCTCAGATTCCTGAAAGTAAATATTTAAAGCCCACCTACCCCATTCACAAATGGTGCCACCAGGGAAGGACTTTGTTGCTGTCTTTGGGTCGTCAGTTCTGCAGGGGTCTTGGACAATATCAACAAGGTTTTAAGCACTGCTTTGTTCAAGCTTTCTCAGTACATCATTTCACTCTTAGTGCACTGACAGATTCACTAAATAGTTCACAAGTCTCCTCTCTAATCGACCTGTGGGACTGCAGCTGGCCCCCAGGTGCCCAGTACTGAGTGGCTGTCACGTCATTCTTAGACAGCTTGTGGTCCACCCAACCTCACTACCATCCTGGGGAAGAATTGGGACAAATGAGAGCTGCAGAGAGCTGTTACCCTTCCCCTCTCAGTATCCAAAGACAAGTTCCAGTTTCTGGCCAGGAGCAATGAGCAGGCAAAGCTAACCCTTGCAGTGGACCAGGTGCCTTATTTTTCAAAAAGAGCTTGCACTGAATGCTTTCAAAGAGATTCCAAGGGTCATTCTGGAGAATAATGGCCCCTGTCCTCCGGGCTGGCTCAGAGCCCCTTGGACCATGGGCATTAGGACAGGGCGGAGGCACCCCCAGGCAGCGCTCTGCTTCAGCTGCTCCAGGGACAAGAACGCCACTCCCTCCCTGACATGGGATGTGAGCTCACACTTGGAGAGAAAGGCCAAGCACCTGAGGAGTCCCTTCCAGTGAGCCACATCTTGACCCCTTAGGGCCCTTAAGATCCAAAACCATGACCACATCAAAGCTCTTTTACAATTCTTCAGATGTGTATTGGTCCATGTTTGCAGTACACAGTGATCACATTCTTGGTGGGGAGTTGGTACAGGAACATACACGTCTTAATTCTGTTTACTTCCTTTCTCCTTCGCCCCTTCCCCCATCCCCTTCCCAAAACTCTCTTAGACACTCATGTGTCAGTAAGAGGATAGACATGAAATCCACAGATAACCGGAGGAAACAAGTCTAGTTGGTCTCATGCTTCAGCCCCACTGAATCATTTACCGGAGTCAGCTGGGCTGGAAACGTCTCATTGGATTCCCCACCCGCTCTCAAGTGGCAGAAGCAAATGAACAGAAGTCCTGGCACCACAAATATGTAGCTGGGATGGCCACATCCCTTCCTGCACCACTGCAGACATTACAAGGAGATGTGGCCCGGAGTCCTTGTTGATGCCTGGGGACACAGGGTACTGGCCAATCTGCCATTCTAACCAGGAGACACCACAATGACCAGCAGTTATCCCCCAAAATAAAGCTGGTTGACTGGTCTTTCTTCTCTGCTAAGAACTAGAATCACTTGTGGAGAACTCCAGGAAAAGGTAAACCACATTGCTTCCCATTTCTATAAGGTGATTGTGAATCAGGAGATCCAATAATCCAGGCAAGAACTTCATCTAGGAGACAGGGACAACTCAGCAGGGCCAAGCAGGTGACCAGGGCTGGGGGCAGAGGGAAACAGGGGTAAAGTGAGAATCTGCTGAGAGATGGCAGAAAAGAAACCTCAGACCAGAGTCACAACCCTGCCTCCCTGGGGATGCCAGCTCTGGCCAACCAGGGCTCCGAGCTGGTAGAGCAAACAGCTCCTCAGAAAGCAAGTCCATGCTTCATCTTCGATCCACATCAGAGTTTTATTAAATCTAAGGCCAAAGAAAAGGGGGTACTAGTTTTCTCCCACTCTATTCACACAGCAACATTCAGAAGTAACCAGCTAGCCCCAATTCCTCAACTGCAGCTTTTTCTTGTTTTTGACAGAGAAAAGACTACTTTGTGTGGCCCTGGCTGGGCTTCAGAGAGTGAAGGTTCCGGCAGCTGAGGCCCTCTCCGCGAAGGAGACAAGATGGTGCCTGGACCTCCACTTAAACCTGGAAACAGAAGTGCGTGAAGCAGGAAGTCTGCGCATTTCAGACCTGCCCAGCCTTGAGACCACAGGGTGAGGAACTCTCCCCAGATGCTGATGTGTGTTCCCAGATAGCTTCAGTGAACACATACACACTGCCAGTCCAAGGCTACATTGCTACTGAGGAGGAGATGCACTCCTGGTGGACCAAGGGTCTGACAGAAATATCTGGTACTTTAAAAGACATATATTCACGCCCTGTCACTGAGTAGCCATTTAATTAAAGGAAATGTCTCAGCATCAATCCTCCGACATGGGGCCAGGAAATCTGTCTTGGAAATCAACCTGCAGCTAAGACTTGGGGCAAGCAAGAGCCTAAGAGCTGTAGCATATTGAAGATCTTTAAAAGCTTTCAACTTTTATGTCAAAATTTATGATGCTGTTTCCTCTTTGTTCCCTTCTCGTTCGTATTCAGCTTTGTGACCTTGATTAACAGCCACATCTGGTAGCTCTTTGCCAAGCAGCTGTGGTGTAAAGGACACAAAATTTAAATCTAAGAGACCTGAGATCAAGGATTTGCTCTGCCTCTAAGGGGCCCTGGCTTGGTAAAATCAAGAGGAGGAAACTGTCCATCCCTCCGGGGGCCTCGAAAACCAAGGGTCCACTCGGGTGATGTGAAGATCCGAGGCACAAAATCATCACTGGAGACAGCATGGATCTGGAAGAACCCCCCAAAAGGATTGACCTAATCTACAAACAGTTCTTATGGTTTAGATCTAAAATGACCCCAAAAAGTCTCCTGTGGTCAGAGGCCAGGCTTTAGGGAAACGACTGGGCCACACGACGCTGTACTCTTCTGTGGATTCTTCCGTGGATGCGTTTAGGGCTGAGTGTGCTGTTAGGAGATGGGGACTGGCTGGTCAGTGTGCTGTGCCCCCGAAGGTGATGTTCTCATCCTCAGCTGGCTCCTCCCTTTCTCTCCACTTCCAGGCTGCCATAGTTTGCCTTTCTGCCATGCTGCTTCTGCCTTGGAGCCAGCAGACCGTGGACTGAAGCCACTAAAACCATGAGCCAACTAAACCTCCCCTCCTGTAAGTTGTGGGCATGAGATATCTTGTCCCAGAGATGGGAAAGGGACCACATGGTGGTACAAGACTGAACTTCCATCCAGCAGAGGAAACAAGCCGTTTCCCACTAGGAAACAAAAGGTCTCCCACTGGGGAAAGCAGCAATATTTCCTGCATGGTTCATTCTAGGAAATTTCTCTAGAGTCCCTTGGGAACTAATTAATAGATGCTGAGGACCAACATCACTGCAGGGAAGGTCTGTGGCTTTTTTCTTCTTCTTGTTTTTGTTTTTTGTTTTCTGGGGTTTTTTGTATTGAGGATTGAACCCAGGGCCTTCTCACTGAGCCACATCCCTGTGGTTTTTTGTTTTGTTTTGTATGTTTCTTGGTTGTTTGGGGGCAGGGGCAACAGGGTTGTGCTGTCACTAAGTGACCTAGGTTGGACTCAAACTTGCAGTCCTCCCAGCTCAGCTTCCCAGGGTGCTGGGATTATAGGCATGAGCCACCACGCCTGTGACTTTGTCACTGACCCACCTCCCTCTGTTTTAGAACCATCCTTCCTAAGCCGTTGGGGCTCAGATGAAAGTGTTCCCTTGGACGTTCGGCTTAGGTGTCCCCCGCTACCCCAGGGCTTGTGCAGGACCAGCTGCCCTGGTGGAGCTCTTCCTGGAGGGTTACTTGGTCTTCCTCTTGCCCTTCCATGCCTGGGGACAGCAGACATCCCCTTCTGCACTGCCCCTGCACACACGGCACCGCCTTTCCTGGTGTTTGTGCAGCGGCAAACATCTAGACCCTCATAGCATCAGCTCTGATGCTGCCCACAAAGGACATGGGACCCTGGGCAGGGCGGCTGGCCTGTGACCAAGCTCACTGACAGGGACAGAGCGTGAAGCGATCTTCTGACTGCTCCATCACCATCCAAATCAAAAGGCAGAGCCGCCTGTGGCCCAAAATGTCCCAGAAGAGTTCCCAGCACTTTAAGAGGCTGTGATGGGGAAGTTTTTGCTGTTTTCTCATCACTGCCTGGCGAGTCTGCTTTTGTGGGTGAACACTGATCATTTCATTGGCTGTCCACTTTCTTCATAGTCTGATGATCTTCCACATTCTTCGAGTATCTGCAAATCAGAAATACTTTTCATTTGCTGACTGGCTTTTGGATGTTTTCGATCAGGCAAAACCCATAAAGGAGCAAAGAAGGGCCCAGCATGTCACGTGCATCACAAACACCACCAGTCAGCATTCGAGCGGCGTCACTTTCTGAAGCTCAAAAGCCATCCAGGCATTCAAGTTTTTTTTAAAACAGGGTCTCATCATGTACCCCAGGCTAGCCTCGGGCTTGCAGAGATCTTCCTGCTTCACCCTCCTGAGTGCGGAGGCTCCAGGCGTGCACCATCAGGCCTGGCCCAGTCATTCATCTTGGCACGGGGTCCGGAGAGCTCTGAGGTGGATGTTTTGGGTGAACGCCTCGGTGCTCTCAGTACAGAAGACGCTGGTGCCACGCTCGTCCCCTGAAATGCAAGTGCTGAACCAGGAAGAAGCCAGTGTTTGCTCACGTGACACAACTGCCTCTCCAGTGGGGAGGTAGCAAAAATAGTGCCTTCAGTTCTGCATCTGAAAGACAGTTGAAACTGCTGGGGAAATGGCTGGGAAACTAAGCAAGAGGAGAATGGCTGGGTAAGAAGTCCAGAAGAGGACAAGTGATTTTCCACTTGTGCGTGGAGCAGTCATGGTTCCGAGCCCGGGCCCGGTGGGTGCCCTCCTGACTTTCATCCTCTGAAGTGGGAACAGTAGGGCGGGTTATTCAACCACAGTGGGGTCCGGTTTTCTTACCTGTTAAGCAGATGGGTTTGGACAGCATGGGTTGTTTTAGGCTCTTTCCAGACCCCCAAAACCTACAGATCAGCTCAGAATGCAGGACTCGAAGTTTCCAAAGCCATTTGAGTCACTGGTCCCTGGGCAAGGCCATTTGGCCTCCAACTCCTTGGTCTCCTTGATCCCCGTTGCCCCCATCCAGGGGTGAAATGAGGTGGGCACAGGTGGCTGTCACACTCATGCAGAGCCTGGTTTCAGCACCAGAGTGGGGAAAAAGGGCTAAGCTCAAAGCTGGACACCAGCCCAGCGCCGGCTGCCCTCTGCCCAAGATGCTTTGGGAGGAGTCTTGTAAAGTGACAGAGCAGGAAGACAATCTCATCAGCTGATGCCAAAATGACATTCGAGGGGCCGGGGATTTAGCTCAGAGGTCTCGCTGCCTGCTGCGCAAATGCAAGGACCCGAGTTCGATCCCCAGTACCAAAAAAAAAATGACATTCAAACAGAAGGAATAAAAAATATGTCCTGGGGCATCCTTCAAAATTCCTCCTCTTCCAGGGCTGGGGATTTAGCTCAGTGGTTCCTCTGCCTGCCTCTCAAGTTCAAGGACCCGAGTTCAATCCCTGGTACCAAAATAAAAATTAAAAAATTCCTCCCCTTCCAGTGTTCCAGAGCGGGGTCCCTGTCCCTTGGAAGGAGTCACCAGTCTGTCCTCACCCCCACCCTCCACCCTCCAGAGACATGTGTCACACACACACACACACACACACACACACACTGCTCTCCTCAGCCACCAAACTTGGCTCAGGGTCCACCTTCCCAACACATGGTGCCAGGTCCATGGACCCACACAACTGCAGATGGAAAACATTCAAGACATCCTGAGTCTGCCCTGAATGTGTACACAGGTTTTCTTGTCATGCTTTCCTAAACGGTGCAGTATAACAGCTGTGTTCACGACATCATCTTGGGGATCGTGAGTAGCCTAGAGATGGCTTGGTGGGTACAGGAGGGTGCGAGCGGGTCATACGGCCGTGCTACGCCCCTCATAGGAGGGACGTGAGGAGCTGCCGGGCTTGGCATCTGTGCGGTCCTGTGCCTGATCCACACTGACCCCAGGGACAATTGTACCACTCCCTTCGGACACACGACAGGACTCTCTGCACCCTGTGAGGTTTATTCCTGGGTCCCCACCATCACACCTGGGCTCCAGCCTTTGGCTTTATTTTGAGAGCTCTTCTTTTATTTTTTTAAATTGTCATCTGTGTTAGTCCATGTTTATGGTCCACAACTATTGCTTTCATCATGGGGAATTGGTGCATGTACACAGCACATCTTAACTCTTTGTACCTCCCCTTTTCCTTCCTCCCTTCCTGTCTCCTCCCTCCATGTGTTGGTCTCCTTCCAATGTGCAAAAGATCTTTTCATTGTTCCCCAGCCAACCGTCAAGGCAAAGGAGCGAGCTTCCCAGGAAACCTCCCGGGACAACCTCATGGCCACGCCCTGCTCCCACACACCTGTCTCAGGCCGGAAGTGACCCACACTTCGGAGGCTCGAGAAAGGCACAGTGAGAAGCTAAATACTGGCTGTCTGAGGGACAGAGAAAACGGAGAGTTCCCTGAAGCCCCTTTAGGCTCCCCAGGATGGGGAGGCGGTAAAGCTAAAGTCACTTCGAAAGCCCTCTAAGCGGACGGCTCTGTGGCCTGAGCCCCCAGGGGCACGTGAGCAGGGCCGGAAGTCACTTTGGCCTGAGCGGTGTGTGGGACTCCCGTCACTCGTGTCTGTAAAACTCCTGACTAATAAATGAATGCACTGTATGGATCAATAAATATAAGAGATTTATAAATAGCGCGAGGACTGCTTCCAAAACAAATAAAACAGAACTTCCTGGCACCGTGAAAGCAAACAGGACCCTGATGTGAGGTTCTCAAGAATAATCCAGGTCCAGGAAAGTTAATCAACAAATGGATTGTGTGTGTAAGCTGCAGAAAAAGAATTCTTTACTTTTATGTTCGTAATAGGAGCAAGAACCGGTACCCAAAGGAAGCTTGGCTCTCACCTCCCAAGGGAGGAAGGTCTTCAGAGGAAATCAAAAGTGTGCCAAGCAACAGGTCTCCAGAGCAGGGAGACGGAAGCCACAGACAGGAAGTAACAGAAGGAAGCAACAAGACAGTGCACGCCAGGCCCAAAGAGTCCCTTTGTCCGACATGCGCTAGACAGCGGCTCTGCGTTCTCCCAACAAACAAACAGCGTGCTTTAAAAACTGAACGGAGGCTGGAGACCGCTCAGTGGGAGGTGCTTGCCTCCAATTCGTAAGGCCCAGGTCAACCCCAGCACCACACACTCACGCTCAAACTCACACGCACGCATGCACACACGCACGCTTTCACTGAAGAACATGTTAGGGGCACCTTTTCCATGTCAGCAGAAAAGTCGGTAGAATGTGACTCTGAGGTCACCCCAGAAAATTTACCTAAGACTGAAAGCACAACTGTCTTAAAGCATAGACGTCAAGACACCGTCCTTTGGGGTAGCAGGCCAGAATTTCCTCACCACGTTTCTCTTTCCTCTTTACTGTATATTCACATTTGAATGATATTATATATACCCCTATTCTCTCCAGGAATAAAATGTTCTCCCACTGATATCCCTAACTGTTTAATTACAAATCCCACAGTGTCATGACCCAATCAGGAGTTAGATTAGCCACTATCAAGTTCTTGGCATTGTTTGCTAGCCTAGAAAATGGATTCTCTACACAATGGGAAAGGTTTTCCCCATCTTTTCCTTCTTCTTCACTCATCCACATATTGTCAGCGTGCCTTCTGAGACGAAACTATGACCTCGAGAAAGGAATGTGACAGAGGGTTGTCCCAGGGGACGTCCGTGCGGGCTTCGTGGCGAACCCAGTGAGCAACGCCTTCCCCTTGGCGTGGACGCCCACAGCCAGGCGGTGAGCAACTACTTCAGCCCCGCAGCAGTGACTCTCAGGAGGGCCTGCCTTCAGACTGGCACGAACAGGAGTAGCATGAGACTCCCAGGCACGCCTCACAGGCTTTACTACACACACACCGGGAGCCCCTCTCTGGGCTCACTGCAGGCTCGGAACTGAGCGTGTGCGTCCTGGGGTTTCTGAGATGGCTCACAGGACAGGGAAACAGCCCCAGAGCCCGTGGGAGGCACGGACTCCTAAATTAACCGACCTGACTGCACCACAGCCTCAGTCAGCCTTGAGGAGCAGAGGGAGCTGGTCTCCGCCTGGCCAGGGCTCCGGGAAAGCCCCTCCTGGTGACAGAGGGAAGGTGGGTGACCGGGCTGTTGGCCTCTACAGGGCAGAGTTCCCCGGATGGGAATGCAGGGCCTTCCCCGGCCAGCGCTGGCACTTTCAGACAGAGGCTGGTGATGGAACAACGTGGGTCTTAGTCTGTCTCCTTTCATCACAGCATCCCCAAGCTGAGGCGGAAGACAGGAGGTGCTGGGACAGCGCAGGGCACAGCAGTGACCTGGAGACAGGCCCTTCCCTCTCCCGGCCAGGGCAGCTCCTCCACGTGCCTTCGCCACCTGTCAGATATGAGCCTGCAACCCAGCACCCAACTCTTCCTACAGGCAAATCTCAGCTCCTTCACTCTGAGGTGCTTAGATCGAGCCCCTGCTCTGGAACCCGGCTGCAGCAGCACCGGGACCGGGAGGCGGGAGACACCTCCACAGGGCATGCTGCCCTCCGGGACCTGCACTGTCCTCTTACTGCTCTTGACCCCTCTGAAAATACCTCCTGGTGCCTGGCCAGGCCACACAGGAAGGAGAGAAGATGGTAGGGAAGAGAGCCGCCAGGCTTCTGGAGCCAGGCTGAAGGCACTCAGACCACAGACAGACAGACACACACACACACACACACACCATCGAGAACGCTAAGTAACCAGAACTAAATCTTCTCCCCAGGCTCACAGACTTTGAGGGTGAAGATGATTTGATTCGGGCCCTGAGGAGCCGGCAGCTCGCGCGCAGCTCCCAGGGCAGCCGCTCTTCCTTCCTCTTGAGAGACCCAGATCTGAAGCCCCTCAGCCCCGGGCTCCCCATCTCTGGTGGGGGGCAGAGTCACAAGCTCAGACTCAAGGGGAACTCAGACAAAGGGACCGGGACCCGCCTGGCACCTGTGGCTTCAGGTTGGTTTCTTCCCCTGGTTCCTAAGTAAACCCACTGCTTCCCACTGCCTTGGTCCTTAGGGGTTTGGGTTTTGTTGTTGTTATTTTGATAAACTACAACAGGATTTCAAGAGTCTCCTCATGTGCTGTTATTAACTATGGAATATTTGAGGCACACAAACTTTGTAGGAAATGACATCACAGAGAGCTGGCTGCCTGCTGCTCTGGGTAGGAGTGAGACATCACAGATAGGAAGCCAAAGCCCCACCACCCTGTCTTCCATCCCTCTGGAAAGCGCTGCCCAACACCCATGGTCATCAATCCCAAATATGTTTTAAAATATTTACTGGATATATTTATAACCATAAAGGATGTGTTTTAAAGGTGTATATAAATGGAAACATAGTGTACATATCCTCTTGGAACTTGCCTTTCCATTCAACATTATGTTTGATTTATTTGTGTTGACACAGGCAATCTGAGTTTATCCATTTTTCACTCCTGTATAGTATTCTACTGCATGAAAAAATCACCATTTTAAATTCTGTTTTAGGTTTATTTCCAGATTATTTTTCATTACAAATGATGCTATGATGAACCCTCTTGGACTTGTATACACAGATGAAAGGTGTATAAACCCAGGAGTAGAATCATAGTCTAGGGGTATGTGGAATGCATAGCTTCTCTCTATAGCCAAATCATGCTCCAAATGGCTTTAACAACCTACACTTCCCACATTCTGGTTAAGCTCCACATTCTGCGATGTGCAGCACTGAGAGGCAGCTTGTGAGTGCAGCCTTGGGACTCCAGGCTGGGTTCCGCCAGCTCTGCCCCAGATTAACCAGGGCCTTGGCAAGGGGCCTAGACCCTTCTCACCCACATGCTGATGGGGAAGGGGTATGTAGCAGCAACCTCAGTCAAATATGATGGCAACAGCCCCTCTCCCTTTAGTAGCTGTTGTTGGAGAATCAGCATACAGTAAAAGTAGGTGGCCAAAGTATTAGTCGTTATATTCTAGTCTCATTTTTTAATAAAATTAAATTTTCTACTAAAACACACTGAGGAACAGTATCCAGTACCCTTTTGGGAATTCGAATTTCTAATCTTAAGAGATTATCCAGGTGATCAATGTGGTCATTTTTTTTTTGCTGCAGGCTGAGGCTCACAGCGAATCTGAATGCCATCGTGGGCACAGAGGCCAGCTTCCCTCCACAGGAGCACAGCAGTGCCGCATCCCCACTGAATTCCAGCCGAACTTTTCCAGTGCGCGAGGGAGGGCGAGCGGAGCGGAAGGAGCGGCCGAGGCCTGGGGTTCGCAGGATGACTTCCGGTCGGGTGACCACACCCTGCGGACCAGGCCGGATCTGGGCAGAAAACGTCTGCGTGCAAACTTCGGGTCCTGTGCCCACATCTCCATTTCTCCTTTGATATTCAAGTGTAATCTACAAAATAATTCAGCCGAATTCCTGCATGATCAATCATCTGAGACTAAGCAAATCAAAAGAAAACGTTAAGTGAACCTTATTTTAAAACTGCATTGCATTTAACTTCCCAAGGAAAAGTAATTTACTTTGGCAAGGACTGGAAGTGTAACCCAGAAACAGACTAATAACTTGGTATTTGTCAAAATACTATTTTCTCTCTTTGAAAAAGGACTTCAAAGGTGGTAGGGGCTAAAAATTATTGTGCTTACCTTAAAAATAGTTTGTAACCCAATCATTCTCTTCTGGGCCTATGAACAACTTCCCCTTGTATAAACTTCTCAGGGAAAAACTCAATAATCTATAACAGTCGCCCTTCCTGGCCATATTAAACTCCATGCGTCTTTCTCCCATCCTCAATGTCTCCAGAAGAAGCCTTTTATGGCTTTGCCTGCAGAATTATACTACAAATCAACGGCGCTAACTTTTCTGGGCTCTCCAAGACAAAAATGATCAGTGCCCTTCATTGCAGTGCACCCATTTACAAGCCGCTGGGCCATGTACAACTTCCTCGGGGACAGACCAGTGAACTCTGCTTCTAACCAACGCCGAGAGCCGAGGATGTGACAGAGCTGGCTCTCACACAGGCCACACCCATGGGGCCCAGCAGAGTCTTTAGAACCGCAATGCTGGCACATCCCACACCCATGAAATCAGGACTGATCAATCACCAATTAAACATGTTCAACACCACTGACCTAGCCCAGCCACCTCCTGCAGGAGGCAGTGGCCACCCCGGCTGTGACATGATGTCTCTAGTCGTGAGGCTAACTAGTCATACAGCTGCATCAGGACCCACATCTCCAGGCTCCTTTTCCCTCCTGCATCCCTTTACCTCAAAACTGTTTCTCCTTACAAACTTAGATGTGGGAAATAGACTCCAGAAAGGGACCACAGTGTGGACCCAGTGCCCAGAGGCCTCCCACGGACCAGCTACGGGACAATCACTCGCCCGCCGGGTCACTGTGTGGGACAGAGCACACAGCCACTCTCATCAGGGAGCAGCAGCCTAACTTCACCTGGAGTGGCGGTTCCCCTTACTGCACCCACCGGCTCCTGTGCTCTGGATCTCCTCTAGAGAAGAAATAGTAACAGCCTCTTCTGAAAAGAAGTCACAGGGCAGGAGACTGGATTTCTGGTCAGGACGGACTAAAAGGCCTCAGGACAGAAACGGCTTTGGCCCCTTAGCACAGGGGAATGGTCTGCAGTGGTGGCCTGAAGCTTTGCTTCCGAGGACCGTGGAGACTGCGTGGGGCTGGGAGCAGGACGGCCTCCAGGTCCTGGTGTCGTGTGGCACCTGGCCCCTTCCTGGCTCTGGAGAGGGACAGCACAGGGAGCCGCCAAGGCTCCGCACAGGCGTCTGGGTAAACACAACGCAGGGCACAAACTCTCCAGCCAGCCTGGGCGTCCTGCCTAATCCCCTGACCACATCCTGTCGAATTATCTGATGTAACCATGAAGACAGCCTGCTACAAACGACCCACTGAGGGCAGGACGAGGAAAGACAGGAGCCTGTGAGAGAGCAGTCGGAGCCATGCGCTGTGGACCAGGCACGCGGCCACCAGCTCCTCCATCGACGGCCACGAGTGTAGAACACCCCTCCCAGGGCCACCCTCTCAGAGACGCCAGATGCGGTGAGATCTGTACAGCAACACTCCTAGAAAGCCACTCAGGGAAAGAGCAAAGGGGAAGGAAGGAGCCCCATCTCACTCGGCGAAGGCCAAACGTCCAGTACCAAACACCACACAGAGCCCCGGCCACAGAGCATCCATGACGCTACTTCCAGTTAAGGATCCGCCTGGAGAGCACAGCCCTGCAGTCCCAGCCAGCCGTGTGCCTCTTTGAGCCTCAGTTTCCCTCTGTACCTTGGGGCGGGGAGCTGGGCGCCCTGGGGCTGGATGAGGGGACAGAAGCCACATGAAGACCCCCACGGGCGGCTCCAGATGGCAGCGCTGGTCACTATGACGCAGCATTGCTGTGACTGCTGTCCCACTCACAGCTGTGGGGTCCCCAGGGGTCACTGTAAGGGGCACACTCAGTAGGCGGCCACTGCCGGAGGGATAGAGGCTGCAGCCTTTCCCCTGGCAGAACCAGGAGCGCTGTGAGAGGCCGCACTGCCAGCTGTTGCCCTCTCCAAGCCGCTGTCCTTGGCCCGGTCCCGTTCTTTCCAGGATTCAAGTCCCGAGTGTCCGCCCTCACCAGGGTCACAGGCATCCGCCTCCCTCGGGCCCAGATGTCCAGGGCATTGCTCAGGTGAGGCGGGCCTGGTGCCCTGGCACACACTCCGGGCCTGCAGCTCTCGGATCAGAGTGGCCAGCAGGGACCCAGCCAATTACCAGATGTTCAGATGCGATGAACAACGAAACAAAAGAGCAGATTACCCATGACCAATCATCTCACTCCAGACACGACCTATTAACCTTGTGCAGTGTTTTCTTTCAAACTCTTCCTGTCTGTGTGTATTTCAAAATAGATAATTTCCCCCCAAAAGGAATTATAATAACTCTAATTAAGCCCTTCAAAACCACGGGGGGGGGGGAAAGAAAGCATCTAATGAATTAAATAACTATAACCAGGTCCTCCGTTTGATTGCTATGCAATTAGAATACATGAAAACTCAGTGCTTGGTCCTTGGGTGCCAATGGGTGCTGTTTACAAAGCACTTACCTTGTGTGGGACAGTCCCCAAGAGCCGTGCAAATTAACCCTGGGACTGCAATGGCTCCGGGAAAGGGACTGGTACGTCCCCAGTCGGAGGCCGAGCAAGGCCAAGTACCTGAGCCAGCGTCACACAGCAGGAGTCTGCCCAGGGCAGGGGTTCAGGATGCCTCTCAGCAGAGCCCCACCGTCATCACCGCAGAGCGTGGAACGAGATAGCCTGGTGTTTATGCACCCGCGGGCAGCAAGCCATGCACAGCGTCCTACTCAGCTCATCATGAGACTGCAACACAGCACCCCTGAATCAGCTAGAAACAAAGACTGATTAAAATAAGCTAAAAAGGAGCCTGGTGTGGTGGTTCACAGTTACATGGGAGGCTGAGGCAGGAGGATCCCAAGATTGAGGCCAGCCTGGACAACTTAGGGAGACTGGCTCTCAAAACAAACGTAAAAAGAGCTGGGAATGTAGCTCAGGACTTCTTGGGCCCAAAGCTCAGTACTGGAAAGAAAGGAGGGAGGGAGGGAGGGAAGAAGGGGGTAGGGAGGGAGGATGGGGAAGAGAGAACAGAACAAAAGGAGGGGGGGGAGGGGAGGGGGAGGGGAGGAAGTAGGGAGGGGAGCAAAGCTCGGCGTGGTGACCCCCGGGTGGCTATCCTCGGGAAGCGTGGCCACAGGAGTGAGTCACAGGGGCGCGTCTCGAGAGAGCGCTGCGTGTGTTTAGCATTCTGACTTCAAGGTTAGACCGCCAAGAATTGTTAAACGCTTGCTACCTCTGGGGCTGCTTTTCCAGAGCGCTGCAAGCCGCAGCCTTGCCAAAGCTCAAGTGAAAGGACCGCCTGTTCCCCTGCGTCCTCCGCGTAGGAATGGCAACATGTGAGCCGCGCGGAACAAAGCCACTCAGCTCTCCCCATTCAGGGGTCACTTTCTGCTTGGACTGGAGGCAAGGTGCCTCGCTCCGCAGCCGTAGTCTCCTCCCGAGGAAGGCTGAGAAGGAAACGTGAGCGGCAGTAAGGCGGGAAGCGCGGCCCTGTGCGGTGAGGGTACAGCCAAGCGCTTGTGGCCCGTGATCGTGATTGGTGCCGAGGAGAACAGAGGCAGCGGGGTGCGTTCCTGATCAGGAGAGCCGACCGCTGTCCAAACACCCGGTCCGTCGCGAACGCCCTGCTGGACGCGCCCACCCCAGACCCGACGACCCCGGCGTGGCCCCTGTGCCTCCCTGAGCCCAGTCCGCCTGGCCAGGGACACTGGCTGCACTGGAGGGATCTCTGACGGGCACGCTGGGGAGAGGGCGCGGCAGCAAAGCGCAGGACGCGGCCAGGGCCGCCGCTGAGCGTCCTCAGCCCGGGCAGCACTGTGCAGCTGAGACCCTACCCAGACGTCAGCCGCCGGCCGGAGGGGGCCAAGCCTGGCCCAGGGAGCCCCAGGCACGGCCCACACGGGACAGCTGCTTCCACGCGGTCCCAACCTGGGCCCTCGATCTAAGAGTCATTCCCGTGCTAAGTGCTCTTTATCACAATAAAAATAAATACAAATTCAAAGTTTCAAACAACACAGAAATATACGGAGCAACCAGAAGGCCCGTGGTAGGTGAGCCGCGGTCCACACCCTGCAGGGCTCTTCTGCAAACTGACTCTGAGCATCTGTGCAGAGAGCTCTTGCGTTGTTTTCTAACATCTTGGGACCGCACTTCACGGAGCGTTACGCAGCTGGTGCCATGACACACACCTGGAGTCCTAGCACTCGGGGAGGCTGAGGCGGGAGGGTTGCAAGTCCAGTGACTTAGCAAGACTCTGCCTCAAAATAAAAGGGGTGGGGGGGTGGTTCAGTGTGATGTCAGGGGTTCCGCCCCCAGTACTGCCAAAAACATTGTTCTGCAGCTGCTTTGTTTACTTTGTCCACCGCTGAGTGTTGGGCCTCACCTTCCACCTCGGTTTTGCTAAGCGCACAGGGTTTCCATTGGGCAGACACCCACACCCCACCTCACCCGGATGGGTTGGTAGTGCTCCCATCTGCACAAACTCCAAGTTGAATTGCTGATGGGCTCCATTCAACCGCCTCTCCCCAAACTCCTCCTGAAGGCAGCTTCCAGCACCGGCCTGCCTAATGTCCCCTTCCTCCTAGGGAGAAGAGAGCCTCAGGGGAGCATCCCAGGGAGAGGCTGATCAGGGGACTCCGGCTGCATCTCCTGACCACACGCCCATTCCCCTCGCACTGCAGCTTTCCAGCAGCCCATGCGTTCACACTAAACGCCACTCACCGTTTCCCAGCTCCCTCGCGTCCCTGTGCAAACAAACAGGCAAGTGCGCATGTTACTGCCCTCTCCACCCGAAGTTGAAGGAAGTTGAAGTCCAGTCAAACAAGGGACAAAGCGTCTTTGACTGGCGGCAGTGGCCGGGATCCCGCCTCGTGGCCCCGCACAGCCAGCGACTGGGCTGCCTGCGGCTCTGAGAACAGACTGTGTGCGCCATGCGCCTCACCCTCGTGTGTCAGAGCTGCTCACAGTGCTGTAAGGGAAAGGCTCGGGATGCTCTGCTAGTTCACAACCAAGAAGGATCAATTATGAAGTCATCTGTTCTAAGAATTCACCAATCCACAAGTTAAGTGTTTGCAAAACATGTTTAACATCTTCCAGCTTCGGCTGTTTTTTCTTTCCTTAGCATTCACAGGTTCCATTTCGGCAACGTTTTTCTCAAAACATGAACCGAGCTCATTTCACTGCAGACACGCTGCTACACTCCTCTCTGCAAGGGCGGCCTCCACCTGGGGCCGTGTGCCAGTCGAGAGCTGGCACCAAGCTGCAGCCTGCGCCATCAGTGATGCCAGCCTCACGCCTGCCCCGTGCCGAGGTCAGGTCTACGTGACAGCGTCAGGCCCCACAAGAGAGCCACAAAGCGAGACCCGGAGCTAAGTACAAGGCTCCACGTTCCACTCCCGACAATGCTGTCTGATTATTGCTTTGTGTAGGTTGGGATCAAGTTGGAATTAAATGATCGGCTTCTCTAAAATAATGCCACCCTCAGAGCCACCGCTTCATCCCTTACAAACAAACCGCTCTCGCCTGCTCCCCGCCTGGCCACCGCGGCTGCCTCTGCTGCTGTGGCTCCCTGCACCCAGGGTCCTGGGGACACCCCCTCCCTGGTTATGCCACCTCACCTTCAGGTCTCAGCTCACCAGCCCCGTCCCCTTCCTGGGCTCCTGCTCTGGCCTGGTCGAGATGGGCTTCCCCGCTGAGACACACGCTAAGCTGGTGGCCATTAGAAAATGCTGTGGTTCCTTGATTTCTGTGCTCGATATCCATGTCCACACCAAGCTGGGAGCTGGGTCAAGTCCTGTTGTGTTCTCGAAGCCTAACAGTACCCGGCAATTGTAGGAACTCGGTACATTTGCTGAATGAATACACGAATCACATCCTGACACCTTACCATAATAAGTGCTCACCCCAGTTAAAAAGTCTGTTCTGAAAATTACCTGGTCTGCTCCCTCAATGTAGCGCTAGTACCTTGGTTCTGAGCAGTGAGTTTGATTTTATCTTGATCTATGCAAGGGTGATGATTCTGACAAAGAATCAGTTTAGTCCTAGGAATAGCAAACATGATAAAAGGATTATGTTCATCAGCATGTCTCAGAAAACGTACCTGCATCTTAAATAAGATAGATGCTTATTTCTTCCTCACTGTAAACTGTGTGTAGAAAGTCACCCTGCATCGTTCTGCTCATTCTCAGTGATAAGGGCTCAACTTCCACTTATCTTTTTGCTCCTCTTTCCTCAGCATCCACTTCTACTCATGACCCACAGTGGCTGCTCAAGTCCAGCCATCCCACCCAATTCCTGGCACCAGGAAGAAAGAAGGTTGATAAAGGGAATGCTCCCCCTTTTTTGAAAATCTCTCACATAAATCCTTCAGCCAGAACATAGTTCTTTAGTCATAATTAATGGTGGGGAGGGGAAGCTATGAAAAGTCATTTTTAATCTAGGAGAACTTTACATTACTTCTAAAGGAAGGAAGCCTGGATATTGGGGAACACGTTGCCATTTCCACCCTAGATTGCTCAGTGCCAAGCCATGAACGGTCCTCATTCAACAACTTCTGCAAATGGCTTCGGTTTTACTTTTATTTTCTGTCTTGATAAACATTTTGCAACATTCACACTTCCCCAGAGGCAAACTTAAGGCTGCATGTTATACAGCAGCCAGTTCTAACACAAGCCCTCCTTGCCTTCCTTGCTAGTCTTTGGGAGTTTCGCTATAACAGTAAATTTCAGACCCTGAAAAAGAGATGAAAATGGGACCAGCAGCAGACACCAAATGTGACCAGCCTGGTTCTCACCGGCTTCAGAGCAGGAGTTCTGTCGGACAGGGGTCTTTGGCCCTCTGCAAGTCCCTCAAGCCCACTCCTTATAACACTGCGGCCGAGGTCAATGACTCCTGCAGAAGAGACTTTCGTAGAATGAAACAGAAATATTTCAAGAGGTGGGTCCAGAGCAGCCCTACCTCCTCACAATTAGAAGAGAGAGTTGTTTATTTCTTTTTTTTGGTACCAGAGATTAAACTTGGGACCTTGTGCTTACATGGCAGGCACTGGAACCACTGAGCTAAATCCCCGGCCCAGAAGAGAGAGTTGTTTAGGGTTGTTCAGGCTTCTAGCACTCATTGAAACTCCAGCATTGCACAAATTCAGAGGAAGAGCTGGGTCGAAACCAGAAGGGACCCTAAAACTTGCAAGAAGACCAACCCAGAGGGGCAGGTGACTGCAGTCACTCACAGGAAGCCTCCCTTTGTGGCCTGTCCTCCTTGGGGGGACAGTGTGCTGGGCTGGCCAGGTTCTCTGCCCTCCACAGCCTCAAAGCCAGGTTTTTGCTTCACCACAGCAGCCTATGGCACCACTCTGCTGCCGACAGAAGTCACCTGGGGAAGCTGCCCCAAGACATGATCAGAATGTCAGAACGAACCCCACAATTCCACATCAGCGCTCCCAGCACTGCCCACTCTTGAGAATGATCCTCTGCTGGTGCGGACAGCAGTGACCAGAGGCCGCTCCCTCCCTCCCTCCCTCCCTCCCTCACCCCAATGCACCAATGGCTCTGGGAGAGCTCAGCAGCACCTCCACCATGAATCCATGGGATTTGGGGTGGAGCCCTACAGAGTCTCACTTCTGGGTGGCCTCCTCTTCTCAGGGCAAATTCCCTCCCTGGACCCAGATCCTCTTTCTAAGGCCAAGAGGTCAGGTTGGGGAAGAAAAGGGAATTTCCTACAACCAGAGTGGACGTCTAGAAAGATTGATGTCTTAAAAGAAGAAAAGGAGAAGGGAATTAGGTTTGTCGCAAATTGTCAGAGCGTGAGGATGCTAATAAGCACAACACACACACACACACACACACACACACACACACAGCTTAACAGTCTAATAAGCCCTAGAAACATGGATTAAACAACGAGAAAGTTTCTTACAGACCTCCTCAGACCCTTTAACATTACCAGCATGCACTGTGGACCTCCAGGAGCCACACAATACACAGATTTCCTACTTTTAACACTTGTTCAGCACAGTGCCTTATTCAGCAAGGGCTCTGTATGAAATACATGAAAAAACGCTAGGCTAGAAAGAAATATATCAAAATTAAATGGCAGCTATGTCTGGGAACTTATGTTTATGGGTGATTGTAGCGAACTCTATTTCCAAATTCTTTCCAATGAATTTGTATTGCTTTTCTAACATGAAAAAAGTTAAATATGATAAAGAAAAAAATCATGTCTGCTGGGGATTTAGCTCAGTGGTTTTGCCACCTGCTGTGCAAGCGCAAAGACCCGAGTTCGATCCCCGGTACCAAAAAAATCATGTTTGAATCGATATTATTTTAACATTTTCAGAAACCAGAAATATCTGAAGGTGAGATTCTTTTCTTTTAATAAGTAGAGGTGTGTATTATTCTATAAGACTTATTATATGCCTTCCATTGTGCCAGGTTCTGATATACATATGAGTAATTAACATAAAGAATTTATTCTGATGACTTACTGTATAGCACCATGGTGGCCTGAATGAGGGAAAGAAATTCTTGGAAGTTTTTTCCCAGTGCTAATAAATACACTCAAAGCTTGCAACACAGTAAAAAATTTTGAACAATAGCCATCTTAAAAATATGTATTTACACTATTCTACTTTTCTTCTCTAATAAATCTCTTAGATGTAACTGCTGGGTTTATCTTTTTAGTAACCTGTATATAAAAACTTGCTGGGTTGTACTGTAAACAAAACTTTGTCAATAAACCCTCATTTAAACTCTATTATTTATTCTTTCATCAACTTATCGAATACCCATTATGTGCGAGGAAATGTGCTGATTTTTACTGGAGAATTCCATGGCCACAGATTACTCCTTGGGACCCGTTATTTTAGCAGCTAATTAATACTGTATTTAAAATGATAAAAACACTTCAGATAGAAAAACTAAAGTTATAGCAGATCTAGGTAGCAAATATTTTAGATGTAATGGTCTTGCTTTGTCTTACTTAATTTCAGTGTGATAATCCTAGTGACTTGGACAATCCAGAAAAGAAAATTCAAACTCCAATTGTAACCGAAGGAGAAATCTTCCCGGACCGTGGTCTCAGGCTCCCAACATGGCCCGGCACCTGGGTTTCTTCATCGAGTCTGCAACACGTTCCTTCTCAGGCCCTTCTGCCCCCAGCACCACCCACCGGGGTGAGGCAGATGGCCAGGCCAGTCCTCCAGGTCCAGCTGCAGCACAGGCCTCTCCACCAACCTCGGGCTGGGCCCTGCCAGGCGGTGCCGGCCAGGAGGAAGGTCAGGGAGAGAGAGGCACCGGACACTCCAGCTGAAACCTCAGGTCAGGCCTGTCTGTCACTGGCTGCCCACAGCAAGGCATGAGGGCCACAAACGGGGACAAGGGTCGCTGCCTCCACACCTGAGTCAAGAAGGCCCAAGTCTGATCAGGCAGAGTCCACATGCTTGTCTGTTGGGGAAACTGCACTGCCCCACTGTACTAAGAGCTCCACTGGAACTGTTTCAGAGGGTCAAGGTCATCCTTAATGTCGCTGGCCCAATCCTCGTGACTGGACCCGTAACCAGACTAGAAAGCTCTCTGTTCAGAGGCAGGTGCTCCCTCCCACAAACAAAACCAAGCAAACCCAAGCCAAGTCCACCACAGTTTAGCACATTCTGTGCACGTGTTCACCTAATACACAATTGCAGTCCAGCCGCTGGATTTGCCTGTCAAAGTCACTATTCCAGGCCACAGCAGGAAGGAATGTTCAAAAAGCTCTCAGAGAACCCAAGAAACAAGGCATTCAAAGCCATAGAAATAAAGCTCCGAGACCAAAATAATAATAATAATAATAATAATAACAAAAGAGACGTGGGATGGATGGTAAGCTCCATGTTAACTGAGTCAACATCAACAGGCTCGGCTGCTTCCCTAATCTAATGTGAGTCATAACAAAAGGCCAGAACTTGCAAGGGGACTGGGGCCGTCCGTGTGGGCCTCGACAACGCAACACCCTAGGTGGATGATTTCAGCAGCAGTGGTAGAGGCCGGAGGTTGGAGAGCCAGGCATACCCAGGTCTGGGGCCTGCCAAGGTCCCTCGCCGCGGGGGCCTCACACAGCAGAGGTGGAAACCGCCCTGCGGTCCTCTTTGCTAAGAACACCATACCCCATCCCCGAGGGCGGAGCCCCAGGAGCTAATGCCTCCCCCAAACTGCACCTTCTAGTACACACGGGACCACGGTTCCACATGTGAGGTGAGTACACACACGTTCAGGCTGATATGCCCAAAACAAGGGATTGAGGAGATCAGATATCGTTAGGAATAAATATAGAAATATTTGTCACCATGAATACAACCACAGGACGACAGGAATAGAGGTTAGCAAACAATCATTGCCATCAAATTTCAAAACAAAACACCAAAGGGGCCTGGAGGCACATGGGAGTCCACCCCACGCTGATGGCTGTCATGACAGGGAAGCGCCCGATGCAGTTTCAGATTTCATGACCGCTTGGGTCAGCAGTGACACAGAGAGGTGATTTTTTAGAGGCTTGGCCGGGGCTCTCTGAAACAACGCCCAAGGTGTGCTGAGGAAAACAAGATCACTTTGTGCATCTTGGAACACGCTGGCACCAGGGGAGGCGCTGCCTGCCCTCCTATTAACTGCATAAACACGGTAAGCCCTGTGCCCTCTGGATCAGCCCACACCAGCAGCAGGCAATGTCCGCTGTGAGCTGCTAGGAACATTCCCCTTGGTTGTCACCCAGGTATGCGCTGGATGGGACAGAGCACCCTGTGCACCTCTGACACCATAGTGCACACCTAAATTACGATTGCCACCAGGAGGCAGAGAGAGGCCTGAGGGAAGCCGTGATGCTCACAAAGCTATGCACTGTTCACCTCCAACCCCACAAACACAACGAGCCCAGGCCAGGGTTGGAGAGCTTTTCATTAGTGCCCACTCCACATGGGAACCAAGGGAGCCGCTGCCTCCTGCTGTCCTCTTCGGGATGGCCACCCAGGCTCACCCAAAGCAACGGCTGGGTGGGGCGCCTTTCTCCAGAGTGGTAATGTCCCGCCCGTCCCGGAGAATGACCACAAGCCACTCCTGACCCATCAGTACACACGCGGTGTCACCTACTGACCGGGACGCTGGACGCCAAAACACCTAGGGAAAACCAAGTGCCAGTCGAGGCTGAGCTGATACAAATGTGCCCGAATTCTTCCCCAAACACCCTAAAGCTAAGAAGGCAAGAGGAATGAAATCCAGTCCTCAGGAGCTCTCTCACAGACTGATGCAGCACCGGAGACAGACAAGGGTAGGAAGGGAGGGCCAGGCCAGGTGGGGCTGGAGTCCTCTCCACAGGCGCTGCCCTCTGTTCCAAACCCACACACGACATCAGGGACGGGGTGCAGTGGTCACACGAGCCCCCTCGAGGGGCAGCCTCTGAAGAACAAATGGCAGGAGGAGGGGTGAATAGCAAGGGGCCAGCTGAGTACCAGGGTCCCCAAGTCACACACCCACCATCCCTCCAAGGAGGCCCCAGTCCAGGGGCCCTGATGGTGCCGAGGACCCCATTTTACAGATAAGAAAACGGGGCACAGGCCGGGGATTTAGCTCAGTGGTTTTACCACCTGCCTCAAAAGCACAAGAACCCAAGTTCGATCCCTGATACCACAAAAACAAATAAATAAATGCGCAATTTATTTATTAAAAAAAAGAAAGAAGGACCCAAGTTCGATCCCCAGTACCAAAAAAAAGAAAAAGAAACAAAGAAAACAGGGCACAGCTGGCTTGGGACCTACCTGGGAGTGTGGGGCTAGGAAGTGGCAGAGCCAGAAATGGAGCCCAGGGCTTTGAGTCCAAGCCCAGCGCTCAGAGCCCACAGCACCAGCATCAACAGGATGAAACCCAAACTCTTCCGTGTCCATCTCTTCCCCCACTGTCCCGCCCTTGCTACCTGCTGAAATGTCTGTCACTCACAATGCGGCCTTCTCAGTGAATGAGAGTGGATTACACGAATGAGCACCCAGCTTTGATTCCATTCAAGCCTGGGGTTTATCTTCAGTGCCACGGGAGGAAAGTAAATTGTTTCAGCTTCTGCCCAGGAAGTCTAATCTACGAACACGACACCAGGCAACCAAGAACTCACACAGGAGAGTGTAGGTTCGTTACTCCTCCCCTCCAGTCAGGCGGCGCTGCAGACCCGCAGCCCGGGCTGTGACAAGTCCCTGCCCATGGCCGCTGCTGACATGGGAATGGGGTTCTTCACAGTACACCCTGAAATTAAGTTCAGCAAATCCTTTGTAGGGAAAGGCCACTGGCGGAAGTGCAGGGAGCCCCGAGAAGGCCGACTGCTTCGCATGAGTCAGGCTCTGTGTGGTGACAACTGTGGAGTGAAGAGTCCACACGGTACCCTCCAGGCCACGAGCACCTGCGTCACCTCCCACTTTGTCCTGCAGCACCACCATATCATCCCAAGGAGCGAAGATGACATTTACAGGGCAGGCCACAGCTCAAGAGCACTGTCCTTCCTCCAGCAAGCCCCAGCCCCAGCCATGAAGAGTGGGTCCATCTTAATGGACTCCCACACCCCCCACACGGCCTCTGCTGCACGGAGAACAGCTCTGTTCCTGGCCCACGTCAAGCATCCAACCCCGGGCCGGGTGACAGGACGAAGGAGCCAGGAAGACCCACAAGTTGCTGGGGAGAGCTCCGAGCCAAGGCTCTGGTGGGCCTAAGTCACACACTCCATGCACCACACACACATGGGGGCGGCGCAGTGGAGGGGCTGTACAAACTCTGGGTGAAGCAGATTGCCTGCCTCATGTGGGCCTCCCCAACCGGGAGTGCAACGCCAAGCCTGCCCCCATCCCTGCTGCAGACGCTGTGGCCCACAACGACTCCGTCTCGAGCCTCTGGTCTATACTGCAGATTCTGGACTTCCAGCCTCCAGAGCCCTGTACACTGATCCCCTATAATAGATCCCTCGGCAGACGGATGGATGGGTGGATGGACAGAAGAAAGGAAAGATGGAGTGACAGACACATACATGGAGACACAGAGATGTGGTTGTAGATCCTGTTGGTCCTGCTTCTTTGGAGAACTCTGACCCAGGGGCTATCTGCTGTGTGGGACAACTGTGGCACCAAGCCCTTGCTGAGGTGATGGAGGCGCTGGGGGGGACTCAGAACAGGGGTGGTGTGTCGAGTCTCTGTGGAGGAGTATGAAGCATCAGTACTTCTCAGAGGGATCCTGCAGGTGCTGGAGTTGAGTACTGGTCGTGCTTAGGGAGAACCACATTATTAGCCGAGCATGGAGAAAGAGTTCATTATTCTTTTTTTTTTTAAGACTTCATTATTCTTGAAAAATCCTATAATATATAAGAAAAAGGTGGCCTGTAGCTCACTTTGGTTACAAAATTCCCAGAAGAAAAAGCAAGCACCTGACAAGGAATTTTTATCAAGTCCCTGAACCTTGAAATAAGGGCAGATTACCATCAGGGACAAGGACAACGCTCGAAGCTTGGCTCTGTGCCGGAAAATGAGGTGGCCATCAGCCAGTACACTCTCATCCAATCCCACGCTGAGAATCAAGCTTCTATGATGCAGGGAAGAAAGATACAGCTTCCTGCTTGTCTTAGGTACGTGATTTCAGCAAACACGCCTGTTATGGTTGGGTCTAGATGTCCCCCAAAGCCTCATTCAGTCATAGATGGCTTTTTCAGAGGTGGCTGGATCTCAAGTGTGTGTTACTGGGATTAAGGGCATGTGATTACTAAACCAGTCCACTGATTGGTCCTGGTAGTCTGGTTACACTATAAGGGACAGAAAGAGCCTTGTCTTAGGGCCAGGATTTAGCTCAGTGGTTCCGCCGCCTGCCTTGCAAGCATGAGGTCCCGAGTTCAATCCCTGATGCCAAAAAAAAAAAAAAGGAAGAGGCTTGTCCCTTGCTTTGCTGCCTTCTGCCCACCATGAACTGTTTCTCCTCTGCGATGTCCCTCTTCCATGCCACCCTGCCTTGGAGCTGAAATCTCTACAGACTGTGAGCCAAATAACTTGTGGTTTAACTTGTGGGTGTTGGGTATTTTGTCCCAGCAGTGAGAAAAGTAACTAAGACAATGCCCATTCAAACACAGTCTCTTCATCAGCTGCTCTGGGGTTTACCCTTAGTCAGATGCTGGAGATGTTTAAGCCATAACCCTGTCACAGCTGCAGTACCTCAGTGACAGTCACTGGCCTGCTTCATCTCCCCGAAGCGGCTCACAATGCTATGGTGCTATTCGGGGAATATTTTTCATGTTGGTAATTAAAGTATACAAGCCATCTATATCTCACTTATTTCACTTTTAGGATCAAAGTAATTTTCAAAGAAGTTTAGGTTTAAACTATATAAGGCAATTATTCGTTAAGGTTAATTTTTTTTTTTTTTTGGAAGTACCAGGGATTGAATCCACCCTGAGCTACATCCCCAGTCCTTTTTATTTTTTATTTTGAGATAGGGTCTTGCTAAATTGCCCAGGCTGGGCTCAAACTTGCTATCCTCCTGCCTTGGCCTCCTAGAATGCTGGGATTATAAGTGCACGCTACCATACCCCACTTTCTTTCCTTTTTTGGGTATCGGGGATTGAACTCCGGTCCTTGCACTTGCGAGGCAGGCAGCAGAACCACTGAGCTAAAGCCTCGGCCCAACCATGCCCCGCTTTCATGAAGGTTAAATTCTAAAAGGATTATTCCCATAATGAGATCCTTACATCTAAATTGACAGATTTACTCTAATAAGACAGTGCTGCTGCATTCCAGAAATCTGAATCTATTCTCATTTAAAATGACCAAGCCGATGCAGTGTTGGCACAGCAGTGACGGAACAGCCGACTTAGGCCTGGGGTGCTCGGACCTCTGCTCAGCTCTCCAAGGCCCCTCCCAGAGCAGGTGGTGAAGCTTGGTGCTCAGCGGCAGGAGGCCTCTGGCTCCCAGGCCTCTGGCCACCTTCTGCTGGGCTGTGGAGTGCATTTCCCGCAGGACTGCAAGGCAGCTGCAGTGACACCCTGAGAGCTGCCAGAGCAGGAGCCAGGCCAGCCCAGGTTGCACGGATCTCCCAGAGGCCTCAGTGGCCCTGCTGGGCCCCTGGACCGGAGCAGGCTCCTGCGCCCACCTCAGGCCCGTCTGTGTTACACAGGGAGAGGGGCGTAAGGCTCGCTGAGAACCGCGGTCCCCACCTTTCCCACGCTCCTCGGGTCGAGCGCCTGGCAGCTGAGTGCTGCACAGATGTGGAGTTCAGGTAGCAGGAAGACAGTGGAGAAGCAAGCCAGAGACCCCCCAGACACGCAGCTGAGCAGCAGCGCCACTGAGCCCTGGCGCCTCAGTGGTCTTATACACCACTGTCTTCATTTCCCAGGGGAGGAAACTGAGGCACAGAGGGACACAGAGCTGCCCCAAGGCCCTTACCCGAACATGGGACAAGGACATGAACCCAGACGCTCGGACCCCAGAGCCAGAAGACAGGAAAGTGACGGTGGAAGCGACCAGGATCAGGTCTGGATGCCCTTTCCAGTACCACCAGGGCTCTGTTCAGAAAGTCCTCACCTACACCTATGCCACCGAGAGTTTGCCTACTTTATGCTCCCGCAGGCTGTGTGTTTTACTATGTCTTTGATCCATTTCAATCTCCGTTTGCTGAGATTCGAGTCCAGACTCAGTCTCTGGTGTGGACAACCAGGCTCCCGTCGGCCAGAGGCAATCCCCCCAGCGTATATTTTTGGCCACTTTGTCAAGACAGTCCACAGATTGGAGAAAATCACCAGCCACACCTTGGAAAGGGGACTAATATCCAGAATATATAAAGAGCTCCAAGTTAGGACCCCCGCCTCCAGTAAAAGACCCAGTCAAAACGTGAGCAACTGAAATAGACACTTCTCAGAAGAAGAAATGCAAATGCCCAATAAACATGAAAAAATGTTCAACACTGGCTGGCCATTAGAGAAATGCAAATTAAAACAACACTGAGATCCCCTGTCACTCCAGAAAGAATGGTCATCATCAGGAAATCAGACAACGACAAACACTGTCGAGGCTGGGGGGTGGGGTCACCCTGCTACACTCTGGTGGGAATGTGAACTAGTTCAACCACTATGAAAATCAGTGTGGAGATGCCTCAAAAAAACTAAACCTAGAAATTCCATTCCAGCTATCCTCCTTCTAGGCCTCTTCCCAAAAGAGTTAGACATACTGCAGTGATCCAAGTGTACCCATGTTTATAGCAGCATAATTCATAATAGCTAAGCCTTGGAAGTGGCCGATATGCCCATCGACAGGTGAATGAAGAAAATGTGATATTTACACACAAGGAGTACAACTCTGCCATAAAGAAGGATAAACTTGAGTCATTTGTAGGAAAATGGATGCACCTTGAGACCACGTTAAATGAAATAAATCAGACTCACAATCTTAAATATCACATGGTTTCTCTCATATGGGAAACCCAGAGTATACATAAAATAAAGAGCAAAATAAAAGATAGATGATAGGAAACAAGGAGACAGATCTACCTCAAATGAGAAAAGAACTGCAAGATAGAGGGAGGAGGAAGGGAAGGGAATGTAAAAAAGAATTAAAATGTGAAACCAGGCATGGAGGTGCACGCCTGTAATCCCAGACTTGGGAGGCTGAGGCAGGAGGACTGCCATGAGTTCAAGGCCAGCCAGTGCTACATAGTGAGTTTAAGGCCAACCTGAACTAACAGCAGCACCCTGTCTCAGAAAAAAAAAAAAAGTGTCCCGTGCATGGACCAAACATCTGTAATGAAAGTTGTTGCTATGTGTTCCAAACATCTACTAATAAATTTTTTTTGGTACTGGGGATTCTACTAATAAATAAAAGTTTAAGAAAGAAAGAAAAGATACTGAGGGTAGTAAGCTGGTAAAAAGAGGAATTGCAAAGCCCTGCATATTTCAGACGAAAATATCACATTTCATGTATCTTCACAGCATTATGCTAAGAAGGGGAACTATGTATGACAGGTATAACAAACTTTATCATGATCCTTCTAAAATATCTTTTACTTGTGGCTAAAATGTTTTTAAAATCCACATATATTTCTAAAACTATAATAAAGATAGCTCCTTCTTGGTGGGGAGTGAACACACACGCTCACGCGCGCACACACACACACACACACACACACACACACACACTGCATGATGGTAGTACTGGAGGCTGAACCAGGCCCTTGAGCACACTGCGCATGTGTTTTAATCCAGAGCTACACCCTAGCCCCAATTTCAGTGTGATACATAAACACACATTTTGGGCTCTCTTCCACACCTTTATCTTTTTTTCCACAACTCTTGAATATCAGTTAGAATAGCTGAAAAAATAGGCCATATTTTATTTATCCACCACTGGCCATCTAAATTCTTTCAAACTTTTCACCATCAAAAATAAAAATAAATTAACCCCAGCACTCTGAGAGGCTGAGGCAGAAGGATCAAAAGTTGAGTTCAGCCTGGGCAATTTAGTGACTTAGACTCTGTTCAAAACAAAAACATAAATAAAAATCAAAGAGAGCTGGGGATGTAGCTCAGTATGAAGGCCCTAGGTCCAATCCCCAGTACTGAAAAAAATAAAAATATGATGAATATCTTTGTTTTAACAGCTTCTGTTTGCTTCTTTCGAAGTTTTTCTTTAGAATAAATTCCAAGGAGTGGGATTTAGCAGGTCAAAGGTCTGAGCATTTGTATGACTTCTACATCCTCAGCCAACATGCTTTCCAAAAGAACTGAGCTAATTAACAGTGCTGCCGGCAGTGTAAGAATATACCCATTTTCCACAGTTGTGCAGCCTCGTTTGTATCTGTGTTAATGTAACAGCTGTAAACTGACTTCTTCGTCAACTTTAGCTCCTCTGGTTTGCAGAGGAGCAGCTTCCCCTGGGCACCTTCTCCTTCCATGGAATACGTTCCTATTCTCTGTCCTTGGATCCTCCGGGTCTTGGAGCCGCTGTGTTCACAGATTTCAGAGCAAAGTTGGCTTCACATCACCACTGCAGAATGAACAACAGGTTCACCAAGACTCTCCCCGGGGGCAGACCCACATTCCAGACGGTCCCCCAACCTCCTAAATTTCAACAACTGAGATAAATGTCAATCTCGGGCATAGAAACATGCACAGGAATGCTCCCACTGCTAAATTTTTTTCCACAAAAGACAGATTGGGATCACTATACTCAAAAACTCTAGGAGGAATATTTGCATTTATATATCAGTCTTTGCTGTCATGCTCAACTACACTATACCAATAAAGAATTATTCTTTCACCCTGGGGTGATGGTCATTAGGAGATTTCTCTTGTTTTTTTAGCCTCTAATTACTAGGTATATGCAAAACCAGTAAGAAAAAAACAATACCTTCAGATTTTATTTTGCTTAAATAGGAGAAAAACTCCTTAAAACACGTATAATAAAGTTACTCAATCTTTTAGCAAACAAAGAAAATGTGTAAAATACAGTGCAACCCACACCTCTGGACTCCACTGTGTTCTGGTTCCTCTCTATTTCTGTTATCTGAATATTTATTTCCAAAAAAGAATCCCTCAGAGAACCCTTTAAAAGTACAGAGTTCTGGGCCGGGATTTAGCTCAGTGGTGCCGCCACCTGCCTCTCAAGTGCAAGGTCCAGAGTTCAATTCCCAGTACCAAAAATAAAAATAAAAATAAAAAAGTTCTGCCCCACTGCCCACATCTAACAAATAAAAATCCTCCCTTTAAGAATGGTCTCCAAGTTTTTCAATAATTCTGTTGCTAAGTTCTCATTTTAATTACATCTTATCAAGAGCTGCAAGGCTAATATTTATATTGATTCTTTTTTTTTTTTTGGTACCGGGGATTGAACTAGGGTCCTTGCGCTTGCACAGCAGGCAGCGAAACCACTGAGCTAAATCCCCGGCCTCTTAACTTTTTTGGGGTTTTTTTTGGTACCCGGGATTGAACTTGGGACCTTGCACTTTCGAGGCAGGCACCAGAACCACTGAGCTAAATCCCCAGCCCTTATATTGATTCTTAAATGCAGTGAACTGGAAGACTTGCATTTACTTCAGGGCCGCGAAAGGAGCTCTTGGAAGACAATTTACATCTTAATTAATCTTTGGCCGAGGGACAGCAGAAGCTAACTTTCTATAGATTCGACTGTCCGCAGCTCCCTGCAAGCTGAGGCAGCTGGAGCACCCCAGGAGCAAAGGCCCAAGGCTGACTTACCCTGGGGCTCCGGGCGGAAGTACTCAGACTCATCACAAAGATTTTGTCCTCCTTGTAATTTTCCATTTAGAAAAATAATACTCAAAGGGACCAAGAGCTCCTGTATGACAGAGGTGCCTCCATGAGTCATTTTATCCGTTTTCAAGCTCTTCTTGAACATTTTGGAAAAGTTCTTTTTATGCTTCAAGAAAAACGAAAAGGATTCATAAGGACCCTGAGTGCCACTCCCAATGTATCCCCGGCTGTGTGTGGCTTCTCTGTCAGACAGCAGAGTCTCGTTCTAAGATGGCACACACCACGGGGAGCTCACTAGCTACCAAAAGGGCACATGGCACGTTCCTCACGGCATGCCATCTCCTCAGACCACGCATGCTGACAAAACTAGTAGGTCGCTGAACAATGTCTTCAATAATGCTGATTTCTGCATTGTTCTGTTCATGTGGATTATTTTATAAAAAGACTTAGACGACTTTGAAAACCAGAAAGTTATTCACCTAGAGCCCTCCATAGATCAGCTCTTGACCGCCTTCCCCAGGTCTTCCAGGCAGGAGTTGCTGCCTCCCCACCCGGAGTCCCCAGCTCTGGATCACTCAGCAGCCAATCTCCCGGCTCTCGGAACTGACAGGAACAGGAGTGTCCACCTCTCACCCTGGGCTTCGCCTTCAAGTCCCAACAGCAGCCCGTAGCTGGTGGGAATCTCAGCACCTCCTGAACCTCCCACGACGGAGGAGCACATCCCAACCCAGAATGAATCGCTTCTCCTCATGGTCATCTGCAAATGACCCATCCTAGTCCCTGCAGGTGGTCGGAAGACAAGCCACAGTTGTACGTGTGAGTGCGCTTGATACCAAAATTATGTCTCTCCAAACACTCCATCCTATTCTGTCTATCCATTCATCCATCACTGGACAACGGCATTACTGCACCTTTTTTTATTCTTGTGAATGATACTGTTATGAACATTGGTATACAAATATGTTAGCATCTCTGCTTTGAATTCTTTTTCTTTTTTTTTGAAACAGGGTCTCACTATGTAGGTCTCACTATACAGCCCAGGCTGGTCTCTCACTCAGCAATCCTCCTGCCTCAGCCTCCCAAGTGCTGGGATTACAGCCGTGCACCACCACACCCGGCTCCCTGCATTTAATATTTTTAGATATACACCCAGAAGTGGAATTGCTGGATCAAATGGTAATGCTATATTTAACTTTCTGAGGCAGGCCCATACTGTTTTCCACAACAGCTCCACTGCTTTACATTCCCAGCAACAATGTACAGGGAGGGCTCCAATTTCTCCCTGTCCTCACTAGCACTTGTTTTCGGGTATTGGTTTGTCCACTTTTGAATGACAGCCGTCCTAATGGGGGAGACATAGTGTCTCATGTGGTTTCGATTTGCATTGATTCCCTTAACAGCTGGCGATGGCTCCATCTTCTTTTAAATAGTGTTCAAAACCTGTCATCTGGTTTAGTTTCAGAGCCCTCTCTGGAGGACAGAAACATAGCAGCGCTTGAGGCAGATGCTCAGAAATACTCCAAGAGGTCTGTCGCTTCCACAGCCGAGGTCCAAGCAGGAGCTGCACCTTCCTGAACCTTCCAGGCCACGCCAGGGCAAGAGGTTTTTACAGCCCAGGAAGATGAAGGAACTAAGGAAGTGGCAAGCAGGTGGGCTAGGTCTCTGGGGCAGAGCTGTCCCCATGGGGCACCTGGCTGGGGCAGCAGCCGCTGCTCAGCCCCGCCCCCCACCCCGGGCCACACTGGCCCTGGAGGTCCACACAGCAAGCACCAACGTGGGCGCTGGGGGAATTCAGGAATCAAATCCAGCTGAGGAGGCTCCTCATTAAAGTTCCCCATGCAGCTTCTTCTTGTCTACCCCACCTCGACTTTCCAAGCCCAGCAAATCTTCTCTCCCGCTCCCTCCGGGGGCTGCCTGAGAAAACGCCCCTTGCACATCTTTGCTTTTTAACTGTACTCCAATCCCGGGCTACACACCCGTGCTGCCGAGCCCCCGGCCGGGCTGAGCGGGCACTGGGGAGGGCCCAGCTGGCCCAGCCCAACTCTGCCTCTGGGTTCCTCGGGTCCCAACCCTGCAGGTCTCCTGGGCTCCTCTGCATGCAGAAGGCCACTCACTGCAACTCACTGAAAGCCACGTGGCCCAGTAGGAAAATCGGCCACCCTGCCTTCATGATCAGCACCAGCCCCTCTGAGGCAGGGGGCCGAGGTGATGGGCGATGAGCGACATCTCAGAGCCCCAGCCTCGCGCTCTGCTACCCAGAAATGCAGCACATGGCCCTTGCCAGCCAAATGCAGGAAAAAATAGAAGATTCAATCTTTTCTAAACTTTCACCCTGTCTGTGCCAGCGCTGGAAACCTTGATGACTGCCGACATCCTATGCCTTCTGCAGCGCCTGTCACCACGGTGGGTCCCCCAGACAGCGTCTCAGAGGAGGTGAGAGGGGCCCTTGGAGCATCAGAGGCTTCTGGTTGCTAAACAAAGACCACACAATGCTTGAGCCACAGCCTTCAAGGCGAGGCAGTAAGGACATTGGCCTCCCATTAAGTCCGGGGCAGAGCCGGCTAACTTGCTCAGAGACAGCCAGGAGAGAGGGAAAACTCAGATAGCAACAGCACTTTTCCTAGGGCAAAACACAAATGTACAAACCACCCGCGCCCCTAGACTCCACTGACAATCCACAGTGCGTGCCTCGCGCGGGCTTCCGACAAGAGCGAGAGTGGGGCCGCTCACTTCCTGCCAGGTGGAGCAACACCCACCTCTGCACAACCACACCTCCCTGCGCGCATGCCCAGATGGAGCACAAGGCCATCGAGCAACACAAATCCACACACACGTGGCCTGCAGGGAGTCAAGGCCGCCCGGCACCCTCTCCTGAGGAAAATAAGGGCGTTGCTCTATGTGAATAAAATTATGTTACACCAGACCCTAAAATAGCTCGGTAGTGTGGTTACTCTGGGGGTGAGGAGTCTGCCGTGCTTGGGCTCCCAGCCTAGGATCGGCGTCGTGACAGCCGCCTGGGACTGACCTCTGACCACCCGGAATGAAGGGCTCGACCAGCTCCCCCAGGTAGCCCTGGAAATTATCTGTGAAAATTTTAACTTACTCAAAGGAGCCCATTATTCCCACAAAAGAATGTTTCAAGAAAGTAGGATCACGCTTAAGAAAGACACTGCACTCAAAATGTACTTCCCTAACGTGGGTGTCTGAAAAACACCACAAGCAAGATGAGAGCATTCGCGGTTTGTTCCGGCACTGCCTGTGAATAATTATGGCTTTTCTCACGTGTGAAGTTTAGCCGGTCACAGTGGTAACATCTGTGAGGCCAGCACCCAGGAGGCTGAGGCACGAGGATTGCTTCAAGGTCAAGACCAGGCTGGGCTACACAGCATTACACAGGACAGTGAAGTAAACCGCTAACGCGTCTCTTGAAGCAGTTGGCACTCAGCCACTGGCTTTGGTTTTGAGAGCCCTTCCTGGGCCAGGCTGCAGCCTGCATTTCTGGAAGAGAATGCCCGTTGTGTTTTAGCTTCCATTGTGATGTTAGTTTGCTGTCGTGTCCACTTTTAGTTTCTGGTATCAATTTTCACCATCCCTGGGATCAGACCTCCCCCTGACTGGGGTGTCCTTACAGCAGGAGGTCTCCAGCCTCAGCCCGGCCCTTGTCCCTCCACCTGGCCGAGGTCTCATCTTGTGCTTGTCACACCTGTCTGCAGGGGGATGGTGGGACACACCCAGGCGCCAGAACCGTTTGCCAAATGCAAACCTTATCTTAACCTCTCCAGTCCTTCCTATCCACCCCCTCAGCATGACCAGGAAAAAATTTTCTTCTTCAAGAAGTCCAAACCTACCAGACATGGCAGTGCCTGCCTGTAATACCAGCACTGAGGAGGCTGAGGCAGGAGGATCGCTCCAAATTCGAGGCCAGCCTGGGCTGCGTAGTGAGTTCGAGGCCAACCTGAACTACAAAGCCAGACCCTGTCTTTAAAAAAGTCAAACTCTGTGACTCCAGATAACCAGACAATACACATAGATGAAAGTTACCAGGTCAGATTTCATCAGCTCTTTAAATTTTTCACCAAAAAAGACACCAGCCCCTCTCAATTCTGCAGTAGTCCTTACTGCTTACAGAATGAAATGACAGTGGGCTCCAACAGAAACAGGCAGGAGCCCAAATGCCTGAGATCCAGGGAGAAAGCCCAGGCACAGAGCCCAGCCCTCCCAAACCCCCAGGGGGCTCAGCCCACTCCAGCCAGAAACCCAAATACCAAGCCCAGCCCCCCCACAGAAGCAAGAAGGTACTTCCCCCGGAGGAAGAATTTTAAAAATGCAAGTCTACCTCCCTCCGCCTTCCTTTATTGCTCTGCCTGTCTAATAAAAGCGACTGAGGGTCGTTTGGTGATTCTTTAATTCCTAAGTGTAGGATGTCTCCCTTACTTCGGGCATTAAAATTGAGACCAGTCATGAGCAGAACACATTAAATGTTGTCACAAAAATACCACACGACAGTGAGTGCTGCTTTAACACTTGGAAGAGCACACAGTTCCACAATATTGAAAAGAGACAAAAAGAAAAGTTTTTGGTAATATTTCAACCCTTCGACTTTATTAGCAGTGCAACACAGGTGCTCTAATCTGCACTACCTATGTTTTCAAAAATTGAAATTCAGTAGTAAAAGTATTTCACCACAATGCTGAAATTCAAAGATGTGACATATTCCTGTATAAAAATAACCTTCAGCAAAAAATAACTAAATGCTCACTGCCTACGCAGAGGGACAAACTGGCTGCTGGATGCAGGGACAGCTGCTCAGTGAGGGGGACAGGGCAGGGAGGAGGCCCCTGGCCAGGCTGGACTCCAGTGGCCTGCTGTGCAGATGGTTTTTAGAAAGCCTCAGTTGACAGCTAAGAGCTCTCTCCAGGGGGGTGGCGGGAAGGGGAGGCACGCAGTCACAGTCAGTCAGCGAGGCCACCGCTACCCGAGCAGCCCCGAGTCTGCTCCAGGACTCAGGAAGCCACGGCTGGGTGGCTCATCTTAGGGCTCCAACACCAACGGGACATCTTCCCGGTTCTACCTGCCATCTCCAAATGCTGGGGGTTTTCCTCTTTTCCTTCCTCTTTGCTTGAAGCAAACTGAATGACAGTCCCAATCGGGGGACTTGAACTTGCATGTGAGGTGAGAACGTGGAAGTGAGTGTGGGGCTGGAGGGCGCTGCACCCCCACCCTGCCACTTCCTGTGTCAGAAACCAAACTACACCTCCTACTTCCTGTCATGAGAAAAACAGTGAACAGGGTGAGCCGGGCTCCTCAGAGATGTTCACGGTGGCTGTGAAACTCTTAGAAATGATCTCTTCCGTGTGGTCTGTTTACAGCATGGAAATGCTTCCTGCAGGGCCCAATAAAAATAATACCGGAAGCCAACCCTGACCCTCAGGTCACAGAGAACACTGGCCCTGGAAAGCCTGGTCCTCAGGGTTGCTCTCCATGGGCACAGAGACTTTGCTCATCGTGTCCTCTAGTGGGTCCTCGGCACCCAGAACCACGCCTGGCATCCGGTCACTAAGAACAGTCGAGAGCGTGGAGAAAGGGCTTGCCTAACTCGGGAAGCCTTTTACTGCCACCACTGTACATGCAAATCTGACAGTGCATAGCAGCATCTTCCTCCCCACGCTGAGGCAGCCAGGACCCACCTGCTCGTCCTGCATGGCTGAGGGTCCCCATTCAGCTGTCCTATATTTTAAGACTAAACAGCTCAAGGGATTTCTCTGTAATTTCCAAGCTCCTCTGTGCCTGCACCATCCTCCCACCCTCCCTCCCTGGTGCACTGTCATCTCTGTGGCAAACGCGCTGCTCTAGAGCACTGTTCCTAATCACTGCGGGTCCAAAGCCGCCTTGTCCCTCACGTCTGCCGGGAAAGACTGGGCTCCCAGCACAGGCTGAGCTCTCACAGAGTAGAGAGTGTGACCCCAAGCCCGGTCACACGGCCCAGTCTTCACACCAGAGGGCAACTCCTGCTGCAGTGACCTTTCCCAGAGGGAAACAGTGCCCCCCACCAGGCAGGGGTAACAGTGGGCGCCCAGGCCTAGGGATGTCTGAAACCAGACGCCAGGCGCACAGGGAGCCTGTGTCCAAGGACTGCAGCCTGTGCTCAGAAAGTACACGAGCAGCAGAGGGCAAGGGGAGGCGCAGAGGCAGGAGTGGAGCCATTGGAACCGGGGAGCAGCAGGGAGACAACCGGGGAACAAGATGAAGCCCCTTCCAGCTGTACTCGAAGGCAGAGCCAACCTTGACCTTCATGGGTCAGGACAAAGCCCCTCGGCCCCCCAAGCCAGACAAGATCTTGGGGAGGCTCACAAGCCCTGGACTATGGCAGGGCCGGAGCAACAGGAGAGTGGCCCAAGGGCATCACCACTGGGCAGGGCAGAGTGGCCCAATGGCTGGCCAACAAGAGCTCACAGGCTCAGGGAGGCTGAGGCAGGAAGGTGCAGGTGCACCAAGAAGCCAAGGGGCCCAGCACAGCAGGCACTGGTGGGGATAGAACCTCTGGGCCAGCCTAGGAAAGGCTCCCACACACCATGGGATCCACCGATTTCCTGAGCTACGGCAAGGGTGGAGCGGGTGGAGCAATTCACATTCAAGGCGCATCGAGGCAGGAAGGAGGCAGAGAAACCACATCGGTGACAAGAGTTACCAAGGACACTGGGATGAAGGTGCTGCTGATTTTAAATCTTGGGTGAGAAACTCACCATTTATTGTAACTGTCTGTGAACCAAGCACAATGTTAGCACTCTTCACTCATTATCTCATTTATTCTTCACTTTAATTTTCTGTCCTGGGGGCTGAACCCAGGGCTTTTGCACTGAGCTGCATCCCCAGCCCTTTTATTTTTCATTTTGAGGCAGAATCTTGCTAAGCCACTAAGTTACTCAGGCTGGGCTTGAACTTGCAATCTTCCTGCCTCAGTGTCTTAGTTACCTTTCTTGTCACTGAGACACAATACCTGACGAGTTACAGGAGGAAAGGCTTAGTTCAGCTCACAGTGTGTAGAGGTTTCAGTCCATAGTCAGCTGGCTCCAAGGCAGGGCTGCATGGCAGAGGGGCATCACAGAGGGGAAACAGTCCATGACAAGGCAGGCAGGAAGCAGCGAACCTGCCTTTCATCTTTCTCTTTACATGCCTATTGGTGAGTGGGACTTTCATCATCCACACCCAGAACTATGCTAAACCAATCACTAGACTAATTTAGTTATCACATCCTTAATCCATATTCACATAACCTTAATCCCAATATCACACACCTGTGATCCAGCCACATCCAAAAAGCTCCACTATGAGCTTATGAGGCTTTGGGGGAACACCTAGACACAGGCCATAGCATTTAGCCTCCTGGAGTACTGGGATTACAGGCATGCGCTACCATGCCCAACTGTATTCTCATTTTCTAGACAAGGACACTGAGACTCAAAGGAGTAGAAGAAAGTCCATATCTTCACATAGCATGGATGACAGAGACGAGGCTCACTCTGAAAATCCCACTTGCATGAACTGATACTCAAGGAGCAGCAATTTAAGAAAAAGGGGTGGCTGGGGTAAGGGGCGGGTCTGAGTGCAGGCAGCTGTCTCACAGGGGCTTGAGAGCCCCACCTGCGTAGGACAGAGCAGGGAACCTGTCAGGCTGGGGACCTAGGCCCCAGGGCTGGGGAAGTGGGGCTCCCTAGTGTATTAAGTGGGGTGCTCTCAGCTGCCTCTCTAACCTATGCCTTCTAACCAGCTGTGTAAAGTCAGTGCCTGTCTAACAGAATCTTAGATGAAGCCACTTTGGGAAAGAAATGTGGGTCTCAGATAAAATAAGAAATGTATTGGGAGGGCCAGGGATTTAGCTCAGTGGTTCTGCCACCTGCCTTGCAAGTGCAAGGTCGTGAGTTTGATCCCCGGTACCAAAAAAAAAAGGAAAGTATTAGGAGAAAATCCAACATTTCCACTAAAAACTATCGAGCTCTGGGGCACTTTCATGCGGTGTTTCTTGACCCGGGTGCTGCTTACGTGGGTGTGTCCGTGCAGACGTGTGCTTATTATGTGTGCCTGCCTCTGTATATTTAATACACTTGAAAGTTTTTAAATGCCAGCACAGTTGTATTTTACCTGTCCTGTTCCCATGTGAAATGGCCTTTTGTAAGCAACGAAGCAGGGAAAGTGGAAGTGGAGATGCAGTGTCAGCTCCCCTCTGCTAACCGGGATGCTGAGAAGAACCACTCCTAGGCTGAGCGCTGTTGCCGTGGAAGCGGGAGCCACAACTGCACCATGGCACCTCGACGGCCAAGATCTATTTCCATCCGAGTGCCTCGAGGAGGCACAGAAGCCTGGCACCGGGGAAGGTGGCCAAGCTGTAGTAAGGAAGGGGCTCAGGCTGGAGAGAGAACGGCTGAGGGAGAGCAGAAAAGAGAAGGGAGAGGGAGTCGAACTCACACTCAACCCAGGAGCTGGCCGCTGGAGGATGGTCCCCTGGCAGGCCCGCCAGTGGAGGTGGAGCACACCCACACGCGACCCTGCCAATGGCACCTGGAGAGCCGATCGGCCTCCCAGCGAAGGGCACGAGAGGCCTCAGAAGGGCCGCGCTGTCAGCTGGACCCAAGCACCTGCAGGCGCTCTGCAGGCAGGGAGGCCCCTGGAGCAAGGGACAGTGCAGGTGTAGCAGGAGTCTGCTTCCTGCAGTCGCATCCAGAAGACTTTCCCACACACCTTGGGACACCTGCCGGCTCAGCCTCACCCTGGGGCTGGCAGCAGCTGCCCATCACCATGATGACAAGAGTGACGCCTGCCCATCTCCCAAGGCCTCAGGTGGTGGCAGGGTGTGGATGCTCCAAGGAGAAACCCAGAAGCTCAGGGAGCAGCTGCATGGTGGAGCAGGGCTGAGTGGGGTGGGACAGAGCTGGGAAGTGGAAAGCACGCAGGACGCCTGCCCAAGGCACAAGCCCTGTGCTATACTCAGCAAGAGACAGCGGACACTTAAGCCCTTGTGCAGAGGCTGAGACACTGGAGGAGAGACTCAGAGCTCACAGGGAGAAGAAGGAAGACGGGAGAGCGGCCGCCAGGGTGCGGAGCAGCACCAACCAGTGAGGAGTGGCCAGGAGCGCTGTGAAGGGAGACAGTCACCCTGAGGCACTCAGAGACATCGAGGAGGCCCAGGAACTTTGGAGTAGAAGGCTGAGCTGGGTGTGTGGCACAGGCCTGTGATCCCAGCAATGTGTGAGGCTGAGGCAGGAGGACTGCGCATTCAAGCACATCCTGAGGAATTTAGCAAGACCCTGTCTCAAAAGAAAAAAAGGTTTCTTTAATCAAAAGAAAAAAATTTTAAAGGCAGGTTATGTATGTAGCTCAGGACAAAGGTACTAGTTCAATCCGGAGAGGAGAAAGAGAAGGGGGAAGGAGAGGAATGCTGAGGGAACCCTAAGGATTGGAGGCAGCAGAAGCTGAGGCCACAGGGCCCTGGGCGGGGGGGACCCCCACCCTGCTGAGCAAGCTGGGGTGAATGGAACTGAGGAGAAGGATGCTGAGAAGCTGGGTCAGCCAGCAGGCACCAAGCAGGCACCAGCATGGCCCGGAGCAAGGGAGGAAGTGGGGCTGGCAGAGCAGCCCCGGGAGACCAAGCCACTCTGTGTCCTGAGCTCTGTGACCAGGGGACCCAGCAGCCCAGGGAGCTCAGACACCACCCCCACATGGCAGAGGAACAAACAACTGTGACTCCAACATAAATACTGTGTCCTAGACAGAGCTGTCAGAGACTAGTGACATCATGGCTCACTGGTATTTGGATAAATTTATATTAATTTGGATTCTGTACTTTTATACAAGAAGCCAATAAAAACACACTTTAAAAATTTTCCTCCAGGATTTTGGGCCTTTGAGGAGCTCAGAGACCTAAGGCCCGTGCTTGGTCATCATGAACCAGGCCCAAGAGTCTGGGCTGAAAGTGGGGAGCCTTGCAGGAGAAAAGATGAGGAACACAGGGAGGAGACACGGGCATCTCCGGTCAGAGGAGAGGAGACCGGTGCTTTCCTGGCAATGACTATGCAATTTTTAGAAACAAATAACACATGACATTAGGTTGGGGTGGGCACAGGGCTCCGAGGTGCTCCTAGGTGCAGAAGAATTCACAGCAACCCCAGGACCAGAATCCAACCTCCCTCTTCTGGAGCAGTACTGGCTTCAAAAATACACAATAATTTCACTAAGAACTGTGTTTATGTTGTATCTACCTCATCCATCTGAGTTAGCAAGACTAGGAGTTCAAAGAGTTGCACGGGACAAGCCTACAGCCACCTCAGCCTGGCAGCCATCTTCCCTGGCTCTGTTAAAAGCGAGAGGGGCAAAGGGCACGGGCCAGCACCAGGCCAGCACACGGCACCATGGGAGGGGACACCAGAAGCCCCACGCTCCCTTTCCAAGGGTCCTGGTCCATGCCAGCAGTAACCTAGGAGGAAAATCTTATCAGCAAACCAGCAGCTCTCGAACACAGCGACGGTTTTTAATTTATTCCTTAAGCTGCTCCAGTGATAAAAGGTGTACACGCAAGAACTCCGATATTCCCACCTCTCCATGCTGCCTGTAGCACAGAACAACAGCACAACAAGGACAAGTGTCAGGAGCCTGGCTGCCCAGCATCACAGAGAGCCTAGCACCAAGGAACAGCTAGCTGTGAGTGAGTGAATGAGCAGATGAACGGGTAGAGGATGGAGGGAATGAGTGGATGGAGGATGGATGGATGGATGATAGATGAATGATGGATGGATGGATGACAGTTGTCCAGCCCTTGTGGACATATAAGGGATCTGGCACTGGGAAGGCCTAGGCGCCTGTCCTTGCTGAGACACTAGCTAAGTGCTTCCAATAGGGTAGCCGGTGTGCATTTTCCATCCCTGTTTCCTCACCTATAAACTGGGAAAGAAAGCTGTCCCCATCTCCTGAAGTTGTCAAGGACAGGCACCAGGCCTGTGTGGACAGAGGTGCCACCTAGACCCTGTACTGGCCAGGACTGGGCCAGCTGGGCCTGTGGTCACCACATGGCCACCCAGGCCAGCTCCTTCGGGCGCCTCTCCCTGCCACCCCTGCACCATGTCCACCTTGGTGACGGCCATACCGGACCCCAGTTGCAGATGACACTCACCAGGGCAGAGGGGAGACCTTTTCCACTTCCTCCTCTGTCCAATCCTGCATCCTGCCTGACCCTGAGGCTCCCCGCACCCCCCCTGCACGAGTCCCCTCCCTGGCATTAAGTGTCCCTGCTCTTCGAAATATGACAGAGAACAGAGGCCAATTCTGTTTGGAGCAAAGGCCACACGGGAGGCGGGGGGTACCCATGCCCTTTATCTCCGTGTTCAAGTCTGGCCGTGAGTCCTCTTGCTTTCGGAATACTGTGGCCAGGCCAGGGTGGCCACTCTAGCCACTCTGTGACAACTGCTCAGGGCCCTCTCTGCCTTGGGGCAGTGGCTCTCCGCAGGCGCTGGGGAAGGGCTGCTGGTCCTTGAGGGCATTGCAGGCTTCAGGGCACTAGGGACAGGGCAAGAAGGCTGCAGCCCTGTGATGCCCCAAAGGCCACTCTAGATGGCACCGTCTGGTGTCCCACGTGGCTTCCATGGTACAGGGAAAGAAGTTTGCCTGGGTCTTACTCCTAACGCTGCATCTCCAAAGGCATGGCATTTCCTGGGAATCTGATTACCCCATAGACTGAGGGAACAATAACTCTCTCTTACTTGTAACTTAACCACGATTTTCCTTTAACATCTCTAAAAATCACGACTGCTCCAGGAATGTTGCTCATGAGTAATGGGTCACCTCTAGAACATACCTGTAGTCGACATTCAGAGTTGCGAGTTCTTTACAGCCTACAGGAAAAAGCTCACCAGCCCTTTCCCCTGTGGTGCTGGAGATCAAACCTAAAGCTGCCTGCATGCTAAGCATAACCCCAACCCTCACCTACAGCTCAGCCCCTTAGTTAGAGAGCACTGATACCATTTGGTGGAATATTTCTTCAATCCAAACTGATTTAAGACCAAATCTACACCTACCTCATGTCTTCGATGTGGCTGTACACATATTGAACTAAATGCTGTTTATTATAAATTATTTTCGCATTATTTCTCCTTTGTATTACCATTAGCATCTTGCGTTTTTGTTTAGATGTTGTGAGTTCCATTATCTATAATTTCACTTCAGGGCCTAAGGAGGATGTCTAAAATCTATGCCGGCGGGGGGGGGGGGGGCGGCTGGGGATTTAGCTCAGTGGTTCTGGCACCTGCCTTGCAAGCACAAGGTCCCGAGTTTGATCCCCAGTACCAAAAAAATTTGTTTAAGGACAGAAGTAAAATCTATGCAGGGAAGCTGGGTTCATAGGGCTGGAATCCACTGCAGAATAACTAACCCAGGGCGTGAGCCCAGTGGCAGCAGGCCCTGGCGCCTTTGGGAAAGACCAGATTCCTGTGTCCAACCCAACCCAGGCCCTCAAGGGTGACCTCTGGGCTGGGTCCTGGAGCATGTTTCTCCAGAGCACCCCAGGGCTCCTGTGCTCTCGCAGGGTTAAGCCCAAGGTGGTCTCCAGCCGTGCAAAGCCGGAGGGTTCACTGAGATGTCGGGGTGACAGCAAGCAGCACTGTCAGGAATCCAGGAGAGGGAGATGCTGGCCTGGGGGCACCGGGAGGGTGCACTAGAGGGGAGCTGAAGCCCCACTCCTGTGGGCACCCTCTCCCGAATCACCAAGCTCTGCCCGCACCAAGGCCGCACCTGGGGTTCGTGCTGTTGCCCCCAAGGCCTTTCAGGGGAGGACACGGAAGCCCAGAGCACCACAGTCAGAACTCAAGGTCTGAACCCAGGCCCCCAGCCCTGGGGATGGGGCTCCACCCCCAGCTCCCATCTGGGACAGGAGACAGGAGAGGTGTGGTTTGGTCACCTCCATCCTGCCACCAGCCTCCTCCACGCACTCAGGTGACAATGGAAACCTCCAGAGTTCGGGGGGACTTGATCAGCGATCACTCCCACATAGCAGGAAGACTGAGAAGGGGACAGGCAGTGAGGGTCAAGATGCTGAGGAGCCGTGAGTCACAGGAAGAGCGCAGCAGAGGCAACAGCCACACGAAGTGAGCTCTGCATCAGAGAAGTCGCGTCCACATCCACAGATCTGGTGACAGCAGAAAGCAGCTCACTTAGTCAGTTCCCTAATCAGATAGCCATTGCTGGGCTCTGGGGACTGAAAATTAACCTAATAGCCAGAGACTAGGACTGGCAGGCAGGGCAGGGTGCGAAGGGGCTGGAGGGAAAGCCAGCAGCGTGCATGGGGTTATGTGGGTTTAAGTAGCTGTTAAATTGCAAAGAGCCAGTGTGCGGGTCCAACACAGAAATGGTCCGCAACAAACAGAAATGAAGGTGAAGGGCTGCAGAACTTCCGGAGCGTTCCGCATCACAGATGTGCACCCAGGTAGCCACAAAGCTTCCTTTCCTCTCTCTGAGGGAGAGGAGGCTCTGCACATCCATGCCCCAGCCCCAGAAAGACCAAAGGACCCTGCCCCGGTGTCTCCTCCCCTCCGCCCTCTTCCCTCCAGGTCAGTCTGTCACCTTGGCCACCGGCTGTGCGGCAGGGACTCAGGCCCAGGAGACACTGGCAGCAGGCGTAGGCAGGGGGCAGAGGAAACACCACGGCTCCGGGAGACACCTGGGAGGTCAGGGCCCTCTCCCCACAGCCCTCAGAAGGGTCTTCTCCGGGCAGGCCCTGCGGTCAGGCGAGGGGGTTTCTCCGCTCTCCCACTAGACGGGAGCTCAAGGCTGCAGGGCTGTGCTGAGGGCGAACCTGGCCACACTCCACAATGTCACCGATCCCAGGGACCTAGAGAAGCCGGCAAAAGCACTGCTGCCCTCCAGGGAGCAAGACCACAGGGCCGGCACCCATCTCGATGCCAGGGAGCCCGTCCGGCACAGCAGGATGCCACTTCCAGGGTAGGTGCTGGGAAAGAGGATCTTGAGCCCCAGGCTGTCTCGAGTGCGAATTCTCCACACCGTGGCTCTGCTGTTCATCCTGCAGCCCTGCTCTGCACACTCCCAGCCCCGATCGGAAGCCACCGTGGCTCATCACTGGCACCAGATGAGCCCCAAGTTCCTCAGTGGGCTATCGGGGCCCTTTAACTGCTGCACCCACTGTCGCTGGCACAATCTTCACTGTTCCTGGAAGCCCTCCCAGGGCTCCCTCTTCTCCCATCCTTTGCTGCCTCTGCCCCAACTGCCATCTCCCTGCTTCCCCCCAGTTTGTCCTCTGTGAGGTGTTCATTTTTAAACGAGCACCAGCCAGGTGTGGTGGCACGTGTCTGTAATCCCAGCTCTCAGGATGCTGAGGCAGGAGGATGGAAGAGAGTTCAAGGCCAGCCAAAACAAAACAAAGCAAAAGCCAGCAGCAATTCCAACTACAGGAGGCCCCTTCTGAGGGGCTTCCTGCCCCCAGACTCCCTCCTCGGTTCCCACAGTGGGCACCCGCTGGCACCTGCTGTGGTTCACTGATTCCCACACCCTCCACCCACCCCTGCTGGGCTGTGGAGCCCCGGGCTGGGGCTGGAGCCAGCATCCCCAGTCCCTCACCTGGTCCTCTCCCGCAGCAAGTGCACAAGGATGCTTGGTGGCCCTCCGCTCTCAGCTCTGGTCCTCCTGCCGAGTACTTATGGCTCAAGACACTGCTGGGTCAACTCCTCTTTCTGTCTTTCTGGGTCACCACTGCCCTCTGAGTCCAGCCCCAGTGATGGGACCACATCTGCCCCAGCGCTGAATAATGCACTCCACAGGTGCTGGACAAATGAACCCCAACAGTTGCTGCTGGCAGGAAAGTCAGCCTGGGGCCCTGGGGCCAGGTGCAGTGGGCAGCAGCAGCAGGGAAGGCAGAAGAGGGGGCCCAGGGCAGAGGGGTCACAGCTCCAGCGGAGGGGTCGTGGGCAGGGGTTGAGGACAGAGATCACTGAGTGGGGGAAGCTGGGACCCAGACAACAATGAGACACAAAGGATTTGGAAAAGGCCAGGCCCTCCCAAGGCCCCACATCTGTTTCCAGTTACCTGCGCCTGCGCTAAGCTCACAGGCAGCTCGAGGTCTCTAAGACCCGCCAGGACAAGTGGATGGGCCATATTCAGGGACTTGGGAGCCTCTCTGGGACCCGAGGTTGGATGCGATTGTTGCAAAAGTGCCATTATCAGGCGATCAAGCCAACTCCACACATTGGCGAATCACTAATGAACAGATTCATTTTACTGTGAATCCAAATTATCATTCCATCCCCAACATATTTGTCTTCCTTGCTACTGGTCCCTGAAGCCCTTCTGGAGACGATTTCATTTTTGTTTCTTTCTTTCTTTCTTTTTTTTTTTTTTTTTGGTACCGGGGATCAAACACAGGTCCTTGCGCTTGCGCAGCCGGCAGTGAAACCACTGAGCTAAATCCTCGGCCCACAGTTTTATTTTTTTTTTAAATCTTTCAGGACGGGGACATAAACAGAATGAAGATGTGTAACATGCGTGGACCAGCTCACCACAATGAGTGTGCTCACTACACACCACAAACATGGGCAAATACAAACAAAAATTTTTTAGAAAGTATCTCACTAATTACTAAAGTGATCTTTACATGAAATTCTCAAGCCTGGACTGGTTATAACATTGTCCAGGTTTATATCACAGGGTGGCACAGGACAAAAGAAAATACAGAGAAGATTCAATATGCCTCCTAAAAATATTTCCAAGAATAACACTGTCTTCCTTTCACTGACTTAGGGATCAGCACACTGTCCAGAGACACACGCATTGGAAAGGAGAAAAGGAAAACAGAAAGTCATCGGCCTGCTCAGTCTTCTCCACGACGCCTCCAGCTCCGGAACCAGGTGCTCGGTTAAGTAACAGGGTCTCGGAATCACTGAGTTGCTCATTCAGTGAGAGTGCAAGGTCAGAAATCCCCTCTTCTGGGCTCAGACCTCTCTCTGTCGGACAGCCCCCTGCTCCTCCAGCCTGCAGCCCCGCCCAAGATTTCACCATTGCCAGGGGAAAAATACTTATTTTAAAATCCACTTTGGTGATCCCAATGATTTCATTACCACATTAAACATTTGTTTTAAAAGAATCATCTTAAATTACTGAAGTAAGGAGCTAAGAGACAACCTACAATGTGGGAAAAAAATTTTAGTAGCTGTAGCTCAGACAAAGGACTACTATCTAGAAAATATAAAGAACTGAAGAAAATCAGACCCCCCAAATTCAAAGACCCAATTCAAAAATGGGCATCTGCAATGAACAGATATTTCTCAGACAAAGAAGTAAAAGCAGCAAATAAACATATGAAAAAATGCTCAACATCACTGGTCATTTGAGAGATGTAGATGAAAACAACACTGAGATTCCACCTCACCCCAGAAAGAATGGCTGCTATCAAGAAATCAACCAATAACTAATGCTGGTGGGGCTGTGGGGAGAAAGGAACCCTTCTCCATTGTTGGTGGGAGTGCAGACTGGTGCAACCACTGTGGAAATCAGTGTGGAGACACCTCAAAGAACTAGGACTGGAAGTCCCATTTGACCCAGCTATTCCCCTGCTGGGTATCTTCCCCCCAAAATTAAAAGAATCGTACCACAGCAATACATGCTCACCCATGTTTTAGCTGCAGTTTGTAATAGCAAAAGCTTGGAAACAGCCCAAGTGCCCATCAACTGGAACTGGATAAAAAAGATGTAGTTTTTTTTTTAATATATAAAATGGAGTACTACTCAGCCATAAAGAACGAGAAACTAGAGACATTTATAGCTAAATGGATGCATATGGAGGCCATACTCTTAAGTGAAATAAATAGGACACACATGTGTAAATACCCAATAGTTTCTCTAGTGTGAGAAACTGAAAGTATAAATAAGGATGAAAATGATTAAAATGAATAATTGATAATTTGAAATAGGAAGAAAAGGTCCAAAGAGGTAGGGGTGGTGGGAGGGGAAGGGGAAAGGAAAAATTATGAGAAAAGGAAAAAGTGGAAACAAAGTCTTTGTAAATAGGGAAGGGAGGTCAGGGAATGGGGGAAAAATAAGAACCAAGATACATCATGCACGGGTACAAGCACCCAATGATAAACGTAAACATTTTGTAAACCCAAAATGTACCAATAAAAGAATTTAAGCAAAAAATAAAAATTACTGAAGTACTTGATAATAACTGTTATCCAAGTACTTAATTTGTTGTGCTTTCAACAGCTGGGTTTCCATCGCACTAGAAACTGCTTCACTGCTTACCTTTTACTTGGAGGAGTTTGAGCCCAGCCTGGGCAACACAGCAAGAACCTGTCTCACAGAAAAACCCCATCGATGAGGAGGAGCGTGGCCGAGGCTGGCAGGCAGGACTCCCTCAGTGGCACAGGGCGGAAGCCCTAAAGTGCTTCCTGTGCGCCAGGCTCCCACCCGCTCCCCTTCCGGGTTCTGACCCAGGCCGAGCAGCACCAGGCTCCACCTGGGGGAAGCCGCAGGTGAAAGCGAGTTGCCCCAAGGAGGAGAACACCCCAACTGTTGCACTCGGTGCTTGGCTCTCAAGGGCTGGCACCATTTCCTCCTAATTATGCAAGGTGGCTCTAGTTTCTCCAGAAACTCAGGTCTGCTGTGGTCCTGCTACTTCCTCCTGTCACTGAGAGCCTCTGATGCCGGCGACAGCCAATGTCACAGCACTGTGAGTCTCACAAGTTCCTGTAAAAGAAACCCTGGTGGAACTGATTATAGAAAAACCAAAAGGAAGGAGAACAGGAAGCCGCCATAGGCTGACTGGGGCCTGCACGGGGCTGTAAGAGGGGCAGTGCCAGATTCTGGAAGAGGAACAGAGTTCGGTGTGGGCACTTCTGGGAGCCTTCAGACAGCCCTGTCTGCAGGGCCACTGTCCCCCGTGCAGCACGCTGAGCCCAGAGGCGAGTCCCACCTGGCCCAGAAGCGAGCACTTCCGCTCGGGCACTGCACCATAAAAGCCGTTATTCTGTCGGATTCCAGCCTCACCCTACAATAAGATTGAGTGTATTTCTATTTGGTATCAGTGGGCTCGATTTTAAAAGCGACCCGAAATGCTATCAAAGCAGCAATCAAATTTGGCCTAAAATTCATTTAAAGAATACCTAGAGACACAAAGAATTTCTTTCTGCCTTCTCTACCTTTTTTATTTTAAAGCTTCTCTTTATTTCTCCCAGAAATATTTAGCTTGGTTTTAAACAACACAAAATACTTTTTCTGGTTTCTGAAACTGAACAAACTGCTTTCTAGTCAAACTGCTGAAAAATGTGCAACTTTGGTAAGCACGAAAAAGCCACAATCTCTACACTCCTGTAAAGTTCTAAAACTTTTTTCTGTTGTCCCAATTTTGCTGTGAACCTAAATTTACCTCCAATACGCCTTCTAGACAACCTAAGTAATACAAGAGTATAATCCTCCAAGGGAAAAGAAAAGGGATGGATGCAGGAGAGGTTGGGAAGGAAGAGTGCAGGAGATGGACAGGTACAGCGCGAGGGTCTCTGAGAGACCACAGGGCGCTGGGCACGGAGGATCTGTCTGCCGGGTCCAGACAGCAGGGGAGGACATGGCAATGCCACTGGCACCCACAGCGCAGCCTCTGAGCAGCCGCTTGCTGCTGCTAAGCACCACACACACACAGGGTGTCCTGAACCTCCTTTCCAGATGTCTGATTGCAGCAGTGGCCCAGACGTGTCTATCTCGTCAGCTAGTTCAGAAATCAACAAGCCAATCAAAATAGCCAGCAGATGTGCACCCCAGAGCAACGTCTGCCCCAGTTTTCAGAAAAAAAGCAGAATCGAGTGACTGGATGTGAGAAATCATCTCTCAAGTACAGCAGCTTCTAATCAAACTTTAAAATCTAAGGAGGAGCAGCATGGCTTCTGTCCTGCGTTGTTCAGCCGCCCAGAGTGGAGCACAGAGATGTCTTTCGTTCAACAGCCTAGGAGGCCACGTTCTGGGAAACCAAACAACACTTCGAATGTTGAGAGAAGCTGCCCAGAATCCCACACACATGGAGCGACCCTCCTCTGGGTACAGGAATCGTTGACTGAAACACGGGAATCATCAACTGAAACACCGAAATCGTCGACTGAAACACGGAAATCGTCAAAGAAACGTTATTGGGTTCATTCATTTAAAATATCTGGAGTGAGGGACACTACCTTCTCTCTACCTTGCCTTTCAAAGCTAAGTTTCACCGCACATCAGCCTGGTTTTCAGAATCCTAAGCACAGACTCGGTGATGAAGGGCACTGCCTGTGAGGGTTGTCTAGAGCGTCCGCCATCCACACATTCACACATGGCCACGGACTGGGGCCAGGGGACAAGGAACGCAGGTCACCCCAAGACACATCCGCTCTTTGGGGTTCCCTGCCTGCCAGGGGCCTCTGCAGGTTCCTCACTGCGCCTGACCTGCTGCCACGGTAGGGGACGCCTGCGGCTGTACCCAGTGTCCTCCCCCGGTCTTCCTCCTCCCACTGATGGAGGCAGAGGTGCCTCTCGCCCTTTCTGATTCTGATGCCCCCATGGTGTGACAAGGTCCTGTGCCAAAAAAGAGCGGCTGACTCAAAATCAGGATCAGGAGACTCCCCTCCGATAAACACCCATCATTGGAGCAATAAGCTACATTCTCCACTGAACTGTTAATGTACTAGCAAAGGATCAAGAAACCCATTTCAAATAAGGATGCCTTGCTTGGCATGTTTTAGTAACAATCTTACATGTGATATATTGTATACTGTAACACATTTACATGTTTTGATAAGCTGTTAATAAATCATTATAAATATATACTCAATCAAGAAATTTATTTAATAACTTAGGGTCATATTTTTGTTGCAAAGTTTCATAGAATAATCAGTTATTTTTTTCTTCTTTTGGTTTTTTGAGACAGGGTCTCCCTATGCTGTCAGGCTGGCCTTGAACTCACTATGTAGCCCAGACTGGCCTCAAAGTGTCAGGGATCCTCCTGCCTCAGCCTCCTGAGTGCTGGGATTATAGGTATCCACCACCACTCCCAGAAGTTCTTTTTAAATACATTACATTGGGATAAAATCCTATGTATGGAAGTATAAGTTTAGGGAGAAAAAGGAATGATGTAAAATTTTAACTACCAAAGAAGTGCTTGCTCCTGTATTTTTTAAGTGACGACAGACCACCAAATTACAATAGGGTTTAAATTCCATTCAATATATTTTGAACAATAATACAATGTTTTCATTTTTTAAATCAATATTTACACTGTGCCAGGAATTAGACCCTTTGCATCTTTCTAACTTTAGGATGAAAACTTCTAGACGTCAGCCTTTAAAAATGTGCAAGGGGACCACAGAGGATGGAATCTTTCAGCATCGAGCAGGGGCTGCGGCTGATATGCTGTGGTGAGAATGGTAGCGTGGCCTCCTCCTGTCCCCCAGGACCAGCCCTGGGCACCCCAGCCAGAGGCCTGGAACATGAGCTCACACGGACAGCGACTTCCCAGGGCTGTGTTTAGGGTGCGGTCAGGTTAACACCTGTGTAACGTCCCGGAAAACCAGACATGAGAAGCCAGACTGTCCCCGTACCGCTTCCGCTTCCTGGAGGAGCAAGTGCTGGGGAGGTCAATCTGTCCCTGTGACAAGACACTGAGCTTCGGGACCTCAACTCTTGACTACACCTGCTCAACAAGACACCAAGGGAAACTTACCAGAAAAATCGGCAATATTTTCTTCCCCCAGTACTTTTCCTAGGGCTGTTTATGTAATAAGAATGTAATCACCACCTCTCTCTCCTCTCTTCATGGAAAAGGTCTCAGGAGGAGGAAAGGAAGGTAAAGAAAGAAACTGGGAAGGATGGAGGAGCTGGAGAAGGCTCCATAGCTGAGGCTGGCCACAGACCCATCATTCATTCGTGCAGCTGCCACCAGCTTAACCAGGGGCCGGGGGCTGAAAGTTAGAGGGCCAACATTTCCCCCAAAGTCAGCAAGTAGTTTGGCTCCAGCCTTCCCAAGCTGCACTAGCCGGGCGCTCAAAAGGGACCAGAGCCCGAAGCGAGCTCAGCTCAATGAAGAAACCGCCCTTGCGGGGAGAAGGAAAAGGAAGGCTCCTGTGCCTCTGAGCTTCAGCTGCACGGTCCCTGTGGCCTCCCCTCAGACCGCCCAGCCCAGATGCCCCTCAGTATCTAAAGAGGATGGCGCCTCGGTCTTTCAGGGTCAGGTCTCCTGAATTCACGGGGTCCTCGCCCAGGGGACACCAGGCCCACACCTCTTCGCCCTGCAGATCCACCTGGGAGTGAGGGACATTCCCACATGGGTGATGCCTGAGGGGACAGTGAAGCCACACAGCGGCAACCCAGGCTTCGCCACTGGGGTCACCCATGGCGTTTGTGGGCGCTTCGGGACCACAGAGACAGTGCTGCACCTCTGCTGAGGGTCTGCCAGGCAGCGGCCTCGGTTTCCCTGTGAAGAGGTAGGCCGGGGCTCACCGCCTGTCTCCCCACAGTCAGTGGTGTTGCTCAGAAAACTCCAGAGGCCTGGGTGCCCGTCACTGCCAGTGTCCTCTAAAGTGGAAGCTACTCTGGCGCCTCTCAGATCACCTTGTAAGGAAGCGGTCTCCACTGTGGATCAGAAGAGAAGAGGAAGCTGACCCTCGGGGCCGGGCGACGTGAGGCTGCCTCCTGCCAGCCCTCTGGCCTGTACCCAGGGCCTCTGGCCCTCCTCCAGGGTCAAACGGACCGAGGAGGACTTTCACAACAGCCCAAGGGACAAGGCCAGGAGGCAGATTCTTCATGATTATTGTGAAGTGAAAAACAGACCACACTCACTCACTTACACTCACTTGCTCACCCGGGCCCACACTTCACACAGAAACCACCAGCCGGGCTCAGCTTCTGAGAAAACCTTCTAGAACAATGAGAAACATGAGCTCAGTAGGCAGCATTAACATTTATTTTTCATTTAATAATTTCCACTTATAATAGTTCATCGTACTGCCTAAATGTTTGTCTAAAGTAACTTTCTATAAGTTAAAGCCATTTCTGCTCCACATTCGTTCAGTCTTCACTCACACGGCTCACTGAACCAGTGCTTCAGCCCACCGCGAGAAACAGCCACTGCTGAGATCCCTGTTTTGCTCGCAAAGGTAAGAAGCAGAGCGTTCCACCCATCTGGTCCTCCCAGGGCATCCATGGCACACGTTAACCGCTTCTGGGCCATGTCTGAAGTTGAAAAATCCCGTTTAAAGGGCAAGTGGTTTAAAATAGAAAGAAATGGCTCCTTCCCTACAGCGGTTCCTCAGGGGAGACAAAGATCTGAGTACAAGCAAACTATTGTTTTAAAGAGGATTTTTTTTAATTAAAAGCATACCAAGGAGGCTAACTAAGCTCCTACTTTCTCCTAGAGGAAATACCAGTGAGAATTCCCACCTCAACGCAATTAAACCTGGGCCCGAGTCAGCCCCGCCCAGTGGCACTGAGCCCTCGGGCGCAGCGCTTGGTTCTGGGCCTTGGTCCCCAGCACCCCCAGCCTAGTAGCGAACTGTCCAGCCCCTTGGCCATAGGCTCTCAGGCCTCGACCTCCTCACTCCACACCTGGCACCCGAGGGCAGGTTGGACACCCAGACAAATCAGGAAGGCTGTGTTCCAATGCCACTGAAACCCGAATGTCACTACATGCTCCCGTGTTCCAAAATATTATTCTTTGGATCTTTTTCAACCATTTAATGATGTAAAGCTGTTGTCTGAAATGGAGGCTCACTCCTTATAATCCTAGCACTCTGGGAGGCTGAGGCAGGAGTGTCACGAGGAGGCCAGCCTAAGTAACTTAGTGACTTAGTGAGACCCTGTCACAAAATAAAAAGGGCCAGGGATGGAGCTCAGTGAGAAGACCATGGGTTCAACCCCAGTGCCATGATGATGATGATGATGATGATAATGCTGCTGCTGCTGCTGATGCTATAAAAATGACCCTTAGCAGGCAGCAGCTGCAGTGGAGTGGCCTGTTCACAGCAGCGTGCCCACTGGGTAGAGCTACAGGACACAGGAGCAGCTGCCTGATGTCCACACCCCATGCTTACTTGGTGAGCTCAACTCACCAGCTCGGGTGGCAGGTGTTAGCACCAGGGACGTGGCCGGAGCCCACAGATACGTACATTACATCCTCCTTAAATAGCATTGTCTAATTCTAAAAGAAACACAAAGACCAGTACTGAAAATGATTCTTTACAGGGCCAGGGATTGAGCTCAGTGGTGCTGCTGCCTGCCCCGCAAGCACAAGGAGCCGAGTTCGATTCCCGGTACCAGAAAAAAAAGAAAAGATTCTTTATAGTTTTACAGTGCAGGCTTTATCCCACTTTTTAATCACCTTTTTTGAGAGAAGTTTATGGTTTTCTACTCCATTACTTATTCAGTCAGGACTTGAAATTTTTCACTCATGTTTTTCAGATGTTCTGCTGTGATAACTTTTTTCATGATGACAAGACTTAATTATCTGTTTTTACGCACTTCCTCAAAAAGAGCCAGTTTTATACTTCTGTGAAGAGGAAGTGGCATTCTTATAATTTTCTTTTTTCTTTTTTTTGGTACTGGGGATCAAAGTTGGGTCCTTGCGCTTGTGCAGCAGGCGGCGAAACCACTGAGCTAAATCCCCGGCCCTGTAATTTTCTTTTTAATTGTTTTTATTAGCAGCATTCTTGTAATTATCAAAGTTCTTTTTGATAACTTAAATCAAGAATGACTGCAACCCCATATTTATCTCACTAGCCCTATTGAAACCTAAGGTTCTTCCATCAAATCTACTGTGTCACTTGAAATGATAAAACCAAACCAAAAGAGACAGACTTTCTAAAATTGTGGGACTCAAAATGCTACAATTCAAACCTAAGTATGGAGATGTCACATTAAAATAAAATAGAAATTCTTTCTACCAATGTTAAGTTGGAGAGATGAGACAAAAGATCATAAATTCAAAACAAAAATGACTAATATATTCTCAGAGAGCTGAAAGTGACCCTGAAGAAATGGTCTCTGTAGTGTGACGCTCAGGAGCTGACCCAAGTCCAAGTACCCGCCCGGTCACTGCCCACCAGTCAGTCACAGCCTCCCATCAAGCGCTGCCCGCCTACAGCGGGACAGCTGGGCGCAGGAGGCCTGACGCAGCTGACGACAGCCTGCATTTCCCGACGTCACTCTGCTGCACCCCTCCCGAACAAGACTCCTGACAACTGCTCAGCTGAGAGGCCACAGTGTCTTCCACACGGTAACACAAAGCCCCAGCTCTGGGACTTTCTAGAAGGCCGTTCGCCAAAATGCAGAGCTCCTTATAGGAAGTCGCTTGCTCTTGGCTGTGAAGACCGAGAACATCAGAACCAAATGTGACACTCAGCTCGCTGGCCCCAAGTCCAGATGGGACAGAGCTCCACGGCCCCTAGGCCTGTCCTGGGCTCCTGAACTGCCTGTTACCTTTACGCAGCTTGCAGTTGGCCATTTCTCAGGTGTGTGGTCCTCAAGAGTCCTAAATCTGGCCTCCATTAGGAAGGCTGGGGGTACTTTTACACACACAGAAATAAATACAGATATTTGAGCAAGCCTAAAGGCACTCTGAAACCACGAGGGCCCCCAGCCCACACCTGCTTCCTGTGCCAGGGGCCCAGGCAGCCAGGGTCCTTACTGCAACTGTGTAACTTCTTGTTGCCTCTTAAAACTGCACAATTTAAATAGAAACATGGTTTAGAAGCCGCTGTTGCAAAGTGATTTGGAGCGACCACTATCTTACACTGAAAGAGGTAGAAGAACAATCCAAATCCAGTCTTCCTAAACACCCTGGAGGCGAGGTAGCATTCCAAGGCGGATGCCCACGTAGCGGGCTTGAGCTAGGAAGGGACTGGGACAAGTCAGCGGTGGGGTCTCTGGGTGGCAGAGCTAGCAGAATTGGTGCTTTCTGACAATCACAGGGATTTTAACAACCTCACTGAGGACACACCACCGAGTGACACAGGGGCTCCGGAGGCCACAGAAGGAGAGAGGAGACTGATTCTGAACTAGTCGTCAGTGGCTCAAGCACCAGGTGTCCCGGGCAAATTCCAACCTTCTGTGGTTTTGTTTCTTTCTCATAAAAAGACTCTTTTAAAACATTATCACAATACCATCTCAGTCATGATTCAAATTACCCAAATTATTTCTAGAAGTGTTTTTTGAGTTTGTTTAAATCAGAATCTAAAGCTACTCACTGCAATTAGTGCATAGATAGATAGATATCAACTACCTTTTAATCAATGTATTTATACTTCCTTTCAGCTTTCTTTTTCCCCCTTGCAAATGATTTTTTTAGAAATGAGATCATTTGCTTTCTGTAGGTTCCTCATGATGTGGATATTGTAAGGAAATTTTTTATTGAAAAGTAAAAGTATAAGGTTAGGGCTGGAGCTGTATGGAGCTCAACAGTAGAATACTTGCTGGGATGCATGAGGCCCTGGGTTCGATCCCAGCTCCACAAAATAAAATGAAATGACTTCGGTTATGGGGTTAGAAGGGGGCCTCTCCCTGCTACTCTGCTCCGTCAGTGACCTCTGCCGGCATCCAGGGTGCTGCAATGAAGTCCTGCTACTCCCAGTCACAGCTGCCCACGGAAGATTGTCACAGTAGCTCACTGGACTCTGTCCCGCACCACAGAGACAGAGGAGCAGAACGGCCTGGCCTCACCACACGCTCAGTACTTTGTGGAGAAACAAATTAATCTGTAAGCCAGCGTGTGTGTGCCGCAGTAGAGTCCTCCAAGGTACGAACTCGAAGCCCAAGTACTGTTGAGCTCATGGGACCCTCCTAGAAGGGGGTTAGGATGCAGACCTTGCTGTCCATGTCAGCAGTGGCTACTCCTTCCTCTGCCCTTCACCCTGCCTGACCCAGGCCCCAGGCCCCGAGACAGGTACCCGGCTCCTCCCGCCCATCTGCTACCCAAGCATCCCCTTCCTTAAAGGCCCGGCCGGCTCCGGCCATGCAGCCTCAGCCTGCTCTGCACTGGGCCAGCTGCATGTCCGTGAGCGTTTTCCACACACAGGCCTTGGTGTGAGCATCCTGGAAAAAGACCCCGTCCCCGGCAGGGCACGAGGCGGGGACCACGGGGTCAGCAGCCCAGGGCGACTCTGGAGTTATAGGACCTGCATTACGTCTCTCCCATCCTCACTTTCTTCTTCCCTAGCAGGAAACGATCACCACTGCCATGGGACATGGCCAGGACGGGGCCACGTCACCACGACGAGTGTCTCTCTCCCCCTGTGGCCAGCCCTGTCTGTTCCCAGCAGGCACTGCACCTGCTCCAAGCCCATGTGTGGGGAAAGAGGAGCTCAACGGGACCCTTGCTCTGCAGGCAAACATCAGAAGCCACCACACCCCCAGTGTGACGCTTCCCGTGCCGTGCAGGGGACACCCAGCATCAGCACCCCTCCCCTGGTGTTGTCCTACTTCTGCATTAACAACAAGAGACAGAATCTCCTCGGCACCAAATACACTGCTGGTCACACCCAGCACTAGGAGTGCAGTCTGACAAGGGGAAATGTACCTAGAGAAGAGGCACCATCTGATCTTTTGTCTTTTGGTAGGGCAAACAGTTTCTCCTCATTTTGTTTGGGTAGAAATCCACAACCTGTGTACAGAAAGAAACGGTGTCTACAGACATCTTCTTCACAGTGGGGTCGAGGGGTTCAGGAGTGAAAATCACCTGGATGTGTGCACAAACACACAAATGTGGGTATCGACGCCGTTCACTTACGGGGGCTTATTGAGCATTTTCTATGTGCCTTGCACTGTTCTTCGTGCAGAACACACAGCACTGAATGAACCACGGTCAGACACACACACACACGCACACGCACACGCACACGCACACCTTACCCTGTTATCTGTCTCTCTCTCCTATGTGAGTTTTTGGTTTTAAGCACAGGGGAAGAGGAGGGGTGTGTAGTATAGAGGACAAAAGTAAAAACAAGCAGGCCGGGAATGCAGGGTGGTCCTGGAGGAAGGGGCGGTCAGTAGGGGACCCTCGAGAAGGGACCAGAGAGGACCCCTTGGGAGAGAGAAGTGCAAGGGTTTGGGGTTCCCAGCCGGGCCGCCTGGGCAGCAGCAGACCGAGTGTCAGGACCCGGCAGCTGCGCTCAGCCTCAGCTGTGACTGCACCAGAGCTGCTGCCCTGGCGGCTCCATCAAGAGCAGCCGTTGGACCACAGTCGGATGGGCAGGAGGCCAGAGACCCAGGAGCGGCTGGCCAGCTGCTGAAGGGAGGCAGCGGCACTAGTTTCTCTCATGTGCTGAAAACACACAAAATGTAAAAACGTAAGAAGATAATTGTTTTTTGAGACAGGGTCTCGATGTGTAGCCCAAGCTGGCCTTGAACTTGTAATCCTCCTGCCTCATCCTCTGGAGTGCTGGGATTCCAAGCGTGCACGACCACACCTGATGTAAAGGAATGTGAATTCTAATATTTTCTTCCCTAAGGTTAAGCTCAACAGGCTGTCTTGTTCACCTCCTGGGACAGGCACTGGCCACTCCAGGGCCTTGCTCAGCAACTGCTGGTGGGTTGGTTCACGCCAGTGGCCCATGCTGTCTGCCTGGCTTTCTGTTTTCACTTCTCTGCTGACCTCACAACTTCTCTCTCCACCTTGCCTGTGTCAGATACTGAACCAACCGGGCGTGGTGGCGCATGATTGTAATCCCAGCACTTGGGAAACTGAAGCAGGTGGACCCCTGGGAGCTCAAGGCCAGCCTGGGCTACACAGCCAGTTCGAGGCCAGCCTGAGCTACACAGCAAGACTGTCTCAAAACAACAACAAAAAGACACCAAACAAGTCCCTCCAGAAACTGAGCCACGTCTACCAGAAGCGCCCAGGGGTGGCATGCAGGATCGCCCTTCCCTCCTGTCAGGTGCACCGGATCCAGGCCACACCTGAGAAGCCAGCCAGGCCCCGCTGTTCCTGTGGGCAGCACCCTAAGGAAGGCTGAGGCGGCCGGCTGACCACTACTCAGTGGGGCAGGCAGGGCCCACAGGGCTGGGAGACCTCTCAAGGGCCTCTGAGAGCTCTGTGTCCCTCATCCAGGCTCCTGGAGACTACAAGGACCTCAGGGAAATGGCCCCGGATGCTCGGGCAAACCCAAGCTGTGCTCCTTGTCTGGACCACTGCACAGAGGATCCAGAAATCCCTGGCCAGCCCTGGCCACAAGCCAGCTGCCGGGGTCCAGCCCTGGGCCACACAAGGCCGTGAGCAGCAAGACCGGGCTCCAGAGGGCACAGCAGGCTCCACAGGGCAGAGTCCACGCGCAGCTGGAGGTGAGCGGGTGTCCAGGCCCACATCTGCATCGCCAAGGAGGATCTAATGGCACCCGTCCAACCCAGAGGATCCTGGGTCGGTGCAAGCGAGACACCGCCGTCACCCATCCCTTCCTACTCACCGCAGACACAGAGACCTTGTGCCAGTGCATCGCGCGTCAGGAAAAAGAAGAAATGTGAACCAGTCACCCTGCTTCTCATGCAGAGGGGCTTTCAATGACACTGAACCCCAACAATCCTCAAAAAGGCTTAGGGACCTCTATTCTGGCCCATTTCTTGGTCATATTGACCTTCAATATGGAATTTTCTTTGGGGAAAACAAAAAGGAGTATATCATAGCTTGAACAAGATTTAAAACCTCAGGATTATCAGATATTTGTAGATCTTGCCTATTTTTAAGTTCTTTCATATTATCCTTCAGCCTATAAAGAATTCACATTATATTGTTGAAATATAAACCATCTCACAGAATATTTCAGTCCTGTTTTTGGTCCCCAAAAAAGTGCCTTTTTGAGTTTATGTTTGCTATTTAGAAGAAAAGAGGAAGTAAAAGTTGGGTTTTTTTTTTAAACAGGTTCAACCAATCCAGGGTTAGATTGGGTGCTCTGTCAACTTCCGCTCCAGCAGCCCAATCATGCACTTAAGAAAACTGTAAGTTTATTTCAAAAGGCCATCAGTCTAGAAAGCATAAATATTAGCTATGTATATAAATGAAAAACACTGATACTGTCACCTGGAAAGTTTAAAATTTTTCCCTGGCTACCTAAACAGAAGCCTAGAAGGAGCTACGGCAAAATGATAAGAGCAGGCCGGGCGTGGTGGCACATGCCTGTAATCCCAGCACTCGGGAAACTGAGGCAGGAGGATCATCATGAGTTCAAGACCAGTTTGAACTACACAGTGAGACCCTACTTCAAAAAAAAAAAGGCAAGAGGAGTTGTCTTTGAGAGAGAGACTTCAGACAGTTTTAGCTCCTATACTTTTCTTTTTGCATGTCTAGCATTGGTTACCCAGCATTACAGTGTATATGAGATATAAACAAGTAACCAGAGCTGGGGTGTAGCTCAGTGATACAGAGCTTGCCTAGCAGGTCTGGCCCGGTTCCATCTGCCCAGAATCCCCTACTCACGAGGGAAGGGGTCTGCCCGGAGGAAGGGGTCGTGGGAGATGCTTCTCCTTCCCGGCCTGCGGTCAGAGCCCCCCTGGGGATGGACAGCCAGGCGGGGAAGGGCTCAGCCGATGCCTGGGGTTGCAACCTGAACGGTCCGTCACCTCCACTGCTGCTACGGGTCAGTTACTCGGGAAGACGCATGCACGCACGCACGCAAGGGCCCAGCGCGGTCAGAGCACTAGCCCTCGAGCACACCCCAAACTGCGAGACTGCTCCCCAAGCAGCCAAAAGGCCCGGAACAAAGCCTGTGCTCCCCTTCCTCTCCGCCAGAGGCAGACTGCAGCTCGACCCCGGGAGCCCCGAGGATGAGGGCAGCCTGGAAGACGTGTGCCCTCCCAGAGCCGTGCCTTGGGCTGCATCCTGGTCGCCAGGAGCAGGATTCAGTCTCTCACCGCTGCCACAGTTGCCAGCTGCGGCCTCTGGCAGGGACTGGGGTGACTAAGTGTGAGCGAGGGCTTGGTAGAGCACACCGCACCAGAAGGCCTTCGAGCAGGAAGCTCCGAAGGGGCCACCTGCTGACACAGGTTGTGCCCGAACCTTCGGAGTGCGGAGGTGGCACTCCACTGCTGGGAACAAACCCGAGTAGGAACAGGGACGTTCCCAATGTCCAGGGCAGCTCTGTGCCCAGCTCTGTAACTAAGGGGAAAACCTGGGAGGAGCCAGGTGGAAGATGTGACCACACACTTAATTCACGGTGGGCGACACCCAAGCCGTAGGACACAGGGTCACCCCAGAAAGTTCAACATCCAGCCCGAATGCAAAAGGCTTCACGGCTACTGCAAGCCAAAATGCACTAAGATAAAATCTTTCTCAAACTTGCAATTAGCTCACACGCATCGGAAGATGTCAGTAAGCCTCTTACCGTCCATCTCAGAGGACATGATTATGTTGTCAGATTAATCACACAGCTGGTGCTGGCTGGAAAGGGGCCAGCTCCTCCCAGCCGCCTGGGAATCTGCCCACAGCAAACTGGGGTGCCCAGGCACCCTGACGCTGCGAGGAAAATGGGGTGCGTCCTGCACACCAGAGACGCGAGGGACTCGGTCACAAAGCAGAAGTGCTAAATCCCAGGCTTTCTGTGGCAAGAGCTCCCAGTTCCTTTTCACAGTAAAAAAAAAAAAAAAGTAAAAAGTAAAAACCACGGTGGCCCCCCTTCCCCTCCCTCTTACTTTCCCCAAGTAGTGAGAAGGAGCAAGGCCCTCTCATGCACATCTGATAGATCACCACTGGACCGCCTCCCGCCACCCATGGCACCTGCCCTGGCTGCCACCTCTCCAGCCACGCTCAGACACAAACCGAGACAAACTGCAATGCAGGTTGTCAGCAGCAAGCAGGTGGTAACTGAAACCCTAAGAGCCCTGGCAAGAGTCAAGACTGAGCCGGGTGTGGTGGCACACGCCTGTCATCCCAGCACTTGGGAGGCTGAGGAAGGAGGAGCACTGTGAGTTCGAAGCCAGCCTAGGCTACATAGTGAGGCCCTGTCTCAAAAATCAACAACAACCGGGCCGGGATTTAGCTCAATGGTTCTGTCACTTGCCTCGCAAGGGCAAGGATCCCAGTTTGATCCCTGGTACCAAAAAAAAAAAAATCAATAACAACAAAACATCAGGATTCAGCTCCTGAATCAGGGGCATTTAAGGGGTAAGGGAGGGATGAAGAGAGAGAACAAGGCTCCCCTACAGGTGTTGGGGCGGGAATTCCTTCCCACAGTGGCCGGTGGCCAGTCTACAAGGAGCCAAGTGCGAGTGGGTAAGGTCGAGAACCAACCTCGAAGAAGTGAGATGCAAACAGAAGTCAGGCTGCATAAGGCACGAAAGACAGGCGGCTTCCGGGCCTGGGGACACCTGGAGCACCACCTCACCACACCCTCTCCACCTGGGGGTCCGGCCCGGCGGGCCTGCGTCTGGAGCTGGGACCCCAGGGAGGCTGCACCCCGCTTTGCTTCTCGCTGCAGCAAGGCCGCTGTGCTGGGAAGGACAAGAGGTGCTGGAAAGGCAGAGGTCTGACAGCCGCCTCCTCCCGGCCCAGCCGCACACGCCCGGTTCCGACCCAGGACGGCGCCTTCCCGATGCCTGAGCCCAGGAGCAGGAGGCGGGGTCCGCGCCCGAACGGAGAGACCCGAAGACCTGCTCCCCGCGCCGGCTCCTTCCCTCGGCAACGGGTACCGGGCTCTGCCGAGGGCGACACCCTTAGGAGCCGCCTTCGAACTCGGCAGGGCAGGTTTAGGAAGCCGGCCGGGCTGGGCCGGGCCCAGCAGGCCGTGGGCTCCAGGGTCCCAGACACCCGGGCTGGCCGGGCCAGGCCCCGCGCGGACGCCCAGGCTCGGGTCGAGCCCGCCCCCGGGATCCCCGCTCGCGCCCGCGCCACCGTCCACGAACACGCTTGGGGCCGCGGGCCCCTCCCTGGCCACCCACTGATGTCGCGTCCCCGGAGCCGCAGCCCGGAGAGAAGGGGACGGGCGCTCCCACCCGGACCCGAGCGAGGACAGCCGGGACCGGGCGACACCGCGCGAGGGACCGGCCTGGCCGGCGTCCCCAGGGTCCCCGCCCCGCCGGCCCGGCCCTGGGCCCCGGGAGGACGTCGGGGTGTCCGATCAGGGGGTTGGGTCCCACAGGGCCCGGGCCCGGGCGGGCTCGGGGGTCCTGGCTGCGCTTCTGCCCCCTGGGCGCTCACCTTCCTCCCCCCGCCCGGACCGCGCTCCCCTCCCCCGCCGGCCGCCGGCCGCACGCAGTGCACGCCCCGCACACCCGCACGATGCACGCCTCGCATCCCCGGACCCGGCGCAGTGCACGCCACGGAAACCCAAGCCCCGCGCAGGGCACGCCACGCACCCCCGAACCCGGCGCAGTGCACGCCGCGGACACCCGGACCCCGCGCGCAGTGCACGCCCCGCACAGCCGCGCCCCGCACCCCGCGCAGCGCGCCCACCTGGTCCGCGAGCTTGAGCACCGCCATCCTGGCCGCGGGCTCGGTCCCGGCCCGGAGGTCCGCGCGGCGCAGGCGGAAGGGCCGCGCGCCCGCGGGTTGACAGCCTCCCGGCTCCGCCCGCGACAGGAAGTGCGCCCGGCGACACAGCTCGGCGCGACGCCGCCGCCTGCCGGACACGCGGGCGGACCGCTGGGAGGACACGGAGCTCGGCCCCGCCCCACGCCCCGGCGTGGGCCGAGTGGGAGAGTCGAGTCCGGGAATCCACGGTCTCCGCCCTGCAGGCGAGGGCAACCCGCAACTCGGCGATGCAGCCCCTGGGATCCATGCCACGCGTATTCACTCAAAAACCGCCTGGGCCGGGCCCAGAGCAGCAGCGGGGGCGCAGGCAGGGCCTGGGGCCGAGGCTGGTGAGTTGGCGACCCCGAGATGGGGTCGGGAGGCCAGGGAGGGGCGCCCGGGCCCTGCAGCCCACAGGCCGGGCCTAGCCTGGGACTCCACTCCTCACGAGGGGACTGGGAAGGGACGTGCGGGTGCCACAGACTGTGAAGCTGCGGACCCCAAAGGCGCCCACTCGGGGCCTCTGCCCCTCTGAGGCCGCTGAGCTGCGGGTGGCGTAGCAGCCTGCCTGGCAGAGGGCGGTGAGGAAACCGAGGAAGCCACAGGGCTCCCTAAGGACCGGCCCGCGGTGGGTGTGCAGGGTGTCCCGGCCTCCCCGAAGACGCCCTTCCAGGCCCGCCCCCCCCAGAAATGAAGCTGTGGGTGATGTCGCCTCCCTCTCCACATCCGGAAGAATCAGCATGTCACCGCTTATTTACTAGGAGAAAAACAAGGGAAAAGTGACTGAGGAGTGTGAGTCCCCAGCTCTCCAAAGGACGGGACAGAAGAGAGCGCTGTGTGCCTCGGAGCTGGAGCAGCCGCGCGAGTGTGACTGCTACCAAGGGTCAGGGTCTCTCTGTGGGCAATCGACCAGGTTCCAAGTAAACCAAAGAGCCAAGAATGGAGCTGGAGTAACCGACAGGGTAAATGACCCACCAGAGGCCTGATTCCAGCGGATCCACACCTGGGAAGGGCCCTCGCCCTGCCTGGCTCCTGTTCCTAAGTGAACCCTGCAGGAGCCTGGCCACCTCACACCGGCCTGGTGAACACAGTGGTGTCCGCAGACCTTGGCAGGCGGAGACGCTGCCATCTGGCCCCTCACACTTCCCAAAGGCCCCTGGGATGCCAGCCTATGGCCTGCTCCCTTGTCGCAGACAGGGTGGACACATTCACTGCACTGGGAGGCAGGCGCAAATAGGGCTGAAGGTCTGGCTGTCTGCCCTTGGCCAGATGGCCTTGGGAATTATGGAGAAGGCCGACTCTGAAATGCCCTTGGTCCTCAGGACAGGCCGAACTCCGGGTCCACCTCCAAGAACCTGACTTGAGGTATAACAGAATCGTCCTCACATCCGGGGACCACCCTGAGCCAGTTATAGGCAGGGGGAGGAGAAGCTCCCTTCTGGGGACCCTGCAGCGAAAGGAAATGCCAGGGTATTTCAGGGCTCACTGTGTGAATTTCTCGCATCCCGTCCCCTGGTCACACCTGTTGATGGAGGCATCCACAGTGCCAACTTCAGGCCTGCTCACCTCATCCAGGCAGCTCAGAGCCTTTGCCTGGATGGCCTAGGCCTCTCTGGGAGAGAGCCTGGCAAGAAGTGGGAGTTTCCATTCCACAGACAGACTAGAGGGACAGCGGCCTCATCACACAGGAGAACAGTTCCGGTGCACCCTGGGGCAGATACAGAAAGCACTGGCCACACAGATAGTGCGCAGCAACTGCCCGGGTTTGCACTGACATGTTTCATAAAGATAAGCGCGCTTGGGACAGCAGTTCCTGGTTTCCCGCTAAGATCCATCTGCCTTCCACACAGGTCACACAGGCAGCAAGCCAGGCTGGGATGGGACCACCACTCTGTCTTCCACATGTTTCCAGTGGTGCTGGTTTCTGTTCTCTCAAGGACGCAGCTCTGCTTTTGGTTTTCTGTCATATGGCAAGAGGGAGCCCCGGCGTCTTCCATCTGGCCCATCCGACCCAGGCCTCCACTGCGCGGGCAGCCTGTGTTAGTGAGCATGCCTGCTCCAGCGGAGTTCAAGGGTGGAGGACACACATAACTGGAGTGTGCACCTGCACAGCCTCCAGGTCCACCGTGATCTACGCCTGCATGAAAACTCCACCTACCTCCTGGCTATCAACATCCCCGCTTCAGTGGTGGATCCAGTCGTATTTTGGCTCCTCAGCAATTAGCCTGGACCCAAACTGAGTGGGTGAGACACTCACCAGCCAGGGCTTCAGAGGAACTGAAAACTGGAGAGCAGAGTAGGAGACACATTCCCTGCTGGGCCTGCAAAGGAAGGCACCTTGGGGACAGCAAGTTCTCAGGTGGGAGAGCAGCAGGGGAGGGACAGAGAGGCGCCCAGCGCAGAGAGCTTCAGCAGCAATGCACTGGGCAAGAGGCTATGGGAAGAAAACCCAGAGGTGACCAGGCCGTGCCCAGCAGGGAAGGAGTTGTGGTGAGAGGAGTCGCCAGAGAGCCTGGTGTGGGCCGCTGACACCGCACCCCCTCCCTGAGGTAACTGAGGTCCTCAGGCCTGGGACAGAGACCAAGGCTGCAGTTAGCCATGTACAGAGCTCAGCTTGCAGCCCACTCACAGGCAGCCATGAAGCAAACCTTGGGGCGCGGTGGTGCTCAGAGACTGCACTGCGGCAGGACTCTGAGGAAACTTGGGTTTTGTGTGCTTGCAACTGCCAGAGGCTGTCTGTTCATTCATTCATTCATTCATTGCTTTTGGTTATGGCTTCTTTTTTATTATTTTTCCTTATTCTTGTTTTTCTTTTTATTTTTCCTCTATTTTTTCCTTTTTCATTTCCTTTTATTCCTCTCATTTCTCTTTTCTTCTCCCGTCCTCTCTTTCTTATCCCCCTATTTTCCCCCTCGTCCTTTACACCTTTCATCCAGCATGTATAGGAGGTGCCTGCATATGTGCCAAAGGGAATAAGCATTAACTAGTGCATTCACTTAAACAGTACCCTTCAAGGGCATATCAGGGTAAGCCCTGCCAAAATTGTGCATAAAGGATCCAAATGTAAACTAACCACCAACAAAAGAACAGGTTCTGACAATGTCACAGCTTCCCTCGGTCTCTAATTACACGTCCCTCTCACTGCATCCCTCCTCCCACTCTCACCGGTCTCCTTCAGACCCCCTCAACACCACCCTTTCCTCTAGCTATGAAAATCATTGCACAGTCTGAACTCCTGTTTCTTTTCCAGCTACTGATATTTCTCTCCCCCTCTTCTTACTGACTTACTCCCTTCCTTTTCACTTTCCTTTTCCTTCCCTCCTCCCTCCATCTTCCAGCTGGCTGTTGACAGCAGTGTAGTTCAGCCTGGAAAGGACATTGATAAAAGGATAAGCTTCTTAGAACAAGTTTTGATGTACATGACTGATACGTGGTTTGATCTGGTGACATCGTTAAAACCTATAGGAATTCTCCCTTTGCAACACAGTGACTGGGTTGAAGCCTGTTACACTCAATACATTGAGAAAGTAGCTAAGAGCAACAAGTGAAGAAAGCCAAGATCACATCACTGAAAATCTCTAACTAAAAGGATCTCCATGCTAGCCACAGAGTCTTTCCATTCTAGTTGATCCTTGGCCCTCAGAACAACAACAAATACAACATGAGAAAACAAGGTCACAAAATGCCTCCAGAAACTCCCAATTCCCCAAAGCAGATCCAGGGGGAATCCATGGGGAGGAAATTAAATACCAAATGGCTGAATCATATGAAATGATCAAAAAAGAAAGAAATTTGGCAACCCCAAAGCTATAACTAAACAGATAGTGGATTTAATAAATAAATTGATCAGTGAGTTTAAAGAAGATTAAATAAAAAATGAGAAGAGCTAAAAACAATTCAAAATATGAAAGACAAATTAACAAAGAATCAGAGTCCATGAAATTGGGCCACACAGAAGTCTGAGAGATAAAGACTTGTATTGAAGGCATGGGCAGCAGAAGTGACCAATGTGAGGAGAGTGTCAGAACTGGAAGACAGGTCTGACCCATGGGACCAGATGCTCAGAGATCCCTTAAAGGCAACAAGAGAGCAAAGAAAATTGATCCCAGCTGCTAGATGGCACACAGAAGACTAACCTAAGACTAACTGTAGAGAAAAGTCAGAAATGGCACACATGGAATTAAAACAGAATGTTTGGAGAAATCATAACAGAAAACTTTCCAAATAAGGGGAAATAATTCAACATACAAGGAAGAAAAACATATATAGAATCTCAAACAACCACAATCAAAGAAGAATCTCTCCATGACATTATATTCAAAATCCTACAAGTCCAGCACAATGACAGAAGCTTAAAAGCTGTTAAAGAAAAGTAGCAAAACACTTGTAAAGGTAAGCCCATTAGAATTACAGCAGACTTCTCAACACAAACCTTAAACACCATGAGAGCTTGGAGTGAAGTATTTCAAGCCCTAAAAGAAAACAACTTTCAATCTAGACTAATATATCCTGCAAAACTATCTTTCAAATTTGATGAGAAATAAGGCCATTCCATGACAAAGACCATCCTAAGAAATTCACAACCACTGAACTAGCACTCCAAAAAATTCCCAAGGTTATCTTAGACAGAGGTAATAAAGCCAACAATGCCAAAAAGTCTAATGGAAAAAATACACCAGGCAGGGTAAGCAGAAGGGGGTAAAAAGGGATTCAGTGATAGGAAAAGAATATAGTGACAGGAATAGGTCAGTATCTTTCAGTAATAACTCTCAGCGTGAATGGTCTCAACTCCTCAGTTGGCAGACTGGATATGAAAAACAGAATCCAGTGCCATGCTGCATATAAGAGAGACAATTAATCCAAAAATAAATTCATGTATTAAAAAATCAATGGTAAACAATATCCCATGCAATGGGAGTCTGAAAGCAAACAGGAACAACTATTCTATTTTTAGACAAAGTGGGCTTTGAGCCAAAACTGATTAAAAGAAGCAAAGGAGGACACTACATACTAGTTAAGAGAACAATTCAACAGGCAGAGATAACAATTTTAAACATATATGCGCCAAATACTGGTGCACTCAGTTTCATAAAACAAACACTCCTGGACATAAATGATCAGATAAATGTCAACACAGCCATAGTGGGGAACCTCAGTGCCCTATTTTCACAAGTAGATAGACCAGACAAAAACTAATGGATAGCTACAGCATTCCATGTAACAACAGGATACATATTCTTCTCAGTAGCACATGAAGTTTCTCCAAAATAGACCACATGCTAGCACATAAAACTTGCATAAATAAATATAAAAGAATCAAATTATCCCATGTATTTTATCAGATCATAGCACAATGAAACTAGAAATCAGTGGAAAAAGAAAACAGATTTTGTAAATGCCTGGAGATTAAATGACACACTATTGACTAATCAATGTGACACAGAAGAAATTAAACTGTTCCTAGAATCAAATGATGCACTACACCAGAACCTATAGGATACAATAAAAGCAGTCCTAAGTGGAAAGTTTATTACTTTAACCACATTACAAAAGCAGAGTGAGCCAAAATAAATAACTTAATGATGCACCTCAAGTTCCTAGAAAAACAAGAACAGTCCAAATCCAAAGATAATACAAGGAAAGAAAAAGATCAGAGCAGAAATTAATGAAATTGAGACTTAAAAGATAAAAAGAATCAATGAATCAAAGAACTAGTTCTTTGAAAGAAAAAAAATAGACAAACCCTTACCCAGACTTACCAAAAGAAGGGCCAGGGATTTAGCTCAGAGGCATTGAGCCTGCCTCACAAGCGCAAGGTCCTCAGTTCGATCCCTGGTACTGCAAAAAAACAAAAACAAAAAAACAGACTTACCAAAAGAAGAAAAGAAAAGACCTATATCACTGCAACTAGAAATGAAAAAGGTGAAATCACAGTGGATACTGGCAAAATCCATGAGATTATTAGTAACTACTTTGAAAACCTGTGCTACAATAAATTGCAGAATCTAGAATAATATAAATTACCAAAGCTGAACTAAGAAGATATAAAACCCTGAACAATCCAATAACAAGCAATGAAATTGAGGCAGTAATAAAATACCTAACAACTAAGCAAAGTCAGGACCCAATGGATCATTGCTGAATTCTACAAAAACTTCAGGGAAGAGGTAACGTTGATACTCCTCAAACTCTCTAATGAAATTGAAAGGGAAAGAGTACTCCTAAACTCATTCCTGAAAGTGTAGTGATCCCTCAGTTCGCAAATGCTTCTGTTTGTACACGATTCAGTTCACCAAAAAAAGCATTTGGCAAAATTTTCTTTCATTCACAGACTCCACATCAGATAACAAACAGGAGCATGGGTATCTGCCGCACACAAACACAGACACAGCCATTTTCCCCAAAATTGTAAAACAAATTAAGTTTATAAACCAAGATACCACTGTCTCACCTTGATTCTAAAACATGATAAGGACCCAACTAAAAAAAGAAATCTGTAGGCCAATCTCTTTAATGAACATAGAGGCAAAAATCCTCAAAAAGATACTGCCAAAGATAATGCAACATATCATTAAAAAGATCATACATCAAAAAAAAAGATCATACATCATGATCAATTAGATTTTATCCCATAGATTGAAGAATGGTTCAATATATGCAGGTCAGTAAATGTAATACACTCCATAAACAAAGACAAAGATCACGTGATCATCTCAATAGATACAGAAAAAACCTTTGACAAAATTCAATAACCACTCATGAAAAAACTGAAGAAAATAGGTATAGAAGAACTTTATCACAATCTGATAAAAGTCACTTATGACCAACCTACTGCCAACATCCTATTAAATGGGGGAGAACTGAAAGCTTTCCCTCTAAAACCAGGAATAAGGGGAAAAGGATGTCCACTATCACCACTCCTGTTCAATATAGGACTTGAAACATTAGCCAGAGCAGTCAGGCAAGAGATAGAAATAAAACGGACATGTATCAGAAAGGAAGAAATCAAATTATCATTATTTGGTATCGGGGATTGAACTTGGGACCTTGCACTTGCCAGGCAGGAAGCAGAACCTCTAAGCTAAATCCCCAACCCTTTTGAACAGAACTCCACTTGTACAGGAAATAATACCAAGAAACAAATGCACTCATATCAAAAAGCTTCTGCACAGCAGAGGAAACAACCAACAGAGTGAATAGACAACCTACAGAATGGAGGTAAAATGCCAGCTACTCCTTGGACAGAACATTAATATCTAGAATATATAAAGAATTTAGAAATTAGACACCCCCCAAAAATTAAAATCCAATCAAAAAATTGGCAATTGAAATGAGTAAGACATTTCTCAGAAAAACAAATGGCCAATAGATATATGAAAAAATGTTCAGCATCATTGGCCATTAGAGAAATGCAAATTAAAACAACATTAAGATTTCATCTTGCCCCAGAAAGCAGCACCATCATCCAGAAATCAAATAATAGCAAATGCTGGCACAGCTGCAGGGGAAATAGAACATTTCTGTTTTGTTTTGCTTTGTTTTGCTTTGCTTTGCGAAAGCGTCTTGATAGTAGTTCAGGTCGACCTTGAACACACTATGTGGCCCAAGCTGGCCTCAAAGTCACACCGATCCTCCTGCCTCAGCCTCCTATGTGCTGGGTATAAGCGTGTACCACAATGTCTGTCTGGCCACTTCTACATGTTGGTAGGAATGTAAATTAGTACAACCACTGTGGAAATCAGTATGGAGATTCCTCAAAAAACTAAAATTAAACATTTCATTCAATTCAGCTGTCTTAGCTACTTTCTCTCATTGCTGAGACAAAATACTCAACACCCAAAGTTAAAAGAGGAAAGGTTTATTTCAGCTCACAGTCTGTAGAGGTTTCAGTCCATAGTCAGCTGGCTCCAAGACAGGAAGACATGGCAGAGGGGCATCACAGAGGAGAAGCAGTCCATGGCAGGGTAGGCAGAAGACAGCAAAGCAACCAGCAGCAGCTTCTTTCTGTCCCCTTATATTCCATTTAGGCTACCTTTTGGGTGGTGCCACCCACACCCAGAGTTGGGCATCTTTAATCCCAGCATCACATCCTTAACCCCAGAATCACACAGTTTAATCCAGCCACCTTCAAAACTTCCACCTATGACCACATGAGGCTTTCAGGGAACATCTGGATACAAGCCATAACACCAGCTATTCCTCTTCTAGGTATCTTCCACAAAGAGTTAAAGACATCATATCTCAGTGGTACATGTATACCCATGTTTATAGCACACAACTCATAATACTAGATTTTGTAATAGACCTATATATCTATTAACAGATGAATGGAAAAAGAAAATATGGTATTTATACACAATGAAGTACTACTCTGCCATAAAGAATGATAAATTGGAGTCATTTGTAGAAAAATGGATCCACCTTGAGACCATAATGTTAAGTGAAATAAATCAGACACACAAGCTTAAGTATTATATGGTTTCTCTCATATGAGGAACCCAAAGTAGAAATAATTTTGTTTTTGTTTTTTGAGACAGTGTCTCACTGTGTAGCCCAGGCTGGTCTTGAACTTACTATGTAGCCCAGGTTGGCTTCAAATTCATGCCAATCCACACCCTGCTGAGGTCCCCAGTCATGTGGAACACACACCAAATCAGCCCGCTGCAGACAGGCAGGTCTGTGCAC
>NW_004624889.1:2705175-2869202 GCF_000247695.1 Heterocephalus glaber | reverse complement strand
AAGATGCATTATATAAAGGTACAATTCCCAATGAGAAATGTAATTGTGTTGTATACCTACAATGTACCAATAAAAGAATTTAATACAAAAAAAAAAATTCATGCCAATCCTCCTGCCTCAGCCTCCCAAGTGCTGGGATTGTAGACATGCACCACCACACCTGGCTTCCAAAGTATAAATAATTTAAAAAGCAAAATTAAAGATGGATAATAAGAAACAGGGAGATAGATCTTTTGCAAATGGCTTGAGGATCTAGAGATGGAGGGAGAAAGGGGGAAGAGGAAGTGAAAATTAAGATGTGTTATACACATGTACCAACTCCCACAATAGATGTAATCACTACTACAAACATGGACTCATAAAAAATCAATGAAAAATAAATTTTAAAGTTTTTTTTAAAGACCAAGATAAAAATAAGAATCTGTGGTGAGACCCTGTGACCCAGCGACACCATCTGCAGCAAATGGAGGCACTGTGCAGAACCTCTGGTGAGCTAGACGGAAGCCATTGTGCAGCTTCTGCAGCGTGGAGCGAGATGAGGCAAGGTCCCTGACTTCCCAGAAGCTGCGAGCCCGGTCAGCAGCCTCTCTGGACCCTTCACGTCCCCCGCCCTCAGAGCCTTCATGAGTGGTTAATCCCGCTTGTCCTCCGGGTCAGTTTAGCCATCTCCGAAGCCCCGCACCTTCCCAGTTCAGATGGGGAATTCCCTGGGTTCATGCTCAGTGCCCGCTGCTTAACCCCCATCACTGCTCTTATCCCTCGATCCTGTAATTGCCTGTTTACTTTCCTGTCTCCTCTCACAAAGCAGGAGCTATGTTTAACTCACCTTCCTGTCTCCCATTCATTGCACAACGTCTGGTGCCTCGTAGATGCAGAATAAACATTTTTGTGAATGAATGCAACTGAGCAAATAATTTAACCTAGTTAAAGCTTAGTTTAGCGCTGGTCAGGTAGGGCTAAGGATGCCTTCCCTCAATACCGTGCAGAATCATGTAACAAAATATACATGAGAGTGCTTTCAAAAGTGGAAAGAAATGCTTAGATGAGAGAGAGAAATTGGAAAGACACTGTGATGGTGAGGAAATGACAGGGAACGACATGGCTCAAGGAGAGCAGGGCATTTCCTTTCCCCGTGAGTGCTTTCAGTGCTGATCCGAGCACAGATTCCTTGTCTTATTCCTGAACCAAACTGAACTTCAATATAGCAACTTTACCCTTCAGGATGTGGAGTTAGAAGGAGTTGGAGAGGGAGGGCTAGGTAGGTAGAGGGATAGGGGAAGGTTAGCAGAGAGGCTAGAGGACACAGGAAGATCACGCAAACTCTAAGAAACTGTTGAAGACAAGAGGAAAAGACAGAATGAAAGAACAAAGACATGAACAGAACCACCTAACAGCAATAGGGAGGCTAGAAACTGTATTTACTTTCCTTTAAAACTAATGACAATTGGGCTGGGGATTTAGCTCAGTGGTTTCACCGCCTGCCTCGCAAGCTCAAGGACCCAAGTTCAATCCCTGGTACCAAAAAAAAAATAATAATAATAATAATGACAATCGAGAGAAGGAAAAAGAGAAGAAAAATAAAGAAGAAATCCGAATTAGAGCCAGAAAAGGAACAAAAAGGGAGATGAAGAACAGTGTGGGACAGCAAGAGAGTGAATGTGAGAGAGAGAGAAAGAAAAGGAGAAAAATAAGAGGAAAATAAAAATTTTAAAATAGTAGAAAAAGAAGAAAATAAAAATTAAAAATTAAAAATAAGAGCAAAAAATAATAATAATTTTGAAAATAACAAAAAATAAAAATGAAGGGCCTCCTTCAGGGTGTGTCTCTGCTGTCACAATAGACAACGTGGGCAGCAGTGTGCAAATATAAGTCAATGAGTCTCAGCAAGCTAGTAGTAGACCTGAGGGACTCAGGCAGATTTCTGGCTGCAAGTCCCAAGTTGAGCTCCCCATCCTCCTGCAGGGTTGAACTCTGCAAGGCTCTACTGCAGGTTCCAGCTGTCCTTCCGCTGAAGATAGTCCAGGTTCCGATGGGAGGTGATGATCCTTCCAACTTAGCAAGTACGGTGGTCTGCTGTGCCTTTACTGCAGAGATTCTGTTCACCTTTCCAGTGGGCTTCAGTTTTCATCAAGGAGCCTGAGAGAGGCCCTCTTTCTGTTGTTCACTTCTGCTCTATCTTCTGGAGCTATGGACAATGGCCTTTATGACCCCCTGTGCCTCTCTAGAGTGGAACCAGGTAGCGTCACAACCAGGAGGCCAGAGGCAGGGGGTGGGGGCTGGTGGCTGGGGCGGGGGCCGAGGGCAGGATGGAGCGGGGCTCATGCAGCCGGCCAAGGTCCTCACCATCCACTGGCCCCAGGTGAGCAATTTTATGAATATTGGGCACTGCTTCCCAAAAGATCAAACGTTTTTAATGCAGAGGAACCAGTATTAATTTACCTCTTCACAAGGAAAGGATTCTAAATCCACATCCCCATGGCATTGGCCAGTGGCCTCATCTTCTTTGTACAAGAAGCCGCATGTAGAACCTCTACAGCAGGGGAGAAGGGAACCAGCATTTACCGTCTCTACCCTGAGCCAGGCACGCTTCCAGGGGATGGACGTTCCCTCCCCAGCACAGACAGTTAATTCTGCCCTCCTTTGCACAGTGACCATACCTGGGCTATCTTACTATTGGACATCCCACTATACATAGTGATTTGTTTGTTTCTCACTCTACCATAAACTTGATGACAAGGCCTATCTCAGATTCATGGTCTTAATCCCAAAGCATATGAGTCACATAATAGGCCCTGGGTTAAATTTTTTTAGTTGAAGTTCTCTCTTCTAATGTGTGGGGTGTTGTTGAAAAGCTAATGCCTTCTTTGTATTCCAAAATATTCCTCATCTGAAATACAAATATAAAGCAGTTACATCAGCTTTTGCTGTGTCCTCAGAGTGAAGTAGTTTCAGTTCTCCCTCTAGACCACCCTCAAGAGTCATAGGACTAGGATCGGCCTACAGTATACACCATCTACACTTTTTATTACCTTTGCAATGAATTCTTTTAAATAATATAATAATGTGTGAAATTTACCATTAGAATAATTACTAAGTCTTTATTTCCCCTATTTCTCTAGCTTTAACAAGCAACAAAGAACAGCGTCTAAATCACACTGCTCACGGAGGAGTGAATGCATTTTGCATTTCCGAGTCTATAGCCTCAGGATCGTTTTTCTCCCTTCCCCAAATCCAGTGTAATCAAAACACAAATCTTTCTTATCACTGAGCTTTAGCGTAAGAAGTGTGCGCTGTGTACACACACACACATGAACATAGAAGAGAAAAATAATTACAAAGTAAGCCACTCATAAACAACCTGATTTAAAACCAGCTCAGAGTTATGAATTTGAGTTTGGAAGCTAATCCAACTCCTCTCGAGTCAAATTCACCTGATATTGGATATATTGTGACTTCCTGTTTTTGTAGAAGAACATTTTCAAAATGACTCAATACATTCTTTGAACGATATTTTAACTCCTCCAATGAAATATTTGGAACATTTAGTGATAAACGAATAAGGCACATACTCATTATGTTCCTGTGTGAGGCATTTCTTAAGATATGCATATTTTCAAAACCTCAGGGACAAAGTACTTTGCCAAGGCTATCATGGTTTCCCTGAATTCTTAAAAATCAGTTAAGGCTGTTCAGAGACAGAAAGATACAGTTGGGTTTTTCCATCCAGACTGCACAACATGTGGCTGTCAATCAGTATGATAGAACACATAGGAAAGTACCCTCCATTTTTATAGAAACAGGAAAGAAAAAGATTTACTGTCTCGCACTTTGAGGGTTGGCTGCAGCATGAGTGAAGAAGAATAAAGCACCAGAATCTCAAAGTGTGCTTGTGTGTTCCAGGTTACTGTCCCTCTGCCATGTTGCTACCAAGGCAGGGCAGGGCCAGGGTGGGAACTCCGCTGGCAAATACCAAAGCTCCCAAAGTGCTCATCCGCAAGGCTCCAGGAGCAGTTCTGAAGTTCTGCTCGAAAAATGTTTCACCTAAAGAAGCATCTCTTGCAGCACTGCTGGTAGGGCTGTGGAGCCCTAATTCCCCAAACTCTAAAGGCCTCAGGTTACATGGCCAAGTGCCCCTTGGTGACTCTGGGAAGTCACCAGTGGCTCACAAATGGTCAGGGAGATGTCAACGGACTCTGGGCTGCGCCTTTTAACTGGGCGACTTCACAGGGCTGAGTAAAACTGAGGTGTTGAAGGATGGAAGAAAAAGAAAATTAGAAAGCAGGAAGAAAAATACAATAGATTCTGTTCTGATACAAAAGATACAATAGATTCTGTCCTGTTCTGATGATTTTTTTATGCTGTAATACACAATAGTCAAAGAATCAAAAGAAAAGCCCATGATCAGTAGGTGATGAATAAATTTTGGGGAAAAGTTTTGATAAACACAGCACCCATTGATGACTATAAAACAACACTTAAAACTAAAAAATAGGAAAATTGAAAAGAATTTCCCTAACAGGATATGGTATTTACCAAAAATTGGAAGCAAATCTGATACTTAATGGTGAAATGTTAGGAGCATTTTCTTTAAAATCAGGAACAAAGCTAAGTGGTCAGTTATTACTATTTCTACTAAACATTGTTCATAGGAGCAAGCTAACATAAGATGTGGAAGGGAAAAACAAAACTATCATAATCATAGAAAATATGAGAGTCTACACAAACAATCTCAGAAATCATTAGCACTATGAGAATTCAACCACGTATTTATATATATAAAGCCAATAATATTCACAAACACTAGGGTCAACAAATTATTTTCTATGAAGAGCCACCTAGTAAAGATTTTAAATTTTGCAGGCCTATGGTTTCTACCTTAACTGTTCAACTTCACAATTGTGGTGCAAAAGCATCCTTAATAAATTCAAAGAAATGGGTGGGGCTGAGTTTTAGTAACATCTTACTTACCAAAATAGATAGCCAAATTTGACCCAAGGGCCACAGTTTGTGTTCTCTGTCATCCACCATTGCTGAAAAATTAGAAAAAATAAAGATACATTTACTATAGCACCCAGACTGGAAGATACTTTCAAATAAGGCTAAAAGTTTTGTCCAAAACCTATTTGGAAAAAATTATAAAACTTTACTAAAAGAAAATCTCAGTAAATAGATGAGAAAAGTCAATATTTTAAACATTTCTATATTCCCAAGTTAATTCAATGAAATTCCAATAAATGCCCACAGTGCTTTTGTGAAACTTAATGGCTTGCTTCCAAATTTTACATAGAAGCTAAGAATAATCAAGACATTTATGAAGCAGAGCAAGGCAGAGAGACATACCTTTTTAGATGTCAAAAAATATTATAAAATAATAGTAAGTAAAGCTATAGAGTGTTGGTTAAGATATAGGTAATTTGATTTGAAGAAGAAAAAAGGACTTCCAGCAACAGAGGCACTCGTATATGGAAATGTAACATAGGACAGGTCTGGTGTTGCTGGTCTGCAGGGTGAATATCATCTAGCAGTAAGTGTGCTGGGATAACTGGTATTGCATCACACCGTGTCAGACGGCACCACCACGTATCATACAACACCAAGTGGGCTGTGCCCCATCTCAACCCACACAGAACTCAATTTCAGATTCATTCAGTATCTAAGTGCAAATTCAAAGCTTTAAGACAAATTAGAGAACAGTATAAGAGAATATCTTTAAGATTGTGAGAAAAAAGAAAGAATATCTAAAAGACAGAAAGGAATGTTTTAAAAACAAAACATCAGGCCAGGGATTTAGCTCAGGGGCACCGTGCCTGGCTGGCAAGGGCCAGGTCCTGAGTTCAATCCCTGGTCCACAAAATAAAATAAAATACAATAAAAACATAAAAATTTATATTTAACTACCTCAAAATTTAAAATGTTAGTACATAAAATATTATAAATTATGCTAAAAGATAAATAACACTAGTAAAGATATTCGCAAAGCATATAACTAACAAAGGCTTAGTCTTCAAAATAAAACATAAAAATAAGACAAATCCTGGCCCTCTGAGAGACTGAGGCAGGTGGATCACATGTTCAATCCCAGCCTGGGCAACTTAGTGACTTAGGGAGGTCCTTTCTCCACATTTAAAAATTTTTTAAAAGAACTGGAGATGTAGGGTGATGGGAAGACTCTGAGTTCAACCCTCAGTGCCTAAATAAATAAATTCCAATAAAACAGTGTTTTGACCTATTAGTGGTCCCAAAATCAATATCATGGGTAGTGGATTAGTACTTAATAAAATAGATTCAAACAGAAAATAGCTGAGTGTGCCCCACATATTAAAGATAGATACTACTTTGTGAAATTTTTGTTACCATCACATTACATACATATACGTATATAACACTGGATCACAATAAAAAGTTCTTACTTTAGCAGCAGCTTTAAATGTATTGAAATGTAAAATTAGTAAGGGTCTACATACATTGTGCTTTATGGCACTGAACTGTACAATTAGTAGTTTAAATGGTACATTTTTATTTATATTATACCATAATTTTTAGAAACATGTTGCCACATTTGAGAAAACATATAAACAGATGATTCACAAGAGGAAACTCTGAATGACCAATAAACTCACAAGAAAATACCTTGATCTCAATAATACATTTAAAATCTCAATTGCAATGAGTTACTCTCCATACCCATTAGATAAGCAAATAACTGAAAAATCTGGCAGTGCCAAATGTTAATAAGAATTAAGCAGTATAAGGGCCTGACAGTCTCTTCAGCACAGGCTTATAAGCTCCCATGATTTGGTAACATCTAGGAGAGTCACCAACAATTCCACTCCCACCGTGCACAAGAAGTACTCATTACAGCGCTGTCTATAATAGAGAAAGAATGAATACAACCTGCATGTTTGTCTACAAGACAGTGGATAAATAATAGTTAAACACTGTAGAATAGTGAAAGTGAATATCCACATAGATGAATTCCTCACACATAACACTGTGCCAACAAAGCTGCAAAATAATACAGTGTGATTATCTTTTATGTGAAGTCTGAAACATTCAGAAAACTCCTCCTTACTGTTCTAAATGAAATACGTTCATCGGAATAATAAATACCAAGTTGAGGACGATTATCTGTGGGAAAGATGGGAGAGAGAAAATCATGATGGGCACACAGATGCCTGAGTTTTTTGTGTAGGGTTTTCCTTCTTCAGCTGGATGAAGGTACACAGACCACTATTTATTACTCTCTGGTCTGGCTTTTCTCTACATGCTTGAAATGTTTTATTAAGAAAAAAGAAGAGGGCTGGGGATTTAGCTCAGTGGTTTTGTCGCCTGCTGCGCAAACGCAAGGACCCAAGTTCGATCCCCGGGACCAAAAAAAAAAAAAAGAAGAAGAAGAATCAGTCAACTCGAGATCTTTGATAGACACTTTTCTGCTGAGCACTGCTCCAGACAGGCAGAAGCGGACTTCCGGGACCAGACAAGGCCCTTGGCAGGGACTCGGAGCAGACGTGGTTCCTCATGAAGTGAGTGACTCTGCCACCAGACAGACCACGTCTAGTTGTAGAAACTAGAATTACAAGCTTGAGACAAAGGACGGGCGTGACTCTCCACGCCCATGGAGAGAAGGAGGCGCAGGGGATGGGAAGAGGGGCTCCCGAGCCGCAGTGCCTGGGCCATCAGGTAGGGAAACGTGCAGGGTGAGCTGTGCGAGCAGGAGAAGCTTCCCTCGGAGAGGTGTCAGCATTCGGTGGTGAGGGTCGGGGAGCGCAGATGAGATCTCAAGGGAAAGACAAAGTGCGAAAGGCGAGGAGGCTAGAGGGAAAGAGTTACGAAGGAAGAGCAAGCTGACCGCAGGTGCGACCACAGACACGAGCCGCATTTTTAACTTTTATTATGGTGAATTCCAGACAAATACTAAACTAGAGAAAACAGCAAAATGAACTCTCACCAATTGGCTTCAACAATTATCAGCTCATGGTTAATTTCATTCCTTCCACACCTTTATTCTTCAGTTTTTATTATTTTTATTCCAAATTAATCCCTGACATCTTATTATTTCATCCACAAATATTTCAATATGACGCCCTCAAAGATAAGGATTCTCTTCTAAACATAACACAACACCAATACTGCACCTTTTTCTTTTTTTTTTTTTGGTGGTGGTGGTGGTGGTACTGGGGATTGAACCCAGGGCCCTGAGCTAGGCAAGTGCTCTACCACTGAGATACACCTTTAGCCCTTTTTAAAGTTTTTATTTTAACAAAAGACCTTAGCCGGGGATTTAGCTCAGTGGTTCCGGCGCCTTCCTTGCAAGCCCAAGGTCCTGAGTTTGATCCCCAGTACAAAAAAAAAAAAAAAAAGTATCTGTGATCACGGGTGTCCATCATTACATCTTTAAAAAATCATCAGAAATTCTTTAACATCATAGAATATGCAGGAGTTCTTACATTTTTCAATTGTTTTACAGTTTGTTTACTTGATTATTACCCACACATTACTCTCAGATGGTGAGTCTTCCAAACCACAAGTCCCTCCTCTCATCATCTATTTCCCCCCTAGAAAGTTTGAACTATAATTTTTAGAGTCTAAGGAAAACAGAGCAGAACAGTCAAAGGGTCGGCTCACCCCATGTCTCCCAAAGAGCCCTGCTGGTGGAGGACGCAGAGCGGTCAGCCAGGCTCATCCTGAGCTCAGCACTGCTGCAGCCATGGGTTCTGAGAGCACACTTGCTACGGATAGCCTCCACCACTGTGGGGACTCCTTCCAGGAGTGTATGCAAGTGGCTGGTTTTCACGTGGCCTCTCACTCTCAGGGTTCCAGAGGATCTGTGTTCCCTAAATGAACCAACCACAAGTCGGCCTGACACTCATGCAGACAGCTGCCCTCAGCAGAAACCATCAACCTAACTCCAAACTCGGAAATTTTGAATTATTTACTAAACGTGACAGAAATCCAATCACATGTACTAAAGTCTTAACACACATCTGATATTCTTAGGTTTTTAAAGCAAGAAAATTTGCTTTTAACATTTTACATGCTTTTTTTTTTTGAAATGCTGAAACCTATGTCCATTTTAGCGAATTTCTGTGAATCACTGAAAATGTTTACCACACAACTACCATGGACCTCATGGCTCCGAATTCTGGTTAGTCGTTCAGAGTCGATGTTGTCACGCCTCTTATTGCTTAAGATTCAATTTCTATGCAAGACACCTTTTTGGAAATAGATGCAAGCTTTTGCTCGCTGTGGTTATAGTGGTTGGGGTTCTCTGGAGGATCGGAATCAATGGGATGCATGTGATTGTATCACGGGAGGGGATTTATCAGGCAGGCATCCAGGGTCAGAGGTGGAGAGCCCACAGTGGCCTCTGCAGCTGCAGGCCCAAGGGTCCGTGAGGTCACTGCTCAGCTGAGAAGCTGGAAACCACAGAACCAGGGGACTGAGGGGGCAGCCCCAGCTCAAGCCCAAATGCCTGGAGGCTCCCAGGGTCGCCAGTGCCAATATGCATTGGAGGCTGAAGACACTAGAAACCTGAGGCTGACACCCAGAGGCAGTGGCAGCAAGGTTGGACCTGCTGGGAAGATGGCACCCTCCTTTCCCTTTTTATTCCACCCAGGCTGCAAGCCGATTGGCTGTTGCCACCCACGCCCCAGTGGATCTCTTCCCACGGTTTGCTGGGCTACGTGTCCACCGTGCAGACACACCCAGAACTGCCTGCACTGGTCTCTAGGTGGCTCCTGTTTCAGGCAGTTGGCGCATCACAGTTAACGGTTGCGTGGCTGAGAGGGAGTCACGGCCGCTACCGCTGAGCCGGCTTTCCCTTCACAGCCACAGCAGCTGCTCTGTGAGCTGAAGCCAAGCTGAGACTACAGGGCAGGTGATGGAGTCCCTGGGAGCCCAGGTGGCGTAGCGGGGGGAGGCCTCCCTCAGGTGAGGGAGGGGAGAAGCTGGAGAAGTAGGGACCGAGCTGAGGAGGGTAGGTTTCTGTGGCCTCCATCCTGAAAGCTTGGTCTACGTGTCTGCTTTTGTGCCAGTACCGCTAAGCACCTTTGTTTAAACCTGAGAAATCAACAAAAGTTTAAATAAGTTGTAATATTCAGTCCATGGTATGGTATGATGAAGTAAGTCATTCTTATCCGTTCTGGAGATAGTATGCCTTGGTGATAATTTTGGACCTATGATTGTCTCTTAAAAGAGTATATCCTGTGGAGATAACTTAATTTTAGCAAAAAACTTGAGGCACCAAGTTTTTTTTTAATTTTAGGACCCTTGATTATGAGAAGCTCAAGTGGCTTAAGCCAAAAAGGAGAAAGTACATGTTCATAAAAACAAACCACGGAAAGCTAGGCTTAGAGCAGGGCCCAGGTAAACTGGACTCGGGGACTCCACAGCATTCACACACAGGCGCGTGCACACACCTCACACTCATCATCTGAGGTGTCGGCCCATCCTCCCAGCTTCAGGAGAAAACAAAGCAGGAGCACACGGTGACGTGAGGCCCGGGAGGTTACCTTGCCTTTCGGGAGCCATTGGCAGAAGACTGGCACGGAGTCCTCGTGGAGGAGGAGCTGCTGCGTGGGCCACACAGTCTGACAGCACAGGAGCCACAGGACGGGACTGCAGCCTCCACCACGTCGCCAGCATGTGTCGCCGGCCACATGTGTCTCTGTCCTGGCCTGTATCCCCTCTCCGGGGACCCTTCCCCACAATCTCCCCTGAGCCTCAGTCTTCCTGATGGCAGCAGCACTGAGGCATCCACAGCCATCACCCATCCTGGGCCCCCGCAGTGGTGCCTCTCCCGGACACAGGTCAGGCCAGGCCTTGGCTCTGGCTGAATCCCCGGCCTGATACCCCAGGCTGGGGTCTGCTCCTCCCTCTGCCTGTATGGGCCCAGTCCTGCCTGCTGTCCTCTCTGCTCCCTGTGACTGCACAGCCCCAGGCACACACGGCCACTACCCAGGCCGGCCGTGCTCTGGACACCAGGGTTCCACATACCCAGCTGAGGCGGATGCTCTGAGCAAGACGGCCCAAGGCCACCATGCACCTCCCTGGCCCCACGAGCGAGTCCTGACCCCGTTCAGTCAGGGGCAACTCGAGGAGGCCACTGGCCCCTGGCCCCTCAGGGACAGTCCCCGACACGCCTCCTAAGGCTCCTTGGCCATCTCCCTGAGCACCAGCCCCACAGCCAAGCCAGGGAAACCAAACCGAAGCCAAAGGGTCTCTGGGAGTCGAACCCAGGGCCACAGCAGTGAGTGACATCTGGAGCTGGGGTCACCAGGCACCTCGACCTCATTGCGGGGCTGTCCTGTCACGTGGCAGGCAGCGTGATGCCAGGGCAGGGTGCATTCAGGCTGGGGGCCCCCCTTCCACCAGGCTCTTCCTGTGGATAAATCCACGTCCTTGGTCAAGGTCGCCCTGCCGAGGTGGAAGTGGATGGGACAGATGTGGCTTGGACAGCTGCGATGGGCTGCATGTCTACGCACCCCCCAACTCGTATGCTGAAGTACTAATCCCAGGGTGACAGAATCTGGAGGTGGGCTTCAGGGGGCAGTCAGAAGGTGGGGTGCCTCGAGACTCTGACCCCCTCAAAGCTGAAGATCAGGAAAAGACCCCAGAGGGCCACCCGGCTTCCGTTCCGCCGAGGATGAGGAATAAAACCAGAAGACTGCAACACAGAACCTGACGGTGCTGGCTCCCTGGTTCCAGACTTCCAGCCTCTGAGCTGGGCATAATCCCACCACCCTGGGAGACTGAGGCAGGAGGATTGCAAGTTCAAGCCCAGCTGGGACAATTTAGTGACTTAGTGAGACCCTGTCTCAAAAAACATTTTTTTTTTAAGGAATGAGGATGCAGGTGGGTGTGGAGTCCCTGGATTCCATCCCCACAACCACAAAACAGAGTAGACGTCCAGCCTTCAACACTGAAAAGTACATTCCTGCTGTTCACCGCCTCTGTCCATGGCAGCCAGAAGGGACTGGAAAAACATCTCTTCCCCAGAGGCCCACCCTGGAGGGCCAGGAGACGCAGCTATGCAGTCAGAACCAGGCGCATCGCATGCCTGCTGCTCAAAGCCGGGGCAGCTCAGCTGCCGAGATTGTGCGAAGGAGAGGAACGCCCCCGGCCAGGCCACAGGCAGCTGCCTGTGGCCTGGCCGGGGGCAGGTAGCTCCTGCAAACACTTGCGCAGCACCACCCTCGGGTGTTTGTAGGCCTGGGTTTCTCTGAGTGCGCAGGGTGCACATCAGTTCTCTCCTTCATGGGGAAGACTTAGGCCAGGGTGCAGAGCCTCCTTCCTGACCAGGGAGGCGCTGCTCTGAGTCCGCAAGCATCCAGGTGGGAGCTGGGAGCTGGGAGCAGGTCCCTGCCGCTTTGTTGCCTACCCGGGAGGCTGCGGCCCCTGCACCCGGATCCCAGTGCCTTCCAGAAGTTGCCTGGGGCCCCAGCAGCTCGGACAGGGAGCAAGCCCGGAGTTGGGAAGGGGTCCAGGGAGAATGCAAGCAGCGATACTGCACTGAGTGTAGAGGAGTGGACAGAAAATGAGGAAATGCACCCATTCTGCACATTTTTAAGGTTTTTCACAGAAGGGAACTTTTATTCATGCAGAGCAACAGCTTTGAGTTATTAGGGGTTATATTTTTCCACAAAAAAATATCACACTGCATGCCAAGGGATGTGGTAAAAATAGGTTATAAAAAGCCAAACTAGAGAAAATCAAAGGAGTCAAAATTTGGCTCTTTTCAAGGTCTAAAAATAAATCACAAAACTTACAAATTGGCAAGGAAATAAAAAAGCCTGAACAGTGTTAGGAGAACAAAGGGAACACTCCTGTAGATGCAGTGAAGATTTTTAAGAGTCACAGAATACTGAGCACAACTTGTTGGCCTAAAAATTTGAAAGCAGGCTGCAGTTGAATGCCCGCTGGTGTCCCCACAAGCTGCAAGTGTGGAAACTCACTGCCCAGTGTGCAGGCACCCGGGGGCACAGCCTGTGGGAGGAGATCAGGTCATGAGGATGGAGCCCCTCGCAAAGGGGATTGGTGCCCTCATCTGAGGGACCCTGGGTCCTGTACCCTGACCCCAGGCGAGGGGGTGGAAAACAATGCACCAGGGAGCAGCCTGCATGGGCCCACAGGGCCTCCTCATTGGCCCCCAGCCTCCAGCCCGATGGGAAACAGTTTCCTGTCATTGACAAGCCACCCCACCTGCAGCACTCTGTGACAGCAGCCCAGAGTGACTAAGACAGAGAGTAGGTGGATAATTGACTCAAAAAAAAATATGTCATCTAAACTAATTCAATAAGAAAAGGAGGTGGAACCCAGCATGGTGGCTCACACTTACGATCTCAGCACTCAGAAGGCCGAGGCAGGATGATTACCATGAGTTTGAGGCCAGCCTGAGCTACACAGTGAGACCCTATCTCAAAAAAAAAAGGAAGAAAGAAAGGAAATTGGAGTGTAGAAAACTAGAATTAGGCTGTCAAAAGACAAAATTAAAACAATTTAAAGAACTTTGAGTTTATTTTCAATTCTAGAATCTAGCGACACTTCATTGCATGACACAGAAGCGTCCAACGCTTAGACAGCAAAGAGCTGAAGGAAGCAAAAGCTAACAGTGAGCGGCAGGTGGGTCACCAGAGCTCCCTGCAGGGCCAGGACAGAGACGAGACAGCAGAGATAACTAATAGTTAACACCATGACTTCAGGTTACCTTCTTTGCTAAGAATTAAGAGAGGGAGCCCTGTTGTCCTGCCTTTAACAGTCCCAGGGCTGCTCTCTGGTCCCCATTTCTCAGGTCGCACACAGCTCTGCTGCAGCCTGGGGACACACACGAAGCTGGAGCAGGAGACGCCTACTGTTTGCCTGGTGCAGGCCGGGTGCAGCTTAGCTCAGAACAGCGGCTTCCTGCGACTTTCACTTAACAGGGCAGAGAAAGCAGACTGCACCTCAAATAACTTGGTGCCGATTTTGGCAAAGGACAGAAAGACATTCAGGAATTTCCTTAGGGGTGAACGAGAAGTAAGACGCCCCGCCCTGTGCCCGTCTGCCAGTTGATCACCTGGCACAAAGCAGGGCCCGTGGGCTGCGAGCACTCACAACCGAGGCAGGGCTTTTCCTCACACTGACGTCATCCTGGGCACTTTTGAAATCTCCGTCCCTGAATTATCCTTCTGGGCCTCAGCTTCGAGAAGTCTGTGCACTGTAGCCACTGAACCATCATGCCAGCGTTTAGAATATTATGATGTTATTTGTCTGCAAAATAGTAGTACATTTGAGAGAGATAAAAGTGTTTGATGTTAAATGAGCAGTAATTACAACATAATAATTACATCACACTGTCCCAGTTGTAAAAGCAGCTGTAATTGTGATTGTCACCCCTCAGCACCAGCGCCACCATAAGACTTGAGCTGACTGACAGCCTGGGGTGGATTTTTAAGGTCGTGACCTTGCATGGCACTTTGAAAACAGAGGCCTTTCCAGGCATGGTAGCATGTCTCTATAATCCCAGCACTCAGGAGGCTGAGGCAGGAGGATCACCCCGAGTTTGAGGCCAGCCTGGACTATATCTCAAGACTCTTGTCTCAAAAATGAAAAAGAAAAGAAAACAGAGCCTTTTCCTCACACCACGAAATCTCCTCACATGAAGCCCCTGGGCGTCTTGTCACCTGAGGCCCTCAGCCTGTTCCAGCAGATCTGACGGGTCCAGGAAGATCTGTTGTCACACAAGAGTCAAAGTTGGTGTCAGTGTCCCACCCTGAGAAGGGCTCCCTGTGCCTTGCATGGTAGCTGAAAGCAGCCAGGAGCTTCCAGGCACAATGCAGCAGAAGCATATTTGTGATATGTATTAGGAAGAAAACAACTAGACTTCAAACCTGCTTTTTACAGATATTACTGCTCAAAAATAATTTAATCAGCCAGGCCCGATGGTGACTCTGGGAGGCTGAAGCAAGAGGGTCCCAAGTCCAAACCCAGCTTGGACAGTGTAGCAACTTATCAAGACTCTATCAAAATAAAAAATAAAAAAGGCTTGGGTACAGCTCAGTGCAAAGGCCCTGGCCCCAATCCTCAATACTGCAAATTAAAAAAAAAAAGATACTCTTACCCATGTACATAAATACATTGCAGTTTGCCTTGGCTGTTGATTTAAATATGATGCTGAAGGGTGTGTGTGTAGCATGAGGGCATGGTGAGAATCGCTTAGGCAGCACATGAGTGACTGCAGGTTAGAAACCGGATTTGTCTGTTCTCTCACTGGGACCCAGTCTCACCAGAGATGGCATGAGCCGGCTGACTGAGCTCCAGGCACAGCTGGGGTGCAGGCTCATGTCGTGTTGCTGTCCCAGGACACCTGAGCAGGCCCAGTGCATAACGGAAAGAAGTTCGTCCGGCTGGTGCTTGAGAAGCCCCAGAGCTTGGATCGACACCTGTTCGGCTTCAGGGAGCCCTCGTGGTGGGGAGCAGGAGGGAACCCAGCCCCCCACGGAAACTGGCTAAATAACACAGGTAATGTCACCCGCTCAGGTCTCGGGCGTCCATGTGCCCAGATCTGGGCTGCCCAGCAGGCATTCGAGGGGCATCATCCACGGTCCAGTTCTTCCATCCCCAAGAGGCCACTGTCAGAGGGGAAGAGGGCCACAACAGGAAGAGCCCATGATAAATCCCATCCACCTCCTCATTGTGCCTCAGGCTGGTAAACTTCCAGGAAAATGCACTTCTCCAAGCAGGATATGAGGTGTAGAAGTCCCAAACCAGCAGCTCTTAAGTTTAGCCCAAGGCTGGTTGGGCCCTGAATTCCCAGGTGTGCCACTCAGCAGCCCTGGGCTGTTCTCTGGAGGAGGAGGGGGTCTAAACTGTGAGCCGGAAGCTGCAGATGGGAGCAGGGACCAGTAACCACTGCAGGAGGACAGAGCAAGAGAACGGAGTAAACGCCCAGCACCGGAGCGCAGCACAGGGTCTGGAGGTCCACACGCGGGCCGGCAAACTGGGGAGGAGGTCACCCCATCTGTGCCCGGCACCAGAAAACAGGCTTGAAGGCTGTGTAAAAAAAAGAGAAAGAAGAAGCTTAAGAGCTCCCATCTCCCTGTGCGGACCCTGCCTTTGCTGCTGCCACCTTTGGACTCCGGGCTCCGGCTCTGCCGAGTCTTCAGCCTCCCTGCAAACTTGCACCCACCACTCTCCGGGGAGCCTCCAGGCCTTCAGCCCTGGACAGGGACTGCACCCTCCTGCTTCTTTGCTTCTTGGCTGAGCAGTGACCCAACCTTCCAGCCTGCAGCTGCGGATGCCCGCTATGACTTTCTGCCCCGGACCCAGAAGCCTGCCTGATGAACCCCTTTGCATAATTATACATATATTTTCTGTTGGTTCTGCTCCTCTAAAAATTGGTACCTAATACAGGTTTTGGAGAAACAGAGTTGTGAGGATGAATCTCTCTGTGGGTTTGGTGGCTCCTGCAGCTGGCTCTCTGTGTTTGTGAGAGCTAAGTGGCCGTGGTATCTGCCCCTGAGCCCATGGTGTGAAATGTTACAGTGAGATGCAGAGTATCCATTTGATTACCTGAGTCCCATTTGTGTGCCGAAAACATGTCCTATCTATATACACCCCTGCTGAGCATTTTTGGAAGGGTAAGAAATGTAAGGATGCCGGCTGGTTGCTCTTAGCATCTCTGGACCTAAAGTAACAAAGGAAAATAAGGAGTTCAAAGAGTCAGAGCGAGGCTCCAGACTCATAAACAATCTACAGGATTCTAATCTTCCTGAAGGAGAATCATCCCTCCTTTAGCTGTGGGATGAAGTTGCAGAAACTCAAGCACAGCCTCCATAATTTGGCTGAATTACAGCACAAGTTTAACACAGCCTCCAAGGGTGTCTGCTGTTAAAATGAGGGTGCTGGCTGGAAAAGCACAGGATCCTGTAAATTGGGATGGAGATATTTGGAAGAACCTGACAAGGCTGGGTGTAGTGAACTCCTAAAATCTGAGGAGATTGCATCCCCATCCCAGCCATGGCGCTGGCCTCTCCTCTGCCTGAGGAAACTCATCCCTGTTGCCCAGGGAAACAGTAAAGACTTCCCAGATGCAAGTACCAAGCAAGACCATGGGCCAACCCTCCACCCACCTTTGCCTCTAGCCTGTATGGCGGAGGCTCCTAGAGTGAGGGGCACAGCCTGACCCATGAGGAGGCCCACACACTCCGAAAGAACTTCTTGAGTTTTCTAATTCTTACAAGCAGGGTCGGGGGAATAGGTACGGGAGTGGATTTCAAGGGTATGGGATAATGGTAGAAGAAACATAAACCCGGCCCAGGTTGAATCTCTCTCTTTCTTTTTTTTTTTTTTTTTTTTGGTACCAGAGATCAAACTCGGGTCCTTGCGCTTGAGAGGCAGGCAGCGGAACCACTGAGCTAAATCCCTGGCCCCTGAATCTCTTGATTTGGACCCATTAAGTGATAACTCTGGCTTTAATGTTGCACTCTTGAGGTTTTAAAGGGTGTAAGAGTTTATTTGGTAGATGGATGAAAGGTCACTCACTCTAAATGACCTGCCAATGCCTGCTACACCCTGGTTTGCTGTTGATGGGGGCGTTCAAAGGCCCAGGGACAAGGTTATGCAAGAGTGTAGTTCCAGGCAAAACCCACTGCTCCACACTGGGGTCCAGAAAGTGTACGCTTCCCTAATTCTCTAAGAAACAGATTCTTGGGGGGAACACCAGCACCCTGGAAAAGCTCTGCCATTGCTCTTCTCTTCTGTCAGGCAAATGATGGGGACCACAGTCACCCAATTCAGAAGCATAAAGGAGGTGGGCGTAATTGAATCCCAAGTGGCAGCAGCCAAGAGGCAGCACTCAGCTGCCCAAGCATGGTCAGGGTACTCACATAATGGACAGCAGAAATGATCAGAATGATCAACATGTGTAGACCTGTGGCGTGACTTAGTAGTCATGGTGTTCCTAGAAGTGAACTAGATATGAAGCCTATTAAAGTTTTGCTGGATTTATGGAAGCAGAAAAAAATTAGAGCAAATGAACAAAAATCTACCTCAAATCATAACCACAGAGAATCACAGCCCCTTAACTAGCTCCTGTACTTGAGCCAGGTTACAGGCCCAGAACCCCGTGGATAAAGGGGAGACTGGGTCAGTGAGGAAGGACCTGGTGCACCAGCAGAAAGTTATACTATCAGTCTTTCTCCCATTTTCCTCCAAAGGGACCTACAGCCTTTTACAAGGTAATCATACACTGGGGTCAGGAGATAATCAGACATTTCAGTGACTGCGGGAGACTGGTTCTAAACTAATGCTGATTCCAGGAGATCCAAAATGTTGTTTTGACCCTCCAGTAAGAGAAGGGGTCTATGGGGATCGTGGTCAGTGGAGTTCTAGCCAAGATCCAACTCACCACTGGCCGAGTAGATCTCTGAATCCACCCTGTGGTCATTTCCCTAGTTCCAGAATCCACAATTGGGATAGACACACCCAGTGCTTGACAGAATCCCCACGTTGGCTCCCTAACCTGTGGTGTGGGGTCTGGTATGGTGGGTAAGGTCAAATGGAAGCCGTCAGAGTTGCCTCTACCTGAGAAAACAGTGAATAAAACAATAGCACATCCCTGGAGGGCTTGCAGAGATTCGTGCCACCATCAGGGGCTTGAAAGATGCAGGGTGGGGGTCCCCACCACATCTCCATTTAAATCTCTATTTGGCCTGTGCAGAAGATGGATGGGTCTCGGGGACTCCGATTGCAGCTGCTGTACCAGATGTGGTTTCCTTGCCTGTGTAGATTAACACATCTCCTGGTACCCAATATGCAGCTATTGAGTGCCTTCTTCTCCACACCTATCCACAAGGCTTTCAGCTGGCAGGGCCAGCAGTGCACCTTCACATCCCTCCTCAGGCTTCTGTCATCCCTCCAGCCCTGCGTCACTACTCAGTTCACAGGGATCTTGACCGCCTTTCCCTCCACAGCATCACACTGGTCCGTTACATCGATGACATTGCACTGATTAGACCAAGTGAGCAAGCATCTCTCAGAGGATGGCATATATAAAACCAACTAGAATTCAAGGGCTCTTTACCTCTGTGAAATTTCTAGGAGTCCAGTGGTGAGGGACCTGTAGAGATGTCCCCTCTAAGGCGAAGGGTAAGTTGTTGCATTTGGCTCCCTGTAAAACCCAGAAAGAGGCACAGCACCTAGTGGACCTACTTTGGATTTTGGAGGCAACACATTGCTCACTTCAGTGTTTTACTCTGGTCCGTTTACAGAGTGGCTTGGAAAGCTGCTAGTGTGCTGAGCAATCATACCCTGTGCTGTTGTCACCTTTGGATGTCTCCAGTTTCCTCAGTCCTCCAGCTCAGACTGGCTCCAGCCTTGGACGGGGGTTGCATTCTTGTCCCTCTTGTGCTGTGGCTTCCATGTGAGCCTGAGATGACAGCCACTGTAGGTTCTCCCACCTCTGGACCTGGGACCCTGTCTGGTGAATCCCCTTGCATAATTATTCAAGTCTTTTCCATTGTTTCCTCCTGGTACGAGGAGTATATACCTCTGTACTCTCCTACAACTGCTCTCCATCTGGGTCCTCCACTTGCGATGGGAACAAGCATAGGTTTGGGATTTGAATTCCAGCCCCATCCAGCCCAAGGCTGGGACCCTCCATGGAGCCCTTGACCATTTTTCTTCTACAAAGTCCAAGTAAATTACCCTAAGCCGGGGATTTAGTTCAGTGGTTCAGGCATCTGCCTCGAAAGCGAAAGGTCCCAAGTTCGATCCCCGGTACCCAAAAAAAAAGCAAATTACCCTAAACAAAAGGGACATTGAAACAAAGGAGACCCTCACTTGCAGTGCCATTTTAGCTGGACTGTGCATCCTGAGAGCCAAGCTCAGGATAACACGTCTGATGTAGTTGCCATGGTAACAGATGCTGAGGCCGCTCCTCGGGAAACTGGAGGCAGCACAAACTGGTTAAAGCAGAGACCCTCACGGGGCCTGCACAGGTGTCTGATGGGTGATGCCTGGACGCCAGAGGACCTCTCGGAGATGTGAAAGCGGCCGCTCTCTCTGTGTGACTCCCTGCTCACTTGTTCTCAGCGCACTGGTCGCTCTCCCCAGCTCAGCCACCCCATATCTTTACCCCAGAAACAGGAAAACCTGTCTCAGGAGGCGGACTTGAAGCCAGCTCTCCGATCTCTGCACAATTGGCCACCTCTCGAATCCACTCTCTCTTCTGCAGAACTCTCTGTCTCTGTGGTCGGCATCCTGCACGGCAGGCAGAATGGGCCTGGTCTGGTGCCTCTGTTTGTCAGTCCTAGATTTTCATCAGTCAGATTTAAGATCATGGAAGGAGAGATGTCTCATAGTCGTGTTGGCCAGGCAGCTATCCCAACAGTTGTCCCGTGCTCACGGGAACTTGGCTGCAATTGCGGGTTATACGCCTGTTGGTAGTGGGCAGGATTTGTCCCTTTTGTTAGCTGCCTGCAGGGTGATTACCCTGTCATTCAACACAGCTACAAAGAGTTTCCAGAGAATCAATGGAAAGAATAGTACGGTGTGAATTCGGTTTTGGAGACACAAAAATCCCTCTTAGAAGAAGGAGCATGTTTGCTTAATTTTAGCAAAATGAGAATCCAAACACAGCCTTCCTACAACCTCATGCAGGAAGACACCCGGAAGTAGATGACCCTGTGTTACAATTTGTAGTGAGAAACTTTGCCCTAGGATTGCCTACCACGGCCCTGGCAGGAGAAGACGACAAGCCCTCCAGAGTAGATGCAAGAGCAACGGAGGCATCAAGGCTTAGAGCAGCCTTTGCTCTTCCTGGTTATGCAGTCAATGCTGCCTTGGACCCAACGAAATCCCCCCAGCCCCCAAAGGCTAGAGGAGGCTGGGCCATGCACTGGAGCTGGCAGGGCTGAGCAGGAGGTGGGGACCAGCAGCCACCAGGGGGACTCAATGACAGAGAAAGGTCAACCTGGTACACGCGGCCCCTGGAGGACCCAGGACGTGCTCATAACTCCCGAGGGAGAAAATGGTGACCTCCCTGTGGCTGGCAGAGCTGCTCTCGCCCAGGCCCTGAGCTCACCAAGGGTCGCCACAACTCAGGGTGACACCAAAGTCTGGGCCAGCACGCTACCCACAGAGAGCCCTGGACAGCGCCAAGGGCAGGGGATCCAGAGGAAAGCAAGAGAGACACTGAAGGCAGCAGCTGTGTGCAGTTAGCGTGGAAATGCTTTAACATCTAGAATACCACAGGCAGGCATGGTGGCACACGCCTGTGATGTCAGCCCCTTCAGGGCTGAAGCAGGAAGATCATGAGCTCAAGGCCAGCCTGGGCTATGGAGCAAGACCCTGTCTCGAAGCTAAACAAAAAGGAAAGAAAAGAAAATCACTGTGGACACTGGTGGCAGCCCGGGGAAGATCAGTGCTATGTAGTTGGGAAGAATGGCCCTGATGAGCACTCGTGCAGCATGCAGAGGAAGACTGCAGAGACTCACTGAGCTCAGCTCCCCACCAGCTGTGAATCCTGAGGATGTTTCCGGGAAAGGCCTTGGGAAGGTCAGCAAAGGCCGCATATACTGCCTTTCCGTGGTGAGCTGGAGGGACCTGGGCTTGGAGAGGCTCTGGCCGGAGCAGAGAGCTGTTTCCCATGCTGTCCTGGGGCCACTTTGTGTTTCAATAAATTCAACCCACTTAGAAATGGTAAACTTAGTACAGTGCTTTCAGTTGTTTTGGAGGAGGGGAAAAGGAATCCCAAGCTGATCAAAGAGCACAGGAACTGGAATCTCTATTAAAAACCGATGTTCTTTTTGTGGTTGCTCCTAACGGTCATCAGCAAACAAACCGCAAACCCGAGCCTTCTTCTGCCTGTCCAGCGAGAGTTGAGAGCCCGCAGGGCGGGGACAGAGCATGGCGGCCTGGGGTCTGAGAGGCAGAGGCCGGTGGGGGGCAGAGGTCTGCGGGGCGGGCACTGAGGGCCGGGCCCCACTGTATCTCACGTAATTCAAAGAAACCACAGAGTGCGTTTCCCTCCAGCACATAAACAAAAGAGCTGAGACTGAGAAATTCAGGGCGAGGACACAGTCCATGTGAGACTGCACGGCCCATTCACTTCCAGCAGCGCATAACTGAAGAAACCCTGTTAATACGCTTACAGTGACATCGGTCTAGTTCTCTCTTTCTTTGTTGGTTGTTTGAGACAGGGTCTCGCTATGTAGTTGAGGCTGCCCTTGATCTCACCATGAGGCCCATGTTGATCTTGAACTCACAGCGATCCACCTGCCTCAGCCTCCCGAGTGCTGGGATCATAGACGTGCGCCAGCACACCCAGCTGTGTAATTATTCCTTCAGAATAAATTCTCAATAAATTCTTAGAAATAGAATGCCTAGGATATGTGGTATACAGATTTTATAAATTAACACATATGCCTTCCAGAAAGCTTTTACCACAGCACAGAAAGTGCCTGAAGTCTTCATCAACCTGTTGGTACAGCCTTGACTCTGTTTCTTCAGTGACCTACCACACGCTTGTGCAGCTGACTCGGAAACTGCACATCCGCGCGAGGTGCTGGGCTGTTCTGGGACGAATACAGTGTGTGTTCAGCTCAGGCCCACGTAAGCATGTTTGTGTTAGCACATTAGCCACATGGACATCTTACCTGTATGATTCCCTGTGAGCCCTTGGCTGATCTTTCTGAAGAATCCTGACGTTTTCACTGAGTCGTGAGTTTTGGTTTGTTTGTTTTGTAGCAGTGAGGATTGAATCAGGGCTTTGCGCATGTCAGGCACGTGCTCTACCCCTGACCTACACCCCCAGCTTTTTTATCCCTCCGTGGATAACCTGCAGCTTGTGACCTTCCAGCCTCAGCCTCTTGAGTTGCCAGGGTCAGAGGTATGTGCACCACCCTCCCCAGCTAACCTGTAAGTGTTTCTTAGAATGTTCAAAGAAAGTGTAAGTAGGCATTATTTATAATAATTAGAGACACAAATGGAGAACCCACAGAACCATAGACAGAGGGTATCATAAGGTTTGGACTGTGACAAAAGTTAGAATCAAGGCCAGGCGTGGTGGCGATGCCTTAATCCCAGTACTTGGGAAGCTCAGGCAGGAGGATCAGCATAAGTTCCAGGTCAGCCTGTGCTACAGAGTTGAGGCCAGCCTGAACCATATAACAAGACTCTGTCTCAAAAAAAGTCATTCTTGTGTTTTTGATTCTTTTGTTTGTTGTTGTTGCTTGTTTGTTTGTTTGTTGAGACAGGGTCTCGCTGTGTAGCCCAGGCCCGGCTCAAACGTACTATGTATCCCAGGCTGGCCTCGAGCACATGGCAATCCTCCTGCCTTAGCCTCCCAAGTGCTGGGATTACAGGCATGTGCCACCACGCCTGGCATGCTTTTGTTTCAAATGTGCTGCTTGGAGTAAATTCAAGATAATTCTGCCCTAGTCAAGGAGACCACATTTCCATGAAAACTTTGGCCAATCACCTGTTAGCAACTAACCTTTGCCTAGGAGGGAGTGCCAGGCCCTGCCCCACATTGCCTTGGGTTGAGGGGGACCCCAAAGGGCGGAGCTGGGGGACCTGCTCCAATGGGACACAGCGAGGCCTGGCCACGGCTGGTCAGCTCAGTACCCTTTGCTGCCCACTGGAGTCCTTGGGAGGAGCCGAGGCGAAGTCCCTGTCCCTCCCTCCCTCTGTCCTCTGGCTGGGGGGAAGGGGCCGTGTGTGGCCATCCGGACGCCATGTCTTGTGGGCCTCGCCTGTCTCCAGGGTGCTGAGGCCTGTCGCTGCGGCCCGGGCTGAGACCCACGTGGGACAGTTACCGTCAGACCCGCGTCCCTGAGTCACTCGGCTCTTCCGCCCGCCCGGGAGTCTCAGCGTGCGCCTCCCGTGACTCCTGAGAACAGACTGCTGCCAGACTGAGAGGTTCCCTGTGTTCCAAGTCTCTACACGCTTTTCTTCATAAGAAGTTGTTGAGTTTTTATTGCACAGTGTGGTAGTGTTATAAACCTATAGGCTTCTCAGTATTATTTCCACATAGGTATTATAATATATATATACACACACACACAAATATCCAGTAATGGGGTATACGAATTTTCATTTTAAAGTAACAGAATGAATTTGCTTCATAGTTTTATTTTAATTTTAATTTTCCTTTGTATCGGTCTGTGTTGCAGCACGTAGCAGTTGCTGCACCGGGGGTTGGTGCATGGGCAGACACAGCTCAAGTCTTCATTCCTGCCCTCCCCGCTTTCCCATCCTTCTATCGGTCCCTTCCCATTTGCCAAAGCTCTACCTCCCTGTCTCCTGTTATCTATGTTTTATTTATACTCCGGGTTTCACACAGTAGAGAAACTACGCACGATTTAAACTCACCTACACACTCTCTAAAGTCAGGAACGACATGACAAGCATCAGATGTCTTTCTCATTTTGCCCAGTGACGTCACATTATCCAGTGGCTTTGTTTCTCTCCTTTACTGACGATGTGCCCATCGCTGGTGAGTGGCAGAGCTAAGGCAGGTCCACGGCCTGCTTGCTGGGGCTCGGGCGAGGCCTTGGTTGGCGGAGCGGCCTCCCTGTGCCCTTTGTGGGTGCGATCTTCGCAGGGGTCACCCCTCAGTGCTGACCAGAGGCTGCAGCTGCACCGCCGCTCACAGCCTGGAGCCCAGGCCCCAGAAGCCTGCTTCTCCATGCTGCAGCTCCCTCAGAACAGCCACGGTGACACCAATCCGCACACCACAGGCTTGCTCCTGTGTGGCCCAGCTGGGCTCAGACCTGGTGCTGGGGCCCCCTAATAGGCCAGCTTCCTGCCAGGTCTGGTGTTGTGCAGTCTCCTCTCTGCCTTCTCTCCCCGTGCAAGTCCCGGCTTCTGTTGGGCTGGCCCCAGTTGCCCTCTTGTGTCCGCTCCCTCGCCAATGACCTCTCCCTATCCTCTCCTCCTCCACCCCTGCAGCCCCCAATCGTGCTGCTGAGGGGTCCCTGAACCTCACAGGGGTCGTCTTCCAAACCTCAGGCTGGTGTGGCCCCCCAAGGTCCCATTGACTTTAACCTGTCCTGCGGCAGGGCAGCACCTGGACCCTCTCCGCAGGATGCCGGGGCAGGGGACAGCGCTGCCCCTCAGTGCAAGAGCTGACTGCTCCTGTCTGTCACCACCAGCACAGGGCTGACTGCAGGGCACCGAAAGGCAGCTCAGTGAGTGCAGAAACCGCGCTCTTCCGCAGGGCAGAGCACTCATAAATATTTGCTGAAATGAATGGTTCAAGAAGAACCACACCCACTCTTCAGTGCAATCATATGTGGCTTGGTGTGGCGTCTTTATTGCACTGCGTTCTTGGAAAGACATGAGAAAGGACCCAGCGAGCCCGGGCCCACCCTGGTCTTCTGAGCATGAGGCAGAGCCGGGTTCAAACCCCAGATCTCTCACGGCCGTGTGGGGGAGCTTCCCGCACACCTGCTGCCTCTGGACGCCGCCCGCTGGACCCACACCCAGGCACCACAGCAGGGCCCTGGAGAATGGGCAGGTTTGGGGACAGGGAACGGTAGGATGGGCGGCCCTCAGAGGGTGACAATTGAGCAGAGACCTGATGTTAGCTCATACCTAGCTGTCCCCAAAGGCCTCAGACACCCAGAGAGCCTTTGGGCAGGTGGTTGGGTCAGAGGCTCAGAGCTGCTGGTGGTGGGGTCTGGCGGGCAGAGGCAGTCCCTGGGGCGGGGAAGACTCGTCCCCTCCACCGGTCGGCCTCTCCCCACTTCCTGTCCCCTGGTGTGAGCAGTGCTCCGCTCCTCTCCAGGCCCCTGCGCCCACCTTCCTGCCTTGGAGCCAGCAGACCACCGGCTGAAACCGGAGCCAAAATCACCCGGGCCTCCTTTGAGTTGCAGTGTCGGGTATGGTGTCCCAGGGATGAGAAGTGACGACGACACCTGATAAAGGCACAAGCGAGTCGCACGGACAGCTGAGAGCAGAGCACCTGGTGCCAACAAAGGCCAGGGACCTGGAGAAACACGATGCTTTATTGAGGGGACACAGGAAGGCGAGTGTGCCACCTCAGAGCGGGAAGGGTGGGAAACGAAACACGGAGGACAGGCAGGGGCCCAGCCGCGTGGGGCCTGCTGGGCCACAGTCAAGACTTTGTGCTGCGTCCTGGGGGCCGAGACCAGGACAACCCAGCAGCGTGGTCCACTTTCTCTCGTGAAGGCCACCTCGGCTGGGCAGAGAGCCGGCCGCATGCGCTGACAGTCCCAAGACTGGGTCGTCCCCCTTGTGCCCTTTCCGAGTCTCCTTTGCAACTCTGGTGAGGGCCTGTTTTTAAAAACCTCGGCCTGGTGAGGTGGACAGGGCTCGTGAGTGTCCACTCCGAGGCAGAGCTCTGGAAGAGCTGCTTCCAAGGTTGCTGTAAAGTCCACCCCTCCGTGAAATGCGAAATGCTGAGGCTGGAATTAGTTCCAGCTGTTCCCCAAGATGCTGTACCAGGGGGCTCTGGCCTCTCTGCATGTCAGGGCCCCCAGGCAAACAGCTACGGAGAGGCCTGACAATGCTTCTTTTAGAAAAGCAGAGGGCCGGCGAGGTTACTGCACAGAAAACGGCTTGGATGCTGCGGCTGGGGAGACAAAGGCTCAGCAGCACAAGAGCGGGAGGGCAGAGAGAAGCTCCACGTGCCTGCGACAGTCCCAGCACCCTTGCACATGCCTGCGGGTGGAGCTGTACCCAGGGGCGCGGGGCACAGGATGGGCAAGAGTTCGAGGCCAGCCTGGATGACAGTGATTTCAGGGCCAACCTGAGTCACACAGATCCTGTCTCAAAAAAACAAAAATCAAAATTTAAAAGAAAAATCCTGATCGTCCAGGTTTCCCTTGGATTTGTTCTGGCCTAATGATTCTGTTAGAAATCAGGGACAATGCTGGCTCCCAGGGATGGCGCCCAGGCTGAGCTGAGAGGGCTGCATCAGGGAGGAGCCAGCTATGCCCCGGCTCTGCGTCCTCTGGCGGCAGCTGCTCAACGGCCTGCAGGTGGGGAGAGCTCATATGCAGCAGGCTCAGGGCCCTGGGTTCCAGCCCCGCTAGCGAGAGAGGGAGAGAGGGACAGAGAGAGACAGAGACAGAGAGACAGAGGGACAGAGAGAGACAGAGAGACAGAGGGACAGAGAGAGACAGAGTCAGAGAGAGAGAGAGGGACAGGGGCCCTCGGGCAGGACCCTCCCCGGGACAGCTCAGGCCCCGGCTGGGAAGTGCAGAAAGCTCGTGAGTCACCGCCTCCTTGTCCCGCAGGCACGGGTGAGGAGGGCGCAGTCAGAACTCCCTGTTGCCCGCTGGCGTGGAGGGTGAGGTGCCCTCTTCCAGCTGCCTTTCTCCTTGCTTTCTTGTTCTTGTTCTTCCCCCCTCTCTGGCATCTGTAAACCATTTCTTTTCTAATCATGGCTCACATTGCTTTCCAGGCTCATGTTTCTGCCTTCCAACCGCCAGCCTCTTCCCACACCCAGTGCTGAAATGAGAAATAAAACCGAAAAGGAGACTGGATGGAATTTATTTTTTCTCTGCAGCAAATATGAAATTCAATACTAAGTGTAGCATCTTCTTGTAGCAGCACCGCTGCCCCCTGGACAGGCCCCTGGTGCTGGCAGCGCTGCCTCGGCCACTTTCCTGGGGTGGCTTCCACAGGACCCAAAGCCCTCAGGCTCCCAGTTCCTGGGGTGGGGGGACAGCTGGATGGGAGAATCTCTGAAGTTGTTCTAGTTCCTGAGACTCAGGAATCACTTCCAGGGGGGTGTGGTGGGGCAGCTGGATCCCAGCTGGCTAGGAGGCTGAGGCAGGAGGATCCCTTGAACCCAGGGGTTAAAAAGCAGCCTAGGCAACTTAGTGAGACCCTAGCCCAAAAGAAGAGAAAGAGAAAGGAAGGAAGGAGAGGGATGGGGGAGGGAGGGAGGGAAGGATCAGAAACATTGCCTCAAAATTTAAAATGTGAAACTGCTGACCACTCCAAGAGCCACCCACCTTCCCTGTCCCGCCCCTTGCCTTCGCAGGGTTCATGAAGGCTGGCGGCCACTCAGAACTGCACTTTGCTCTGTCCCTGGGCAAAGCTTGCCCTCAGCTGGCGCGCCTTTCGAACCTGTTTGGAGAGCTCAGCTCTGAGCACGGGCCACCTCTGCTGCACTTGGCACAGAGTGAGCGGCGCCATGCAGGCCTGGCTGGGACTCTGTCAGTCACCGGCTCCCTCGCTCACACAAGTTCTGGTCCTTCTGGCCCTGTCAGCCTCTGAGGCGGAGACCCGGACCCCTGCGTCCCGCCCTGGCCTCATCCCAGTCCTGAGGCCCTGTCCCTTCCCATCTGTCCTCTCCAGTGGCCATACTTGCCATGCTGTGACAACACCAGCGAGGGGACACCAGGAGGAGGAGGAGGAGGCTGGGCCGCATGGCTCCTGGTCAGAGCCCGCTGCTGGGGCGAGCACCGCAGCCTTAGGACACAGTGGAGCAGCCCAGGGGACAGCAGCTGCTGGGCACCAGCCTGTGCCCCTGCAGGCCCCAGGGAGCATGCAGCCCCGGGCCCCTCCTGCTCCAGTCCACTTCCCCCTAGCCCCTGGGGGCTGTGTAAATTCCATGCCTCACTGTTACTGCCGCTCCTGGGCCTCTCACTCTGCCCAGTGTTGTCAAATTTCAGCAAATGAAATGTTATTTTGCTGTCAGCCTGCAGAAAGAACAGATGTATTTGCATGGGAGAAGTGCAGGACCCCGGCCCAGCCCAGAGCCTCCTCCTCCTCCCAGCTGTGCCCTGCCCCACCCTCCAAGCCCCTCAAAGCTGGCCAGATGCAGCCCTGCGAGGTAGTGCCCCGGGGGGGTCAGGGTCAGGGCTCCGGCCCAGCCGGAATCCATCTCCACAGCCACCTGGCGCTCTCTCCGTGGGCTGGCACCAGGCGTCCCGGGGAAGTTGGTCCTGGGAGATGTGGATGACATGGGGCTAAGAGCGCAGCCGCTGGACCCTGCCCACCTGGGATGAGTCAGGTCCCTCCTAGGAGCCCCAGATGGTGCCCAGTTACCACCCCGTTCCATGGAGCCCGTGTGAACAGCAACCCTAGCTTCAGCAGCGCAGGCCTCCCGGGATTTACCCAGCCTCGCTGTGACTCAGTGGTCCCACCTGAGAAATGGGCATGACCACACCCACTTTCCAGGTTGCCATGACAACTGAATGCAAGAAAGCCTGACCTGGTAACAGACATCCCAATGACGCCCTCTCTCCCAGGTGTCTCCACTCCCGGCTGTGAACACCTTTGTCTCCAGGAGAGGGTCCCTTTGTCCCCTCCACTGCTGCTCCAGGGCTGGGTCCCATGCACCCCATGTGGTTCAGTGTGGCCCCACTCGGCTCATGGCCCCAGATGCCACACCACAGAGCCCAGGGAGGGTGTCTGGTCTCAGAGCCCCAGGGCAGCCCTGGGCAGGACCCATGCGCCCCCTCAGCTTCCCAGTGGGGCCGGGTCTTCATCCCTTTTCCTCCCTCCCTCCACCTCGGGCTCCCTCCCACTGTGACACGGCTCTCAGGTCTGCCTCTGGGATGCCCAGCCCAAGCCTATGGCCTCGAGGGCTGGAGGGGAGGAGGCAGAGCCCCGTGGACCCTGCACTCCACAGGCAAGGACATCGGGGACCAGGGACACCCCAGAGACCTCTGTGCTCCTGGCTGCAGCGCCTGTGTGGGCTGAGGGCTACATCTCTGCCCACCACAGCAACCAGGCGGTGTCCCCTAGCTGTGCAGATGCCGAGGCCTCAAGGAGCCGGCCCCTCTCAGCCTGCTCTTCCCGTAGGGGACACGGGGCCCAGCCGAGGTCTTGGGTGCTGCAAATGCCAGCCCTTCCCCAAGTGTCACCAGGGAACCAGTGGGTCACTACTGGACCCTCTCCGGGCGCACTCGGGGTGACTGGGCCCAGGCGTGCTTCGTCCCCACTGCCACACACCAGCCCACACTGGGCACTGGACAGGAAAGGGTGGCCGAGCAGGATGTGCAGGGGCGCAGGCTGGGTGGGCAGTGGGCTCAGTTCTGGGGTCAGCATCCGTTCTCCTCGAAGCTGCTTCGGTTTCTCTTTCCCGGGTATTTTCCGTCCTCTCCTCCCCGGGCTGGCCTCGAGGCATGGCTGTGATTTGTGCACGCTGACACTGAACCCACACTGGAACTGTTTTGTGCCCCAGCACCCTCTTACAAGCCACCCGCACAAAAACAAGTGCCCGCCTGTCTTGAGACTACAACAAAACGAGAAATGATTTTTTTTATTTTGCTATTTTGTAATATTTTTATCAGTCAATGTCTGCAGTACATAATGACTGCATTCACCTGGGGAGCTGGTCTGTGCACTAATGCATCCTAACCCACCTCTTTTTAAATTTCATTTTGACACAGGGCCTCGCTGTGTTCCTAAGCTAGGCTCAAACTCCTACCTCAGCCTTCGTATTATTTTTTAAATGTCTTTTTAAAAACAAAACAGTAAATCATTTGTGATGCCTTCAAGAATACCGCGGTGATAGAAGATGCCCTGCTCCCGCAATGAGGCCTGTCCAGCGTCGAGGGCTGCTTTCTCCTGAAACTGAAGGTCTGGTCACTGCCAGCCTGGGTTTCCCGAGCTCTGCTACCCCCTGCCGGGAGATGACAATACTGCAGCAAATTGTAGGCTCTGAACAGAACTGTCCCAGAACCGCGGTTACTAGGGTTTCCTCAGCGAGGGGAGGAAACAGGGTCTTCTCACACCTCGTGAATTAAGGCCAAAGAGCAGTCTGCCTCCCGGAAGGAGGGCGGGGTGGGGAGGGAAGGGGTGAAGGAGAATTAAGACGTGTTCTGTCCATGCGTCCGCTCCCCGCAAGGAATGTGATCATTAAATACTGCAAACGTGGACTAATGAAAATTAGAATTTTTAATTTTAATTATTTGCTTAAAAACATGCCTGCTTTCTTTGTGCTTGGAAGTTCCTGCACAACTCATTCACCATGCAGAAATGACCATCCGCAGTGCTTCAGCGCCCCCTGGGCAGCTCCTCAGGCCCAGAGGCCAAGGGGCCCAGCGTGGGGGAAGCGCAGGGCCAGGTGGACAGAAAGCCCACGCCCCCCGGGCAGCGCCGCCTGCATGCAGGGCACTGGGCAGGTGGGGCACAGGCAACAGCGGAGGGAGCTGCTGTGTAGCCGTCAGCTGAGCCCAGCGCCCTTGGCCGGGCCCTGGGCCCGGACACTCGGCTCCTTGCGAAAAAGGTAACTGCAGCCCTGAGTGAGCGGACACCCCAGGCACGCCAGTGACCAGGCCGAGAGCTCAGCCCACAGGAAGCGCCCAGCTGAGCGCCCATCAAGCAGTGCCCCAGGTGCTGGACGCCGCGCTCAGCCACAGAGTGCTCAACGGACAAGGCAGTTTTGCCTTTGCCTGGATGTGGATGCACCGAGATTAATTCGTGATCTCCCTATTATCTGCCACCCGCTTAGGGCCCGGCCCTCGCTGAGCTGCACCCTCCTTTTGAGCAGCGCCTCGACAAAGTTCGAGCGCCCCTGGAAACCAGTGGATTTTCTTCTTGCCTTTTACTCCACTCGCCCCCGACCTGTCAGTATGGGACTTCGTGGTGAGGAAACACCACGCTCAGAAAAAAGAGGGTCCAGGGCCGGGGATGTAGCTCAGTGGTTCCGCTGCCTGCCTCGCAAGCGCAAGGACCCGAGTTTGATCCCCGGTACCAAAAAAAAAAAAAAAGAAAGAAAAAAGAGGGTCCAGTTCTCAGAACCGTCCGCAGGGCCTGAATGCCAGCGTCTGTGGAGGAAGCTCGGGTCAGCGCAACCGCTGTCTCCTGCGCCCGCGAGCCTGGCACTGGCCTGGATTCCTCGGGCTTCCCTGCCTCGCGGGGGCGGGACTGTATCGCTCGCCTGCGACCAGCAAGCAGGAAGCCGTGAGCACCCTCCGGGCCAGCAGCAGGGTGGCCACCCAGCCCAAGCACGCGCTGCCAGCCCATCATCCCACAGCGCCAGTGACTGGGCACAGCGGCAGCCAGAGGCCTCATGCCTACAGGGCGCCTCCAGCGCTGGCCTGGCCAGCTGAAGGACAACTGGCTCCCATGGAGACGGAGCTTTCTCCCTTCGACCCCACGTCCACGGGCCAGTTCCCATACCCCTAAGCTCTTCCCCGTTTTATCACCGATCACTGCCACGCTGGGGTCAGAGGAGTTCCCTGGATGAGGACTTCCACATTCTAAGGTCCACATGAATCACAGGGATCTTTGGAAGATGCAGTTTCTCAGCTGGGCATGGTGGTACCGGCTATAATTTCAGCACTCGGGAGGCTGAGGCAGGGAGATCCCAAGTTTGAGCCCAACCCAGGCAACTCAGTTGTCTCGAAATTTCGAAAAATGAAAATTTAGAAAGGCCTGGGGGAGCAGCCCAGTACAAAGATGCCGGGTTCCATCCCCAGGACGTAAAATGAAATTGGGCTCCTCGTCGGTAGGGCAGGGTAGACCCTTCACGCTCCTCCACAGTTCGGCACGGCAGCAGCCTGACCTCGGCCACACTGCCAGCGGCAGTGAGCGAGCGCTTGGCACTGGACCCACCTCTCCTGGGGCACCGCCTCAGTGCCAAGCGACCCTGCCCTGGACCTGCACAGCTGATTTCCTCACCTGGGTCTGCCTGGCCCCAGGCAGCGCCGAAGCTGCTGCTGTCTTCCCAGCCAATGCCACGCGGACTCCACCGTCCGGTCCCGAGCTCCGGCCGTCTCTCACTGGTGAATTCAGGCCGACGACGCAGGCCGCGCCTCCCAGCCCCGCTCCTGCAGCTTGTCTTTCTCCCTGGCGCACTCTCCGGTGGCTGCAGCCTGGCCCTCCCCCCCACACACCCCCACCCGGCCGGGGCGCCTGCGTTTGCACCCGGAAGTAAGTAAAACCCTCCTCGAAGCAGCGTGAGTCAGACTAGTAGATGAAGTATTTATCTCCGTAGTTTCCAACATCTACAAGTGAACCGCTAAAAGTCAAGTCTGAGCCGGCTCTTCTAAAATGTCACCGATGGGCTATGACCTTGCCCCCGCCCATGGCTCCTGCCCCGCACGGCCGCACCCTCAGCCTCCTTCCCAACCCAGCTTCCGTGCGGCCCTGAGGTGGGAGAGGGTCTCTGTGCCCCCAGCACCCCACTGAGAGAGCGGCCCTCGGGAGCTGGACCCGCCTGGGGGGGGGTCTCCGTGTGCTCAGCGGGGTTTCTGGTCCTCCTGAGCCGCAACCGCTCTGGTTCTGGGCCCGTGGGTCTCCGTGGAGGGCGCTGGCCACAGCTGGGCCTGGGGAGGTGAGGGACGCCGCTCCTGCCCAACCCCAGGACGCCCGGGGCCTGCTGTTCTTTGGGCCACTTTAACCTCATCAGATTCAGGAGCGGCTGGAAACCGAAGAGCCAAACAATTGAACCTACACAGCTGCAATGATCTTTTCCGGTTTCTTATTTTATCAAGAAAAACATTTAGTTTTTTTTGGTACCAGGGATCAAACTCAGGACCTTGTGCTTGCGAGGCAGGCGTAGTGCCACTGAGCTAAATCCCCGGCCCCATTCTCTGGTTTTTTAACGTTAAGCTCCCTTGCTTGGTAAAGAACCCAAAGACTATTAAAATGGCACAACCAGGAAGAATGCAGTGCGGCAACAACAGAGTAACACGTGGTCTGCAGGACTTCAGATAGTTTTATTCATCGGTGGGACTTGATGCTCGCAGGGCACCGTACAACAAGTTTAAAAAACACAATATGAAAAAAATGAACAGCCAAAGAGATTAATTCCATCAGAGGGCAACGGCCCACAGAAAAACCAACAAAAGCCTACAGAAAAACCCACCCTCTGTCCCCATAAGAACATTTAATTTCTCTCTGCTTAAGTTTGGCTTTTAAGAAACATCAAAACAAAGTGCAAAAGAAAAGGTCTTTGAGAGTTAGAGCTTCGCATAGCCTCTTGCACCTACATCACAAAATGCTTCCCAGTCCGGTAAGGAGCACTCCGAGTAACCCAGCCTTTGGGGCCGCTGGTCCCGTTTTTAGGTCACAGCCTTCAATGTTATCCTCTCTACCCTCGAGCATGAGCCTCAGCACTAAGATATTCAGGGGCAGGGCCAGCTTCCTATTCCTACAGCCCGGGCCCAGCTACCTGTACCTATGTAAATACCTGGACTGGAAAGGTAATTAAGATTTCCCAAGGGTGGCTAAAACGCAGGCTTCGGCTTTGGCATCTAACTATACTCAATTCTCTTGATGAATGACTGAAGGTCACTGAAATCCACCACAGACAGCAAGATTTAATGCTGCACTGGGAGGGAGACAACTGCCCGAGAACTTCTAGGAACAGGAGGGGGGTTTGGAATCTGTTTGACTTGACTACACGATGACACACTGTGAGAAAGCTGCATCCCCTAGAGAAAAATAAAGTGGTACAGACCCGCCTAGGAACTGCCAACGCGCACCCATTCCGTAAAGCCAAATACAAGCCGCCACTCCTAGCGGGGGCTTCCCAAGCAGGGCTGTGGGTCCCTGGAAGCACAAACCCTCTCCCTCCCCACACGGTTTTTACCAACAGCGCAGGCAGGCAGACATGGACACCAGTTTCCTCCCCTTTACACCACTGTCATGAGGAGACAGAACCACCATGGGCGGGCCGTCAAAGGTCTAAAACCAAGAAACTTGGGCCATAAAATGAAATGAGGAAAATCTGAGAATATACTTGAAACATTTGCCAAAAACAATGAAGCCACACTGCCTGGTTCCTGTGGGCGTCGGCTGCACATGCAGGTGGGGCTGTCCCCTCCCACTGGGCCTGAGACCTCCAGCTGCTACCACCCCTGGGTGGCCATGGAGCCCAGTCTCCCCAGTTTCTGCCACCTGTGGGCCCAGGGGAAAGGGCCTCACCATGTCCAGCACAGTGGCTGGAGGCAACAGGCCCTTCCTGAAGGCATAGGTGAGCAGGGCTCAATGAAGACGGAGCCAAAGGCTGCCTCGCTTGGGCAGGAAGGATTTCGACTGGAACAGCTCCCTGCTTCCCAAACAGACCGGTCCGGGTTTGGCCAACTCCAGTCACTTCCTCCTAACACTGGGAGAAGCATTTTGGAGACAGGTGGAAGGTGCTAGGCGAGTGCAGTCCACAGCACTCAGACAGTTTCGCCAAGGAGCCCAGGGCTGGCTCAATAGCGGGCCGCCCAGAGTCACTGCTCGTCATCACCAACAGGACAACGCAATTTGACAAAAATGCCACCACTGTATGCAGCTCGTATGCTGCCAACTACTTTCCATAAACCAGGTGACAGAACGAATTAAGCCACTTTTTCTACACAAACCAATACTTTTATCAAAGCTCCGCATTTTACAATTCATGTTCAAAAAACACACACAAATTAGCATTTTGTACACAAATGTTTATTTCTCAATTAAACATTCCCTTTAAATACAAGGAATGAATTCTAAATCTTCATAAAGATGAATTAAAAATGAAATCCCTCCAGTATAGTACGTGTAATCATTGTGTTCTTGGTCGCTACTGGCATTTATTGTTTAACATCAGAAACAAAGACAGGTTATTTAAAAATCATGCTACTGGATTTCTAGTTCTTCCTCTAGGACCAGCTCTATACTGATCTGCAACGTTTAAAATTGTATATCACCAAATTGAAGCGAGTTTAAGGGTGAAACAGCTGTGCATGGGGCCCTACAAGATGTAGTCGAGTTCGTAGCGGATGTAGGTGTTCTTGTCGTCGTTGTAGATGCGGGGGTAGTGGGCGATGAGCGCGTCCTGGGAGCCGATGTAGATGGAGTTGTAGATCTTCCAGTACACATCCCGGACCTTCCGAGCCGGATGAAACAGACCCTGCAATAACCAGTGTGTCCATGATCTCAATGTTCCAGCACATACATGACCTCAAGACAACGAGCAGACCATAAAGACATAATCAAATACTTCCCTCTAAACCAAGAAAAAGAAGTTTAGCAAATGCACAAGAGCACAATGAGAAGGCGAATGAGCCCCGTACCGCCCAGCCCCCCACGGGACAGTCTGGCCCCCGACAGTGGGGACCAGGCCACAACCCTCCTCCCACGCCTCCTCACGCACCTGCAGGCAGTACTGCAGCATCCTGCATGGCCCGATGGCGACCCGGAGCCCCTCCAGCGCACCCATGACCGCCTGGATCACGTGGGGCGATGTCTCGAACACGTTGGGCCACACGTAGTTCAGCAGGTGATTCAGAGAATCCTCACAGCCAAAGCCATACACGCCCAGCGACATGTGCTGCACCACCGCACTGGCCGTCTGCCTGTGCACAAGGTCCCTGCAAAGAGGGGAGATGCCTTTGCTGCTGCAGCTGCTGTATGAGAAACACCCCTGCCTCTAGGAAGCACGCTGCTCACTCGGGTACGGGCCCTGGGACCCACCCTGGCACTGTGTGCCAAGTTCACCCTTAGATGACTAGGGTCCACGCCAGACCTTCTGCTTGGCTGACCCAAGCCTAAGGCTCAAAATAAGCTGTTTTCTAATTAACCTTCAAAAAGATGAACAAGAGCCCTGCACATTTTTTGGATTAATACACTACCAAAAGCTGGGTGTCATGGCGCACCCCAATAATTCCAGCACTCAGGAGGATGAGGCAGGAGGACCATTGAGAGTTGAGGACCAGCCTGAACTACACAGCAAGACCCTGTCTCAAAAAGCAACAAAAAAGCAAGCAACCAAAGAGGTCCATGTGACTCTTACAGATGAAGGTTCACAACACCTTACCTGAAACGCTATAAACTTGAAATCTTTTTTTGGTACTGGGGATCGAACTCAGCACCTTCCTTGCACTTGCCAGGCAGGCGCGATGCCACTGCTACATCCCCACTACTGTCTTTCATTGCAGTTCAGATACTAGCATACAATAAACAACTAAAAATTAAACCTCCTCTAGTGTAAATACAAAACTCCATTCAGAAACTTGATTCAGAGAGGAAAATCGATGAATTTTTTTCAAACCTACAGAAACAAAAACTCACCTCCTGTGTTACTGAACTTCTGTTGGTGCCCATCAATGAGTTACCAATCCCACGTTATTCTGAGGATGAGCACGGTACAACATTGGGGTGTGTAGTAGACAAAACGAGTCCGCACACGCCACCCTACAGTCAGTGGGAACAGCTCAGGGATGAGAAGAGCTCAGGGCCCACTAGCACCTGCACCTCCATCTGGTTCTCTCCGGGTACTGGGACGGCACCAGGGCAGCGGCCTCCCTCTGCACCATCGTGAAGCGGTATTTCTCACTGCACTGTCTCTCATGCTGTGATTCTGACAGTTACCCCTCAGCTTTCAGTACACCAAGCATCATCTGTGACCACAGGTCCCAGCATCGATGAACTGAAAGGCAGAGACCACCATGGGGACACAGGACAAACCCACCCCTCAGGCTCAGCCTGCTGCTCACAGGCCTACGGAGGCCAACGGGCAATGAAATGCAAAACAAAGCATGACCTTCAGTTCGTTGCCTGTTCTCCTTTATTCCCTACAGCCCTGGGTCCAATCTCTGCTCCGCAGCACACACCGGCACACACCGCCTGTGGCCATTCAGCCATTCAGAGTGGTGACAGAAGGTGGCTTAGCCCTAAACTGACTAACCTATCCACTCACCTTGAGACCCAGACCCAAGATGAGAGTGCTGCAGGGACCTTCGGCTCCCAAGGAGCACCGCAAGTCTCCAGTTACCGCCCTACACCTGCGGTCCCCAAAGCTGAGGCTGCCCAGGCAGACAGTTAGCTCCTGGTGGTCAAAGTGAAAAGGATGTCTCCAGAGCCATCTTGCAAAACCAGAACCAAAGTAAGGGCCCCAGGCCCCAGCCCACCCCAGCCACCGCTCAGAGCTTTTTCCACCGGGCCAGTCTGGTCTCCTTCACAGAGCCGAGCCCCTTATGTTCCCTGGCCCAGAGCCCATCCCTAACTGCCCGGTCACTGGCCTGTCCCCCACTGCCATGCCCTGAAGCACTCTTCTGCGACATGGGGAACCTGCCTGGGCGGGGACACCACTCAGGAGCACAGGAGCACCACACTGGCCCACGCTCCTCACCGAGAGATGTGCAGCAAGGTGCCTAGCTGCCTGGCCTGCACCCTGCCCTTCCCTGTCCCCCATGCCTGGGCACTCAGGAGCTCATGCTGTGTGTCTGTCCTCAAGGCAAAGGCAGGGACTCTGTCATGAAACTTGAGCAGCGCGGTGTCAGTGGTCACCATCTGAGCCACCAGGGCCTGGGACAGGAGCAGGATGGCTCTGCTGGACCATGCTCAGCAGTTCATGCTTTAAGGGAAATTTTGGCTTCACTTGCAGTAAGGGCTACAAGATCAGGACCACCAAGTACCTCATGCTCTAGTTACATCTGACTAATTTAAAGGAAAAGTCCATGGTTACTGCTTTCCAAATGTATTCTGAAACACTGCCAAGCAGGTGTGAACAGGGATTAAAACTGGAGGGAAAACTTGGAAGAGAAAACTACAACATCCATATTAAGACGTCATATCTACAGTTTTGTAAAAATCCAGGTTACTACCTTCTCTTCATTTGGGGGGTGAGGGGCGGCAGGGGATAGGGCCTCACAATGTAGTCCAGGCTGGCCTTAAACTACATAGCCCAGGATGGCTTCAAACTCAGAAAGATCCTCCTGCCTCAGCCTCCGGAGTGCTGGGATTAAAGGCATGCGCCACGCCTAAGAATTCTCTCTCTTCTAACAACATCACAACAAATAGGTCATCCGATAATTACTTTAATAAGTTCTAAAGTGAAAAAAGAATTATTTCCTTGCATTTAGCTCAAGTCACTTACCTATCCATTAAAGCATCTTCCAGTAACGGCGTCACGGCGTAAATGTAGTCTTTGCCCATTTCACCAATATATTCGAACAAGAAGGACAGAGACTTCAGCACCCCGTTCTGAACATTCAGCTCAGGAACTCTGTACTCGTTCATGAGGGCGGGGAGCACTGTGAAGGGGGAGCAGGTCTCGGCGACAATAGCTATGGCCACCGTCGTGCACACTCTGTTCTGCCTCTCCTGAACCTTGAGGTTGTTTAGGAGCGTGGCCAAGACATCGTGAGGGCTGGAAAGAAAAGAGTGTCGCAAACTATTCCATTCCAACTCACAGCTCTTTCAGGGGAAGCTTAAACATGGAAAGGAGTCTGGTAAATAATCACTAGGAACTCGGTAATTTTATGAAAAAAATGCAGTATTTTCAAGTCAGTAGCATTATTCAGTTTTAAAGACAAATGTGGATTAATTTTCAAATGTCATTTTCCGTCTTTAAATGTCCTAAACATTTAAGGCACCAAGTACACGTGTAAGGTAACTGTCTGGGAGGTCAGAAAAGACACTAAAGCTGACAAGATCAAGGGGCAGAGCAGCCAGAGCTCCAGCGTCAAGCGCAGGGCCCTGTCCCTCCCTCCACGCACAGCCCAGGAGGACACCGGGCAGCAGGCAGCTAGGTCCGCTGCTAACTTCATCATCCCAGCACCACTGAAACAAAAACAACTGTTAAAACACAGAAGAAAGAAGACTGCCTGTGTCTTGTGCGGTGGGGAGCTCTACCCAATTAATCTGACTTCTATTTCTTAGAAATATTTTCTCAAGTGACTAAGCTACACACATGTACAATGTCTCGTTTTCTGCATCACTATTCCACCTAGTTTGGTTCTGACAGAGAAGCAAATAAGCACAGATTATCTCATAAAGCTGTAATTGATTTAAATTTATGGACTAATCATAAAATGACTTTTTTTTTTCTTTTTTTTGAGGCAGGGTCTTTCTTTGTAGTTCAGGCAGGTCCTGAACTCACTATGTAGCCCAGGCTGGCCTCGAACTCCCAGTGATCCTCCTGCCTTAGCCTCCGGCGTGCTGGGATTACAGGTGTGCACCACCACCCCCGACTGAAAATGACTTTTAAAAAACACACAACAGGGCCAGGGATTTAGCTCAGTGGCATCGCTCCTGCCCCACAAGCGCAAAGTCTGGAGTTCAATACCGCAAAACAAACAAAACCAAACTAAAACAAACAAACAAAAAACCAGAACATCCTAATATGAGATACAAATTATGCTGTGATATTAAAAAACTGCCTTAATATTTTAAACAACAGCCTATAAGGACCAAAATTTTGAAGTTATTCAGAAAATGGGACTGTTTCCCTCCCTGAAAATGTGCAAAGTTGACTAATGGAAATTTTAAAGCCTTCCAAGTATTCTAATTAAATTTTTTAAATACTTTAAAATGTGTGAGGTCAATAGCTAAATGAAGCACTTTCTCAACTGCATTAATCATACTATGCGCCTCAGGAGATTTCTACATAAAAGTGATTCTCAAAACCACGAGGCTACTGCAACATAATAAAGAGGGGAAATACTCACCCAATGGCCTTTGCGATATAGCCAAATGTGTTGACCGTGGCTCTACGAATAGCTTTTTTGTGAGCTTTTAGGAGCTCTAAAAGCTCAAAGCAAATCCTCATCCACTCTCTTGCAGAAACATATTCAGCTCCCCTAATTGAAGAAATATGTATTTTTGTGATGTCACGGTTTTTGTACAAACCCGGGGCCGCTCACACATGCCAAGCGCTCTACCACTGACTCATATCTCTAGGCCCTCCAGAGATTTCAAAGGGTAAATGTGCAAATTCAGTTCCAAAAATATGACTATTAATTCATGCTAAACATTAAACAAGTTATTACTACTCCTCAAAAGGGTTGATGTAGTCAAAACTATACTGCCACTTCCCACTGCTGACTGAGCTGAAATGACTAAACCTATCAACACTGGATTCCCTGAATGGATACACAGTATTAGCAACACAGCAAATTTTGCTACCTCCATACAAACTGACTAAATGTGAGCCTTCATAAAAATGGTTAGGCCGCCTGCTTACCTGTCAGCAATACGTCCAACAAGGTCGATGCAGTTCTCTTGCACTTTCTCATGCCTGTTCTTCAAGATGGGAGTGAGCCTGGGCAGCAGATCCTTAATTGGCGGGGTCATCTTGTGCATACCTATATAAGAGAAGTCAGCCCTGCAGTCAGCACTGGACAGCAACCTCCACATGCTCATTCTGCCTTTTACTCCGTAACAAAATGTGACTAGGCACAGATAGAAACTTACAGCTGCCTAAGGAAAGAGAAAGCCCCAGATTCTGACTAGACTCAGAACTTTTTTTAACTTTTTATTAAAAATTTCTGATTATGCATAAAAATGAAAGAAATCAGTGAAGTGATTTAAAGAATGATGGGTACTCAGTAACAAAAAAAAGGTTTTCTTTGGTTCTGAAATGTACTTGTACACTAACATGTAATTATGGGGACAGCTTATGTTCCGGCCATACACAACAATGTAAGCCAGAGGTAGACATGTAAATTAAAGCAAAATTGTCCAGAAAGGGCCCCCTTACCCTTTAACTGCAAAACATACAGAGCTCCAGTCTCCCTGCAATGCAGGGCATACTTGGATGGGATTTACACCTACGAAGAGAGAAGAAAGGAGGCAGCTGGCAGAGGCTCTTGCTCTAACTAGAAGTGCTCGCTCTGCTCTCTCGAGGGCTTTTCCTGTGTTTCCCTGCAAACAGCCTGGCTCACAACTTCCTGCAAAGCAGTGCCCCAAGAGTGGCCAACTAACTAATTCTGGAAAGTTGCTACCATTCTAGTAGACACGACTGGGCTGAATTGGGAATTGTATGTAAATGCAACCAAAGATCCATATACATTACATAAATGCTCCTTACTATAAATAAAGTAAGAAAAACAGTAGCTACCACAACTGGCTATTTTGACCTCTTGTGAGGGTTTCTTCTGACCAAGGAGTTACTTCAGATAGCACTTATGCTCAATTACAGTGAGATTAAATACAAGAAATCATCTCTTTGCTTTGCATATCATAATCTACATTTTCATACTTCCCTAAAACAAAAAGCTTTGTTCTCCAGATCCAAAATTATTTATAATATACTTTTATTTTTACTTTGGGTTAGAAAACTGGACAGGTTTAAAGACTTGGATATAAAAAGACCAGATAATGACTTTATCAATACACTTTTCTTCCTAATTATATTCCTAGAACAGCAATTAAAAAAATCTGTGGAATAAGTATCTGCAATTTCATTCTAAAACTAAATGAAAGCTCCAGGGCCTGCCTCCCCCAAGAACATGATAGAACATTCCTCAGCAGATTCACTCCTTCCATGAGTCCCTCTCCCATGACGTCAAAGCTCTGAACTGTGACTGCCTCCTTACCTCTCACAGCTCCCAAACATGCCCCTTTTTTCTGTAAAGTATAAGACGGGTTTAAGAATGTATGATTTTTGTGGCTGCTTCTGACTTAACTACAATCCTGAAGTGCTTTTTTACAAAGGTAATAAAAATCACCCAACTCCTAAATATAATTCTATATTTTACTTTCAAAAATACAGAAGTAATTAAAAAAAAAAAATTCTTACATGACCAGCAAATTCCATACCTATTACATTTACAATAGCCTTCAGGGCTCCAAGAATGCTGCCCAATACTTCGGGATACTCTTCACCCAAATATTCATACAGCACAACACCCAAGTGCCCCATCAACTTTTCCTATAACCGAAGAGAAATGTTAAAACGTCACTATTTATGTCAGGCTGCTCAGAGAAGAAGTAGGAACATGGTAGGAAAGCTCACCTCCTGACAAGTCTTCATGACCACAGCAGTACGAGAGATCAAATCCGCTGCCTGCTGCCTGACTTTGGCAGATTTGTTGTTTAAACGCCACAGAACTGTACCGCAGATCTGAGGCAAGTACGGTTTGACTCGTTTCCCAAGTGCATTGACCACTGTGCCAAAGCCATTCAACATCACAGAGTCCTACAAAAGAAGAGCAAAGTTGTATTTTAAAAAAATCAGAGAGGGCTGGGGATTTGGCAATGTGTCTGCCTCACAAGTGCAAGGTCCTGAGTTTGATCCCTGGTAGCCCCCCCCCCCAAAAAAAAGGAAAAAAAAAAAAAAAAAGAACCAGAACTGTTTCTTCGCAACTGACAAGTAATACAGAGCAATATTCAACTTCTTCCAACCACCCAATTTTTTTTTTTAAACATCAAATCCAAAACGTGGGGCAAAAGAACATTTGATAAACAACCGAGAACATACATGTTTTTAAAATTATTCCCAATTTAATTACTTTTTAGGGAAATTTACTTTAAATTTGTAGGTTTTTCTACAGATATGAAAGTCATGGCAATATGCCATACTAATTACCTCTGTTGTCTGTTCTTGGAAAGCATAAAGAATACCATCAATCAGTTGTTCTTCAAGTTTGTGATCAATATCGGCTGCTCCCAGGTTGCCCATAATTTTCTCAATTGTTTCCATCACCATTTTTCGGTACTGCTCAGCTTCATCTTTCAGATCGTCCACAATCCTGGATATGATTTCTGCCGCACCTACTTTGTTTGCTAACTCCACAGTGGTATCAACTAACTACAGGGGCAAAACAAAGACCTTTAAATCGATGGCTTCCCCAAAGAAGTTAAATAACATCATGAAAACCTAATATTCTACACGTACTGCTTGGCTAGTGAACATGTTGAGAAAGGAAAATTTCTAATTAGCAAACTTTAAGAAAAAGCGACTAGAAAATTTAAATGAGCCTAGGACAAGCTGAGAGAACACTGAACTGATGAAGACATGGACTCTGCAGGCCACAGCAGTGTACACCTGCAAGCCCAGCTACTCAGCATCATGGGCAGGAGGATGGCAAGGTGACCCCAGCCTCTAGACAATTCAGTAGGACTCCTATCTCAAAACAAATTTTTTAAAAGGCTGGGATATAGTTCATTGACAGAACACTTGCTCACCACCCTGGGGGGTTCACTGTCCAGTGCCATCAAAAAATAAGCAAAATAAATAAAAATCAATTCCCATTTGAGTACTTATTCTATATGTAAAATCAAATGAAAGTTAACTACATGATGAAAACCCAATTCCTGTCACAGTCAAACATATACAAATGGTGAGATAATGGAAGAGAAGTTAGTGAAAATCATCTAAAAACATTTGTTAACAACAAAACTTTACCTGTCGGTAATTTCTTCTATCCAAAGCCATTCTGTGCTGCCAGAAGTGTTTAAAGAAAGGAGGAAGAATCTCTGTTTTAATGTAGTTTGCTTCTACACCATCTGTTCCACAACACTGTTTTACTACCTAAAGGTCAAAACCAGGAATCAAACACAGTACTGATATGACATACTAATGAAACTAAAATTTAAAAAGTACAATTCTCTTTGTATCATGAAACAAACCCAGTTGAGCTGAAGTTAACAAATATGTAACAACGTGGAACAATTACCTTCAGCACGATTTTCTTCATTTCTTCATCGGGAGACTGGAATTCTCGAATAAGGATTAACATCACTTCTCGGGTATAGTAGTTGGCATATTCTGCATCCATGAGAGGGATAAGATACCCAATAGCCTTTAAGAAAGCAGCCAAACCCTGTTTTCCAATTTAAAAAAAAAATCAGAAAATCAGATTTGTGCTGCCTTAACGCTAATGGTTAGAAATTCGAGCTCGGCATGTGGCTGGCGTCTCACCTTTCCTCGGTGCTGGCGGATACCCTTCCACAGGGGCTTCAGCACTGAATCAAAAGATTCGATACCATAAGGAGTCGCTGCTTCAGCCAAGGCAGCAATGGCCAGCGCACTGATGGTCCGAACTTTCTGCTGCTCATCCACGAGACCTATGAAACCAAACACAGGCTTTATCTAGGTACTAAAACACTACCTGGTCTCCACAGTCTCAACCAGACTCTAGCAGTTACACCTAACCATTTAGGCAGACTGCAGAATCTACTCACACGAGATAAAACTGGGCAGAAAACAGTAGGAGCCAGTCTGTGGACAATATCACAAACCCTATTATAAAAATATAAGGTGTCTGTGTAGTTAAGCCCATCCACTTATCTCCCTAATTCCACAGCCCAAATTTCAGGACAACCATCTTAGAAAAGACAACTCACCATGCTCAATGATTTCAACTAAGCTTCTGAGATGTGGCAGGATGGCACAGCCCATGAGAATAGCTATCTGCTGTACAATCTTAATACCCGTGTGTCTGGCTTGCCAAGACTTCTTGCTTTTGCACACAGCTTTTAAGAATGGCAATAAGGAAGGAATGCCGAGGGCCGAGGCTACAACAGCAAAGGCTCGAGCTGTCGTGTTACGGACGTACTCGTCCATGTTGTCTATGTCAGGTCTCATGGTGGAGATCATAGTAGCCAGACCAGCAGCCTAAGGGGAAAAGAGAAAAGCTCCTAATATCACCTTTCAGCCATGACTTTCTATACTCAAATAATCCCATCAATAGATTCAATCTCTCTTCCCTAGAAACTGCATGTGAATACCTTTGCCAAATTAGAAATGATCTCTCGGCCTTCCACTCTGGCATAGTAATCTTCATCAATTAACAGCGGTTCAATGACCACAAGAATCTGAAAAATAAAAAACAAAGAGGAGCAGCTAATCTTTCACATCAATTACTGATGTCACATTCAGGCAAAAAAGAAATGTAAAGTTACCAGGACTCTGTTAATCAAGGGAGAAATTAAAAATTTTCAATTATATAATGTCAAACCCCTGATACAAATGAAAATTTGAGTGAACTGTTAACCACACAGACCAACAAACATTTAGCACTTTTTAAACAGAAAACAGGCATGGTGGTGCATACCTGTAATCCCAGCTACTGGACAGACCAAGGGAGGATTGTAATCTCTAGGCCTGCACTTTCAACTTGGTGAGGCCTTATTTATCTAGGCCTGCACTTTCAACTTGGTGAGGCCTTATCTCAAAATAAAATTTTAAAAGGGGACTTGCCTAGCATTGTTAGTTTTGTCTGTCTTTTTTGGTACCGGGGATTGAACTCAGGACCTTGCACTTTTGAGGCAGGCTGCAGAACCACTGAGCTAAATCCCCGGCCCTTGCCTAGCATTTGTGAAGCCTAGGGTTCAATCCTCAGCGAAGAAAGAAAAACAATTTACAACTGCTATTACCAAGACAGTTCCTATTCTCATCCCAATGTCAGTAAAAAATATGAACAAAAAATATGAACTTATTATGGTAAAAATGGCAGAAAGACACATCTACATAAACCTGCATTTGTACATGTGATGTTTGTGTCTGCAGACAAGTAAACTTAACCCTGGTCCACTGAGCACTTTGCAGTGAAGTGCAGGGGTGAACTTTCCTTTCTACTGTGAATGTACAGAATGTGCTTATTTAAAAGAATTTTTAAATTTCAGGAATACAGAAACTGGTCAAAAAAATCAAATTCCTAAATTCCTTCTATATTAAAAACTAAAACCATTAGAGACAACACTTAAGACAAAAAACAAACAAAAAATACTTGACAACAAACCTTGTGCACATACGGCCGTACTAAGTCATCTAGTTTGTACAATATCCTATCAATGACTTTCACAAGCAAATGGCGCTCCTGGTCCTCAAGTGTAGGAGACATCAGCAGGGGAAGAATCTGATTAAACAGAGGCCCAGCTCCAAACTCCCTCGCTTTATCAGTGATCTGGCGCAATGCAGCCTGAGGAAAAACAGTGAAGGGAGAAAATTCTTTGCAATCAAGCATCTGTGAAAGAGCAAATTACTCCAGGAAGATTCTGAGTAACTTCATATTTCAATGTATACTTTGGCAGACACTTTACACAGCAGCACGAGGACTCCAGAGTTAGAACCACGTGACAAAGGGGCAGCTGAGCACTGCGGGACACAGTGTCTACAATATACCTAACATCCTTCACAGGACCGGCCAGCTTTATGTCATGCACAGTGCTAACACAATTCCTCACAGAATCCACTCATTACTTTCAAGCCTTACACATACTGGCCTCAAAAACAAATATAAGAGTTTTCTTTTTCTGTATCCTTAGTAGTACAAAATTTTTGATACAGAAAACTAAACCTTCATACTATCTTATCTTTCCCTGATCCCATGCCCTTGATAAAGATTAAGAGAACTTAAAATTTCCAAACAAAAATATAACCAACATAATGACTTAAGCTGATACTTGCCTTTCTCATTGGAGGTGTTCCATTCTTAATCTTTAAAAGTAGCTTCATTATTTTTCTCTCTTTTTGCTCTTCTGGACTAAGTGTTGATTCATCAACATCAACCTACAGTAAAAAAAAAAAAAATTTTAAAGGTATGTAAAGATGCTATAATTTTAACTCTCAAAATACAGTAATTCATTTTTCCTATTATCACTTACCAAGAGTTTATCAAAGTACTGAATATCATCAGGTTTTAAAAATGGAAGATTTCCAGAAGGCTGGTCATTGACACTTTTCATAGTTCTGTCTTCTGTCTGCATGTGGAAACCAGTCATTCCACCTAATGGTGTTGGAGTTGCTGTCAGCTTCCGGGCCGGGGTTCGAATGGGAACATAACCAGCTGGAGGTGGAAGTACCTAACAGAGTTGAAACACAGTTTTGCATTTTCTTGACTTTATAAATTGCAGAACGTAACGAGTAGTATTTATACTTAAAACAGTTTACAGCTTATTCTCTAGGAAATGTTTTAACTACCTGAAGAAAAAACACCTATCCTATTGTTCTACCTTAATCAGAAGTTTAAAATATTTATGAGAAATATTCATACTCCTTATCTGCTAGTTAGAATTTAAGTATATAAGGAGTGTGGGGAAATATGGAAATATATGTGGCAGGCCTATAAAATTCTGATCATTTTAAAACAATCTGTACAAACATGTTGGTAACCCACCATGACAAATTAAAATTTGAAAATTATAAAGCCGGAATCAGTGATTTCCAAAACAGCTCTATTAGAGAAAATAAAATGTATAAGTTGGGCCGGGGATTTAGCTCAGTGGTTCCGCAGCCCACCTTGCAAGCGCAAGGACCAGAGTTCGATCCCTGGTCCCCCCCCCCCCGCAAAAATGTATAAGTATTCATATAAATAGAAATAAACTTACATGGTGCAAATAATGTGTAAAGGTTACATGTTTTAGTAATAAAATGAACACTGACATAAGCTACTGTACTAAAGACAAATCTGTATGTAAGTCGGAAATTCTAGAAGAGATAAATGCATAAACTAAAACCAAAATATTTATCAAAGGCTCGTAAAACACACATCACCTAATTAAACTGTTTGCAAAACAAGAAATTTTTTTTTTTTGTACGGAGCATTGAACCCAGGCCCTTGCGCTTGCACAGCAGGGGGCGAAACCACTGAGCTAAATCCCCAGCAATAATGAGGAATTTTTATAAAAATGTGGGGTAAAAACCAAATAAATAAATAAGAAAGAATTTGTTAAAAAGTTGGTAGGAGACTTTTTTAAAAATACAACTTCTTGGGCCGCGGATTTAGCTCAGTGGTTTCACCACTTGCTGCGCAAGCGCAAGGACCCGAGTTCGCTTCCTGGTACAAAAAAAAAAAAAAAAAACTTCTTGTTCTTGGGCAGGTCAATACGCCTAAGCAGGTGTTCTCCAATGAGCTTGAACTGTAGTGTCTAAAAATTCAACTACAGGGCCGGGGATTTAGCTCAGTGGTTTTGCCGCCTGCTACACAAGCGCAAAGACCCAAGTTTGAGCCCCAGTACCAAAAAATAAAAATAAAAAATAAATAAAACAATAAAAATTCAACTAGATCTAAGATTGCACTGTATTAAATATATATTGATGCTCTCTGTGTTGTGTCACCCTTTCTGTGCTGCTAGTCCGTACTGTGTCAGCATGGACCACTGACTAAGCTTTCTGAATAAACTGGAATTTATTCTCTGGGAGGCTGATGAAATCAGTGTCAATTACAGCAGCACCAGTCCACATTAAGAACTTTCAAGTCTAGGGCCGGGGATTTAGCTCAGTGGTTCTGGTGCCTGCCTCGAAAGCTCAAGGCCCCGAGTTCAATTCCTGGTACCAAAAAAAAAAAAGGAATTTCAAGTCTACTGTTTTTCAGCATTTACTTTGAAGAATTTTACTCATCAGTAGAGTTCACTAGAGAGAATTGTTCTTCCTACTGATACTAAAGCAATCAGTGACTACAACTGAAGAAGATACCCGGGCAGTATTCGTTAGGCTGTCTATACCCATAACGCTGTGTGGAGGTTCACAGTTTGAAAGCATATAATCACATCTGAAACAAACACTAGCACACACCTAACTGGAGAGGGGACAGGTACACACTGCGAACTATGAAAAAGCAGTGGTCACTGGAAAGACCAGACAGATGACAGGCTCCAGTCTTGGCTGTAACACTAGCTATATAACCAGAGAACCTTCATCAGCAAATATCCCCAGAGTGCCAGGTACTGAGAAAATTACAATTCAAACAACCTTCAGGGCTGAGAACATGGTTCACTGGCCCTTGCCTGGAGGCCCTGGTAAATGAAGCAAGCTATTCCACACTGCTAATGTGGAGGCTCCCCAAGGATGGCCCATACAATACCAGAAGTCCTTGAGATTTTTCACTTTCAAAAACTAGTAGATGCTTCACACTACTCATTTCATCTCTACTATTTTCTGGAATAGCTGAAACACATTTGGAAATACCTAAAGTATGGAGTGGCATTAGTAAATATGAGCAAGACCAATACACACTTGTACGTCAATTTTTTCAACAAAACTGAAAATTCATATCATCAATATCACCACACTGATATTCACTGGGACTACCTTGTATCCTTCTGGGAACATAGCATCCAATTCTTCATCAGAGAGTGGGCGGTTTCGCTCATCAATTTCTCTCTCCCACCTCCAAGCCTGAAGCTGTTCAGGGGTCATACTCATAATGTGACCTACCAAAACAACAAATGTCTGTAACAATTTACAGTATAAGGTACAGGTACTTGTGATATAACACAAGATCAACCCTAATATTTAATCACTTTCATTTTACAAATGCAAACTAAGACTAATTCTATGTTCTCTTATTCTTGTTAAAAGCTGTCATTGGGCCAGGGATTTAGCTCAGTGGCACCACGCCTGCCATGCAACCGCAAGGTCCTGAGTTCGATCCCCAGTATCAAAAAAACAAAAGCTGTCATTAATGGCATGCAGAAAACCACAAAGAAAAATTTCCAGGAGGAAACACCATTACTTGCAATGAGAGAGTTTCTACCTGGAGTTGGGGTGGCCATGTTCATGGCTGGGGTGCCAATGGGCGTCTTTCCAGGGGTCAGAACAGGAGTGCTTCCACCCATCTGACTGGCCGGGGTCTCATCCCATCGGGACTTTCTTTTACTGGCTCCAGGAGTCGGGGTCTCTCCAATTGAATCTCCACCTCGATCTGTTCGAGGAGTCTCAGCCCATCCACTTCCGTGCCCGGGAGTATCTTCAAAGAGAAAGGGCCAGAAAGACCAGTGTTAACCACTGTTAAAACAACATTGTTTACTTTCAGTTACACATCCAACCTCCCACATTCAGAAGCAGGGTATTCTTAAAACAGGGACACATTTAAAATTTTAATATTACCATTTGTCCTATTTTTTGTGTTGCTTTTCCACTGATTACAAAAACACATATGTATTGTTAACAGGAAAACAAAGTTATTTTTTCCCAATCATAAGATCACTATACAGAGGGAGGCACTCTTTGTGTCTTAAGCCACATTCTGCACTTCTGCACACAAATGGGAGAACTCTGCATGGATGATTCTGCACTGCCTCGTCCAGTGCACTGGTGCACTCCCCACGCCACTAACAAGTCTGCAAAACCGTCAAACAGCATATTCTACTACTCAATCTTAATTTGACACCGCTATCCTTGTAAACAGTTTGTGAAACTTATAATCATCTACACAAAAGACAAGCGCTTCGGCAAATTCAGCAACAGAACCTAGAAACAGAGGTTACCAGAAAATGAAGGGGGAAGAATGGGCGGCTCAGCAGATGCAGAATTTCACTGGGTAAGGAGAAGGTCCTAGAAACGAACACTGGGGGTGGGTGCACAACACAGAGGGGACTGTGGGTAAAAACAATTACCGCACTAACTGCTATGCCCGGTATATTTAACCACAATGAAAAACAAAAGGTTATGATCTACAGACTAACTTCTCCTAAAATTCCTCATGAAATACACCTTAAACCTCTTCGAGAAGGGGAAAAAATGAGGCCTATAATCTGCTCAGCTCTGTCTCCCGGCAGCTGGCTACACTGCCTAGGTCAGTCCTGCACCCTCACAGGCATCCCGACTCCCAGACTCCCAACATACCTCTCTCAGTTTTGGGGGTCTCGTCCCATCTGTTTTTACGAGCGCTAGAAGTCGCGCCTCCATGGCCCGGGGTCGCATGGCCAGGTGTGTCGCCTCGGCCAGGAGTAGCAGCTCCGGCAGGTGTGTGACTTGGCGTGGGATCCCAAATTTTTGAGCCAGGGGTTGCTCCAGGGGTTTCGCTTCCTTTTGCACGACCTGGTGTCTCATCCCATCTTAAAGATGGGGTATGCCCAGGGGTCTAAACAGAGGCAAAAAAATTATTTCATACACCTACACAACCAGAGAAATACCTGTATCTGTTAAACAAAAACATTAAACAAATTAATGTTTTTACTTCTAGTCTCTATACAATCCTTCTGCTTAAAAGACATTCTTCTTAACACACATATTTTACGATCAAAGATACAAGTTTTAATACAGAAGTGAAAAAAAAGTCCTAGATTAAAAAAAAAAATGGGTATGAATCCTGGATATGCCACTAATATCTGCCTTAGGGAGAAAAAAAAAACTCTAAAGTTTTTCTATCTAGACCAGCAATGGAAGACATCCAGCTTCAATTACAGCAGCACTTCTCAACCTGAGGCTCCAACACACACCATTTAATAAGGGAGAAGGGATCCATTCATTCTAGGAAACACTTTTTATAGTTGTCCAATTGTGTGTGTTCAATAAATAACCATGCTTTGGATTGTCCAGACAACCTTTCAACCACCTCCTACCACAGGATTTCTTGAGAGAACTTTGTGTTTATCACCACACCTGTGCCAAGTGATACCGACACAAGTGGTGCTGGGAGACTGGTGGAGAAAAGCTCAGAGGTGGGCGTAAGGAACGTGCAAGGCACACAGCAGTTTGAGCAGACTGGAAGGTGATTGACGAAGTGTGTCAGTGTGTGATACAAAAGAATCTCCACAGTACACACAGTATCACTGTAAAGCAGATGATTTAGTATAAGCAAATCAAAATTCAGAATTAGACGCTATCCCTTAAGTAGTAAACAGGATTTACCACACTTTATGTATTTGTTTTAAAGTTGGATGCTCTTACAGACCATTGGTGGTGAACCCATGGCACACATGCCACAGCCAGCTGTTTGTTGTCACTGAAAGATCTAAAAGGTTCGCCATCATTATTATAGACCCAAGAACTCTACCTTGCTATCAGTTTGCAAAATACCATAAAAAACTAAGACTATGTTACTCAAGGTTGGGAAATTATGGATTAGGTAAGACCATAAACTGTTCAAACAGTTAATTTTGGCACTTGCCTCTGCTACTGGATTAGAGGAAAGGAGGGAATAAATCCTTCCTATTATGCATTGTTACCTCACAGCCACAACCAGAGTAAAGTTATGGTAACTGGGCAGCACGAAAGAAAACATGGTCTGACTTTCTAAAGCTCTAACAGGAAAGACTACGTCTTTTATTGTTGTTGTTGCTTGCTTTTTGTTTTTTGAAACAGCGTCTCACTATGTAGCTCAGGGTGGCCCTGAACTCAGCATATAGCCCAGGCTAGCCTCATACTCATAGGAATTCTCCTGCCTCAGCCTCCTGAGTGATAGGATTATAGGTACACTATGCCCAACTAATAAACTATTACATGTGGTTATCGTAATAATACAGTTAAACAATTACCAGCACAAGTTTATCTCGGTTTTTAAAACAGCACTGAATGCCGGCCACATGACTGAAGTTAGTAATTCACTACATTCAGCAGCACCCAGTTCTCATACGGATCAAATGGGGACTGAGATGTGTGACAAGGACATATTAGGGTTAACACAGCCCAATTCTGGGAGCAGGAAAACTGCCACTGTCTAATAGACCTTTTCTCACATGTAAATAAATCTGCATTAGTACTGACTAGAGCTAATACTGATTTAGACTGTGGTGGGAGAGACAAAGTCACACAGACCCTGATTATATTCACAGGTGACATCAACGACAGGTGCTGGCAGAAGGAATGGGGTGAGGAGAGCAGGTGAGGAGGGCCCGGATTGGCTAGGAAAGTCCAATGGCTCGCAGGGGAATGGAGCGCTAAGTACAGACAACTGGCCAATACTTTGTTCGAGAAACAACTGGTTTTAAAATGCTATTAAAACATCCAAGCAAGCATGTCAGGGTTGACAGACAGACAAGTCTGAGGAACAGAGCAGGAGGGCAGATTCCACAGCCTGGGAGTTGTCTTCCGCAGTCAGCGCAGAGACAGAAATGAGGTCCTAGGGAGGGAGTGCACACGGACGAGAGCCCCAAGGGCTGAGCGCCAGAGCACCCCAAAGCCCAGCGCTGCAGAAGAGGACCAGACAAACAAGAGCAAGGAGAGCAGCCAGGAAGGAGGGGGAGAGAGACTTAGGCCAGAGGCCGAGCAAGTAAAGGGCGTCCAGGAACACACGATGAGTGCTGAGTAGCAGGAGGGCTGAGCAGAAAGCAGACTTCTGGACTAAGCAACGAAAGTCCAGTGACCTCCAGGAGCTGCACAGGGAGAGTGAGGCCTAGATAAGCAGACAGCAGCCAGACAGCACACGCTGAGCATTTCCTGGTGTAGACAGAACAGGGTGGGAGCAGGAAGAGGACTCGAGCATCAAAGAGTGTTTCTGCCGAATGCCGCTTTTCCTTTAAAGAAAATGAATGGTCCCATGCAAGAGGGGCAGGAGAGTAGAACAGACACAGGCACACTGGGGACACAGAAGAGCTGTCTACTCGGGGAGAAATGGGGAGCAAAGTCATCAACTAAAGCTGAAGTGCTAAGGAGGGACAGCAGGTGTGACACGGGGCGGAGACGTCCTCTGGCTGGGAGGAGAACAGCGTCCTGCTTAGTGGCTGCAGTGCTTCTGTTCAGGGTGATGAAAAGTTCTGAAGAACAGCAGTGACAGATGGTCACACAACACTGACAGTGATTAATGCCACTTAATGGTTAAAGCGGCAGATTTTATGTAACATATATTTTGCCACAATAAATTTCTTTTTTTTAAAAAAAAGATTCCTCTGAGAGGGTAAAATAATACAGAGGAGTGTGACCTATTATCTATTTGCCAGCTGTGATGGGAGGCTTCCATTACCCACTAGAAAATGAGGAAGGCCACTACTTCGTGCTCAGCCTACACGAGGCAGCAAGGCCATGGGTTCAAAATGGTCCCGGGTGCGGACTGAGCCACCCCACCCATCCTGCGGAGGCGTGGCAGCTCTAACCCTGGTACAAGGCTGCATCTGGTGACAGGCCTGAGGGGAGGAGAGGGTGAAATGCAGTCCCCCAGTGGGACCTATTCTGGAATTACCAGTAGAGAGACACTTGAGGACACAGTGACACAATCACAGAGCTCCTGAAGCCAGAGGCCAGCCCTGAGGCACGCAGACCTGGACTTCGAACCTCCATACTGTGAGAAAATATCGTTCGGTCATTTAAGCCACCCAAGCACAGTAATAAATCCCATCACAGAGAAGAAATGTTTCAGCGATAGCAATAAAACATCAAAAGCAATCACCTCTGCCTGGTCCCAACTGGACAGCTTTTTGGGAGTGGCACCAGGAGTCTGGTCAGCAGTCTGATCCCAGCGCCGCTTTCGCTTTGAGGGAGGCTGGGACGCTGCCGCGCCATTGACGACTTTCAGCTCTCCAGCTTTAGCTTTCTCTGCTAGCTGTTGCCTAATTTCTCTCTGAAAAACATTTGGAAAAGCAGAAAATATTTACCTTTAAAATGCTTCCCACAAGCTTAAATATCACATTCCTTCTCTTATATGAGAAACCCAGAGTAAAGATAAAGAGCAAAATACAAGACGGATTACAGGAAGGAGGGAGACAGATCGTTCTCAAAGGGAAAGGGGGCCCCAAGATGGGGGCGAGGGGGGACAATGGAAGAACAAAGGAATTAAGGTGTGTTATGTACAGGTACCAGCCCCACACAAGGCATACAAACATCACGTACCCCACACAGGTACTGATAGACTAAAATAACAAAAAATGCTATAAAATTAAAAACAAAGAAAATTATACACCTAACAATAGTAAAAATAAATGAAATGCTTTCAGGGAGGGGTGCACAGCTCAGTGGTACAGAGTTTGCCTACTATGCCTGAGGGCTTGGGTTCAATCCCAACACCGGGGAAAACATGTTTCCAGGATGTTTTGATGTCGTTCACAGCATCATTTCCACTTACTGCCTTGCTTTATACTCCCCTCACTTTACTATGTCACTGGTGGTCCCATTTATTAGTTTCACTTTTCTGTATTTCTAGTTTCACACACAGAATTTTTTTAAAAAGGAATAACGTCTGCAGGCCAAAAGGATTTACTCAGAATTTCCAACCACATGCAGAATGTATCCTACAAAAGATTCTTTAAAGAATAGCGTGACCATTCAACTCTTCCCTACCACAACAGCCTTGGGAGCACACCATTAATCCTCCAAAGACTTGCCCACTGTCAGACAGATACATTCACACCCCTAAAGGGTCCTGGGCTACAAGAGGACTAGGAAGTTTCATTTTATAGGACTCAGAATTTGGAAAAAAGGTTCTTCCTCGACTTCATTTTTATTAATACTATTAAAACATTACTTGCATAGCAAATAGCAAAAAGAAAAAATTTCTTAGAAGTCTCTCAATTTCAACTTTCTTTACGTTCTTTCACAACCATTAAAACGACAGGTTCACACACCTCTTCCTTAGTCAAGTGCTGTTCTCGCATTACATCCATGTAAGTCCGAGCGTTCATTTTAGGGTCAGGGGTCTTCCCTCCTGCAGAAAAGAACAGCAACAGGACAAGGGCACGATAAATAAAAGGAAATCAGGTTCACCTGACTTCTCTCCCCTGCTCTAATATTGTTATTTGATAATCATTTAATTTATTTTTGATGGAAAACTTAGTAATTACACATCTTACTTTTTATTGAGTTTGCTGATCAATTTAACCTGTTTGAACACAAACATATCTACAGCAGTTTAAAACGATACTTTAATGCATATAAAGCAAGTGACAGCACAGCTTAGAGTCCAGAAGTGATGGGTCCTGGGTGGCTAGTCCGGAATACGTACACTTTCGTGCCTTTGTCTCCATCAGCAGTTCTGACTTCAAGCAGCAGAATAGAAGCCTAGAAAATTATCTCTTTACCATTAGTAACACTTTGGAAAGATGTTTATATGCAAAACATTACCTGTTGCAAGCTGTTAAAATCCTGACTACAAATAACTCTGACTAATAAGTTCTTAGGTGATCTAAAACAGCTGTACTTTAGAAAATCTCATTTTTAAAAACATACCTATCATCATGCTCTGATGTCATGTTACTAAAAAAGGGCTTCATGCTTTTTAAAGATTTGATGACCCAGAAACATATTTTTATTTCTTAGAAAGTATAAATTACATCTGGAAACATATAACTTTTAATATATTACTTCTACATTATCATGACGAAAGCAGAAGAAAAGTGGTGTACAAAGAGATGTGTCAGTCTCTCGGTTAAAGTTTTAGTATTTGCACTGCAAACTTCAAAATATCTTAAAGAAGCCCAAAGAGTATATAACAAGATTCACAGAGGCACATTATGCTTTAGAATCAGATAATTAGCTATACAAGTAGTATAGCATTGAAATTCAGGGAAAAAAATATCATAAAACTCTAAGACACTTCCTACGCTGACGATCATGCCCAATTGGCAGTGTCATTCTTTCTGACACTAGCTCTGCTAAGACTTCCTTTGGGATACTTTTTCACCATAATCTAGAGAGGATGTGTTGAGCTGCACCCTTAAGAATGCAGACAGGACTGGCATATAGCAGTACTGCTGTAGGAAAGAAATTAAGGACAGTTAGTATGGGCCTGTGAATTCTGACATACATGTTTAAATCAATTACAATTATGCAAGTAAAAAAAAGAATATCCCTACTAATTCATGCAGGCTGAAAGTCTAGCTCATAAACCTGCAGCAGAATCTAACTCTAAGAAACAGGCACCTCGTTCTGTGAAGCTCACTCACCTGAGGAAGCTTCCATCAGCCTCACTATGCCCCTGGTGCTGACTCGCACACTACAATTAGCGAAACAGACTCCAACTATGAGAATAGCAAAGTCTTTGGATACACACTTTTAACTTAAAGTATGCTCAGAGCAAAGGAGGTGCATTTACTAAGCTACATTTAGAACAATACGGGGAGAGCTCTAGTGTGAGAAATAGTTTCTCCAAAGTAACAGTCCTAAAACTCTAGATTTCGGAATGAAAACTTTCAATAATTTGAAAGTATTTTGAGCAGAAAAGCACATTTGTTCAACATATAGAAAGAGTACCCAAAACAAAAGTAAAAGAAAAACCTTTAACCCTTTGCGTTTCTATGGCATTGGCTCATTAGTTTCTTGTCCTTCTACCTGGAAAGAAAACTTGCATTATAAAGATGAAGAATATGGCATCTGTGACTTCAACCAAATCTCTACAAATCTCTAATAAAGGGGACTTTAAAAAGAAAAGCAAATCCATAAGCATGCCAAAAAAAATCAAAGGGCTAAAGACAATGCAAATAAATTCTGAGCATGTAAAGAAAAGCTGGAAAGAATTACCATCTGCAAAAGGGTCGAGACGCTCTGGGGAAATGATCATGGTCCGCCTGTGCTTTTTGTATTCATCTTCCCGGTCTGCAATCTTTGGAGGCCGGTGCTCAGCAAACGGGTCATACTGCAAACAGACACATCTCCTTTAGTGGACAGGTCATTACATAACTAAGCAGGGCACCGTGACCACAACCCAGCCCACTGGGGAAACACACACACAGTTAACACAGCCTACCACTAAGCCAAACATTCGGATTCGCCTGATGGATGAATGTTAACGTGAAAGAACGAGGCAAACGAAGATGAGACGATCCATATGTCCACATTCTCACACCGAATGACTACTTTTCCAAAATAAATTATTTCTAATTCTCCCAAATCAATTCTTCTCAAACCATTCCAGAAACTGGTTTCTAAAATTTATGGACTTCCACAGGAGCTCAGACATTCACTGATGATTAGCTAAACTATGGTTTAATAAAAGAAAAGGCACCTGTTCTGTTGACTGTGGGATATCATTAAGCAATGCCACGGGGGCATGGTACCCTGGCTTCTTCTGGCCAAGCAAGCTCGTCGATGATGAGTAGTCATCGTCATCCTGCAATGAAAACCCCCAAGCCACAAAAAATGTCATCAGTTAGAACTTTGCAAGAAGAAATTTCTACTTTGAATGTGACAACTACAAATACTGTTTTGCTTGTTTTTGCCACATATATTTTTAAATATGATTTAACAACCAAAGAGTGAATTGAGAATCTGCTCTGTTTAAACAGAGCAACGTCACATACTGTGACTTTTCCAGTGTCAAAAGTGCAATGCTGAGAAGCCCTCACTCCTCTCATATCTAAGACTAAAGGACAACCCCAGCCACCACCAACTTTTACCACAAGGGCACGAGTACCCAAAGTGCTAGTGCCCTTGGCTTCTAGAAATTCCACCGTTGAGATTTTTCAACTCTTCTCAAGGAAAAACAAAATGCCAACTGTGAAGTAAAATGATTTGAATTTCATAAAAATAACAACCCTGATTATATACATAGTTTGTTACTGAATCAAACAACTGTTAGAAATTTCATCTAATTTGATGTTTGGGGTGGTCAGATAAAACATGAAATATGCAAAAAAACACTTTGAGGTTATATTTAAAAATGAAAAGCAACTGTCTTCCACGGTAACTAAAACATACAAAAAGCTCATGAAAAGAAACACCAAGAAAAATTCCATTCATATAAAGATGCCAAAGGGTGCAAAATAAACAGTATCAAGTATAATTCACACTGGTTAGGCACAATGGCATGTGCTTATAGTCTTAGGTAGGCAAGAGAATCTCAAATCTGAAGCCAGCCTGAGCAACACAGCCAGTCCCTGTATCTTATTTTTAAAAAGAAGCAAATAAAAAAAATGGGGCACTAGTGGCTCAGGCAGGAAGATCATCCCACATTCAAGGACAACCTGGGCTACAGTGAGTTCAAGGCCAGCATGAACCATATAACGAGGCCTTGTCTCCAATTAATCAATCAGGGAAAAAAAGGGAGAAGGGAAGGAAGGCAAAGGAAAGGAAAGAATCACAGGACAGACAGGTGGCTATTCATAAATCCAGTCACTTCTTACCTGGTTACTCTACCCCAGTGATGGTGAACATTTTAGTGAACCTTTCAATGATACAAACAACCCACTGTGGCACGCATGCCATAGGTTCGCCACCATTGATCTGGACTGAGCACTAAGTTGAGGCATTTACATTAGAATGATCTGCAGTTGCTCTGCTAGATAAACTAGTCTTCAACATAAAGATTCAGAACTGTGTACCTTGAGGGAAGCTTCTGAACCTTAGAAAGGAAGGATACTTCATCATTTCAGCTCCTGAAGGATCTCCCAAACCTAAAATACAATACTCTCTCCAGATTAAGCTAGGCAGATCCATCAGAAAATTCCTGTTTCTTCCTTTCTCTATTAAGGGTAGGGAGGGAGAAAGGAGAAAGGAGAGAGAAAAGCACAGCAAAACTAAGCTAACCTTGTCTATCATGCAATTTGTAACTTACATCTTCAAGTTCAGTGGCAGCAATTGATGTGACATAGCCAGCAAATCTGCTGTCGCTTCCACCGTAAATCTCCTGGTCGTAGTAGCCTGTGGAATCAAGGCCCACTCCTTGTGCTTCATCAAGAGCTGCCTTCTTGCCTTGAATCTCTCGAATCTGTGCTTCAATATCTGTGAGAAGCAATACAAAATGCCTTCATTTCATTACACAATTCATTGCATTTCTCTACTAGCTATTATCAAAATAATCTTCTAAATTAAAAAAATTTAACTGTACCATCTAAGAGATTAATAGAACTCTACTACAAGCACATACACCTCCTCACCTCAACAGGCAATAGTAATACAAAAAGGCACTGCTTACTGTCTCAAAGGCCAATCACCGTCACCTGTAGAATGCACCCCAAAATCTATATCCTGATGAATTTCAAACCTTGCCAACTGAAAAATTAATACTGTGGATGCTAATTAGGAACCTAGAACAACATTCAAGAGTATTTCACCTCAACAGTGCCAGAAAAGTAAAAGCCAACAGTAAGGAGCCAGGTGCAGTGCACTTTATCAGTGGTCCAGCTCCTTGGGAGGCTAAGCCAAGATCAGTAGGGTCCACGAGTTCACAGCCAGCCTGGGCAACACAAATGCATCTCCAAAAAAAAAAAAAAAAACACCACAAAAACAGTATCCAGACAGTGGTTCTGATCCGTGGTCTGCAGCAGCTCCCCCGCAGACTCTGTGACAAGGTAGGCCAGCTTGGCGCTGCATCCTTACATCCTCCTTTAGGTGAGGTCTTGGTCAGGGTAGACCCCACTCTCAACAGCACAGGACAGAGGATGAAATTCAGAGCTGCTGTGGTTTGAACTCAGTCTCCGCCAAAAGGTTCCTGTGTTGCTGAGCATGCTGGCACATGCCTCTGCAGCACTCGGGAGGCTGAGGTAGGAGGATCCTTGCAAGTTCGAGGCCCCCCTGGGCAACATAGTGAGTTCAAGGTCAGCTTGAATTATACAGCCAGACCCTGTCTCAAAAAACCAAAAAGGCTGCGTGCTGGAAGCCTAGTCTCCAATGCAGCTGTGCCCAGGTGGTGGAACCCTTACAATGAGAGGTAGTGGAAAGTGACCAAGGTAGCACTGCCCTTAGACTGGGCTCACAAAATGGATTAATTCTCCAGTCTGTTTTACAACATAAAAACTTTTGAGACTAAACGATAATGAACACAAAATACTTAAATGAATTAACTCTTGCCATATTTCATCTTGTAAGCACATCTGGTGAATGAATCAACTCTTGAAAATATTTCCCAAACCTCCCAATGTCGAGTTATTTGTTGCATGCTGGAGTGGAACGAAGGGCCTTGCAGTCCCACCTTCAATTTTTAACTCTGAAAACCTTCAAAACTAAAAGGTCTCAATAGTACAAACACCCATATATGCAGTGTGATCAAAAATATGGTGAATATTTCTTAAAATTTTATTGCAGTAAGATGCATTCCCATTAATCCTGCTCAAAACACTCCCCCACACTTTTAACACATTTATGTCATGGCTCCTGCCACTTTCTACAGCATTTCTGGAAGTCCTTTTTCATGACTGTATTTTCATGACTGTCTAGATGTCCTGAATTAATTCAAAACATTTACAACAATTTCTTTCAAAAACCTTTATAGTGCAGCCTCATCGACCTTATTCACCAGATCTGGCAATGCATGACTTCCGATTCTTCCCCAAAGTGCAAATGACCAAGAAAGGTAAAGGTTTTTAATTGATTCAGGGCATTCAGACAGCTGCTTCAGCACAACTACAGACAATTGTGAAAGAAAATGTCCAGGACAGGTCTTTAAGTGGCAAGGATGATGGGCTAAGTGGATGAGGAGCAGGTATTTGGAGGGGGACTAATGTCAATGTTGTCTTCTACTTTAGCAAATTCTCTTGGGAGGAAGGGGATGAAAAAAGGAATTAAGATGTATTATGTACTGGTACCAACTCCCCACAAGGAATGCAAGCATTATGTACTACAAATACGTACTCTAATAAAAGAAAAAGGTTCTCCTTTAAAATCAAATCACCAGTTTTCAATCACACTTCAGATGTAGTCTGAAGCAGAGGTAGGCCACATTTCCCCATAAGAAAAAAGGATATAAAAATCACCATTTCAAAAATCAATAGCTTTTCTATATAGCTAGCTGAGAAAGAAACCAGGGAAACAATTCCATTCATAATAGCTTTTAAGAAAAACTCTAGGACACCTAACAAAGGAGATCAAAGACCGCTACAATGAAAATTAAAGAACTCTAATGAAAGAAACTCAAGCAGACACTAGAAGACGCAAAGTCCTCCATGCTTGGGATCAGCAGGATTAATATTGTTAAAATGGCCATATTACCAAAAGTAATCTACAGATTCACTGCAACCCCCATCAAAATTCCAATGGAAAAAACAAACCTAGAATTCATATGAAAACACAAATGACCAGGAGAGCCAAAGCAGCTCTGAGCAACAAGAGCAACGCTGGAGGCATCACAATACCTGACTTCAAAGGATACTAGAAAGCCACGGTGACGCAAACAGCCTGGGACCAGCACAAAAGCAAACACGGAGAACAACGGAATAGAACTGAAGTCACAGAGACAAACCCACACAACCACAGCCATCTGACTGTGGACAAAGGAGCCAAAAACACACACTGGAGGAACGACAGCCTCTTGGACGAATGGTGCTGGGAAAACTGATATCCACAGGTAGAAGAGTCAAACTAGAGCCTTCTCTTATCATGTACAAAAATCAATTCAAAATGGATCAAAGACCTAGGCGTAAGACCTGAAACTTTTGAAACCACTAGAAGAAAACACAGGAGAAACATTTGAAGCCATGGGCACAGGCAAAGACTTCCTATTTAGGACTCTATCAAACTAAAAGACTTCTGTACAGCAAGGGATACAATCAACAGAGTGAGGAGATAACCTACAAAATGGGAGAAAATCTTTCCTGTTTACTCTTGTGATAGAGGGCAAATATCTAGAATATGTAAAGAATTCGAAAATTAAGCCAGGTGTGGTGCATGCCTATAGTCTCAGCACTCAGGAGGCTAAGGCAAGAGAATCGCAGGAGTTTGAGGCCAATTTGGACTACATAGTGAATTCAAGGCCAGCCTGAAACCACATAGCAAACCTTGGTCTCAAAAAAACAAGAAAAAAAAACCCAAAAAAATTAACCTCCATAGACAAATGACTCAATCAAAACTGTGGGACTAGGACCGGGGATTTAGCTCAGTGGTACACAAGCACAAGGTCCCAAGTTCGATCCCCCGTACCAAAAAAAAACTGTGGGACTGAATAGACACTTGTCAAAAGCAGTACAAATAGCCAATAAGTACATGGAAAAAACATCTTTAGTCACTAGGGAAATGCAAATGAAAACTACACTGAGGTTCCACCTCACACCAGCCAGAGTGGCTGTCATCAAGAATACAAAAAACAATGAACACTGGTGAGGATTGGGCATGGTCTACAGGTCTACACTAGTGATGTAAATGTAAATTAGTACAACCACTGTGGATATCAGTACGGAGTTCCTCAAAACACTGCAAACAAGGGCTACAGGCCACTTGATCCAGCTACACCACCTTGGTTTATAGTGGAAGGAGGTAAGTCAGCACACTGTAGGCACACCTGCCTACCCATGCTTATTGGGCCACAATTCACAACAGCCAACACATGGAAGGAACCAGCTTAGGTGCCCATCAACAGATGAATGGATCAGGAAAACTGAGTGTTGTTCAGCCATAAAGAATGAAATTTTGTCATTTGCAGGAAAATGAGAAAATTTATACATCATCATGTTACATGAAATTGGCCAGACTCAGGTAAGTGTTGTGTGTTCTCCCCAAAATGTGGAATCTAAAAAAGCAAAAAAGTAGTAGGGAGCTATTAGCCAAGAGGAGGGGAGTAAGGTGAGGGAGATGCAATGGAGCACAACAGAGGACGATGTGATCAAAATGCTACACTGAAACTCAGTGTTCTGTAAAAGTTTTAAAGGCACAAATAAAAATATATTTTAAAAATAGAAAAGGCAAGTCCAGGAGCAGGTCTATGGAATTCAAAATGATTCAACAGGTTATACTACCAAACTTTAGTAGACTTTTATTAAAAATCAGATCTCAGGACCGGGGATTTAGTTCAGTGGTTCCAGCACCTGCCTCGAAAGCGTAAGGTCCTGAGTTCGATCTCCAGTACCAAAAAAAAAAAAAATCAGATATCAAATTTCTGAGAGTATATCAGATACTACTTTTTTCCTGTATCTCGTCCTTCAAAACTACTACAGTGGGCAGGCAAATAGGAATGTCCTCACTAGATCTGGAGGGTACTGTTACTAATATTTGTCTCTTTTAAGTTTCATATTTAAAGAAAACGTTTGGGCCGAAGGTATAGCTCAAGGGTAGAGCCCATCCTTAGCATGCCGGGTCCTGGGTGGCCCACCTCCCCTGTTCTGGCACTTTCCTACTACCTGCAGACACAAGTAGATCCTCTTAAGCTAGGAAACTGGTCAGTGTGACAGGTGACTTAGTAAACGTCTCCCCTGAGGTACTTGAGGCTCCACATGCATGCACCACTTTCAACTATACAGGGTTTCTACAGGGGCCACAAACGCTACTGCATCAGGGTTCAGGCAGGAAACACAGGAGTAAGTCAGTGTAGCCCTAGGGCTGGCGAGCCACCTGCATCAGAATGACCTGAGCCTGTTAAAAGGGGGGCTCCTAGTCCCGAGACCCAGAAAAGAACAGAAAAGTGCCTCATACCCCTAGTGTTTAACAAGTGCCCCAAGAAACTCTTTTACCAGGCCCCAGAACCCCCTTCCATTTCCACCCCAGTTTACACCTACCAATTTTCAAATTTAAAGCACCATTTTGGGGTTGGTGAGACAATTCACTGGGTAGTGTAAGTGCTTAGCATGTACAAGTCCTTGGGTTTCATCTCCAGCATCAAAAAGCACCATTTAACACTTTTTAAGAATATTATACTGTATACAACTAAAAACAGCACAAGAGTACATACTGTTTACAAAAATGGTATCGTACATATCACTATGCAACTTACTTTTCTCCCCTTATTTGACAGACGGCTTTGTAATTTTCCGACTTTTTCCATTTTAAGCTTCAGTAACTAGTTCCTACCTAACAATTGGATTTATTCAGTAACTACTGTACTTTTCATCTACTAAACTTTACCTGATTTTATGAACTTGCTGATGAGCAACAGAGTTTCCTAATTACAAAAGTTCATAAAAATGCTGAATTAGTGTTTGGATAAAATCCATGTAAATCATGCCTGGAGTCCTATTAAGTCAAAATTTAGCAACAAGGTCTTCTGGGGCTGGGTAGCTGTTTGTGGTTAATTAACTCTGAGGGGAGTTCATTACTAAATTTCTACAGGCTGCAAAGTGAAATGTTTATATGCAAACCAGGCACTGTTGGCTGTCTCTGCTTGCACTACTAATAAAAAGTCAAAAAAACTAAGAGGTTTTGTTAAAACATTGTAATCGACAGCACATTTTTACAAACATCATGTTATCTACAAAATTAAGACACCAGATCCCACAAAACTTAGCAACTACGTGGGGAAGTAACAGAATAATTAAAAGGTAGAAAAACTAAGTAATTGTATCTTAATAAACTGTATGCCAAAATACCAAGCACAACATACTGGAATACTTAAGAGCTAACAGATTTATAACATTACATTCACAAATAACTTCATGTCTGAGGTTTCATTTCCAAGAAATGGTGAAGCAAATATGGCAGAATATGAAGAACTGATAAGAGCGAAGCCAAGGCTCAATTTTCTCTATATTCTTACATCTTCTTGCATCTTGAAATAGTTCAGAATAAAAAAACTCTCGACCTATAAAAACCACCAGCCAAATTTTTCTCTGCCCCATTCATGCCAGTGAAAGTTCCACTATTTCACCAGGCATGGTGGTGAAGCACTCCCGCACTCCGGAGATGTGGGCAGGAGAATGCAGAGTGCGAGGCCAGTCTGGGCTACAGAGTGAGACCCTGTCTCAAAAAAAAAAAATCCGTAACTTCAAATTTTATAAATGTTGCACATTTTATAAACATTACACACCTCTGGAACAAACAAAAAAATGCTTTTAACACTACACAGTACTTTCAGCACTGATGCTGATCACTTCCTGGTGGAGCTATTTCTGTGACTTCTTGCATGTGAAATGAGGAGGAAAGCATGAGAGGAAACAGTCATCAGAGAGGAGGCAGAGAAGGCTACACTGCCTTCCCGCTTCCACCATGGCCGACACGTACGGCTCCAGCCTAACCCTCTAGGTGGACTCCCTGAACTTCCATACACTCAGATGTGATAGCAAAGGGACACTAGCTTCGAGTGCCTGGCACTTCTCAGACACAGGACTCTCAGCATACAGCCGCCCATGTGGCCACAACACGGCTGTGTGCACTGGGAGTCCACACCTTGTCCTTTCCGAGCAGTATGTACCCCTGGCACCAGTGTGGACTCCAGGTGAGACACTTCTGAGTCGTCTGCAGTGTGCAGCAGTCATAAATAAGGCTGCTGTAAATACTGGTGCACAGGTTCCTGAGTGAACACAGGCTTGGCATCACCTGGGTAAACACCTACAGAATAGGACCGCTGGGTTCACACTAAGTAAATGTTCGTAAGAAACTCAGAAGCCCTTGTGAGGGGTCTACACAGACAAGCTCAAGATTAGGTAAAAGCTGAATTATAAAGGAAGAACTCTGAGATGAAATGGAGGGAAAGGGAAAGACTATGGAAACAAAATGAAAAGAAACTGGGTCAAGGGAAGGTGGGTGTAATTCCACTTCGATATGGTGTTAGCAAAAAGGGATTCAGCAGGGAGAAATACTTCATGTGGATTTTTCTGAATAAAAATCTCACTTCTAGTGCCTGCCTCAATCTTGCTCCTGATCTCATCTTCAATAAAACAGGGCAAGGGCTGCCCTCAGCCACTCATTTTGAAATCTTAAAAGGAAGCAGAGACTCCATACCTTGACACTAAATTTAAAACTACAAAACTGAAGGGCTCAACAGTCCTGAAGGGCTCAACAGTCCAAATCCTGTGCTGCCATAGTCTGGATATGGCTTCAAAAAAAAGCCAAGTATGCTGGTGCATACCTGTAAGCACTTGGGAGGCTGAGGCAGGCGGATCACCATGAGTTCAAGGCCAGCCTGGGGCTATGTAGTCAGTTCAAGGACAGCTGAACTACAAAGTGAGACCCTGTTTCAAAAAAAATTTTTTTAATTTTAAATGAATAAACTTGAGTCGAGCCTGAGCAACTTCCTGACTTACCAAGCCCTGTCTCAAAATTAAAAAATAAGACTGGGCTTGTAGTTCAGTGTGAGGGCCCTGGGTTCAATCCCCAATACTGAAACCAAAAAAGGTCTCAGACCAGAGATAAGAGTACCAGTTAAGTATGTTAGAGGTGTCAGAGGGGTATTTCCCAAAGCGTCTGCAAGAGGCGGGCTAATGGTAGGGTCAACAGTAAGACCCTTCTTAAGCTGGTGCTCTTTATTTCAGGGTAGGAGGATCACTGGATATCATATAAACCACTTCAGCAAGCAGGTAAGCTTGCCAGGAAACAGTATGTATTTATTGTCATTATAGCCATGGTTGGAGGGAAACCTTTGTGAGACTCCCCAGACTACACCTGAAGTAAGATTTCAAAACCCAGACCCAGTCATTTTCTCAGTGCTTCCCTGTGTGAGGTCCCTGGCATCCTGACTACCACAGGAACGGTGGGAACCCAAGAGAAAAGGAAGGTGTTTCCACTGCCATCTTCCTTTTCCCTCCTACAGGACCAAAGGCACCACAACAAATAATTTCCAAGGGAAAGAAACAGAGGAAAGACTTAGGGTTTGAATGAATTAAGAGACCCATCAGTCACAAGGTATGGGCTTTATTTGGAACCTGTTTAAAGGGTGCATAAGAATGGGCAAACCTGAATGCTGACTGGCATTTTACTGTATTAATTCCAGGTACAATAACGGTATTGCCTCATCAGGTCTGTACATTTAGAAATATGTACAGCACCATTCATGGATGAAGCTATACGTCAAGGATTTGCTTAAAAATAAGACAGGGTACGACTAGTGGACAGATTAAACAAAACTGACCCTAAACATGCAAGTGCTTAAGGTAATTACTGTTCATAGGTTCACTTCACTGGCCCACATACCTGTATGTTTGCAACTTTTTTTTGGTACTCAGGTCCCTGCACTTGCGCAGCATGCGGCAAAACCACTGAACTAAATCCCCGGCTGTTTGCAGCTTTTAATAACAAAAAGTCTTGCATTTCTTTTTCAAGCATGCTTTAGGGTTCAGCTCATCTCTGATTCTCTCCCTTGAAACCAGAGCCTGAGTGACCCACTCAAAAAAGTTCTGTCTTCTCTGAAATGGAATCCTCCATCAAATACAGAATTTTTTAGCTCCTTTACACAATACAGTATTTCCCCCAAAATAAGACTGGGTCTTACATTAATTTTTGCTCCAAAAGATGCAATAGGGCATATTTTCAGGGGAGGCGTTATTTTTGCATTTACAACAACCAGTATTTACTCACGTACAACAATCTAAATGTATTCATTTATTCGTGTGCAAAAATCTACATTTATTCAAATAGTTACATCATGTTCTGAAGCATTGTCATAACATTTGAAACCCTGAATTCGGGCCTGAATTTCTTGTGACTCCATTTCCTTTAGGACCAATGACCCCAATTTCACATCCAACAATAGCACTCTCCTTAAATGAGCACTTCTTGTCCATGTGGCCTGCTTGCAGTGCACAGCTGTCAGTAATTTTACCCCATGAATTCTTCACCCAAGTCCCAACCTCTTCCCGGCTGGGCTTCAGTTTCTGTTAAATCAAGTGTTAATTGAAGACTTATGAGACAGAAGGGCCAACAAAAATGACTGACAGTTAAGAATGATGGTCCACACAAAAGCAATAAAAAACTGCAAACACCAAAATTTAGAAAACGTTTTTCACACGAGTGCATTAAGTACATCCATTACAACACATAACGTACTGAATTATGAAGATTCACATTAGACACAATCATGTCCGTTCCTTATCTGGTGCTCACATTATTTGTGGGTCATGTCTGTACTTGGATTGGTCACTGGGCAGAAAGTTTCCAGTTCATCTGTTTACATACGCATTTACCTCTTACCCAAAGGTGACCGCTTGGGTTTTTACAAATGTTTAATTATAAGTTATGTTATCGTGTATTTTTATATTGATGGCAATAATGTTACTAAACAAAATGTTATTTATATTTATATATTAATTTTTTTGAGACAGGGACTTGCTATGTCCAGCCTAGCCTCGAACTCAATCAATTCTCCTGCCTCAGCCTCCCAAATGCTGGGATTCCAGGTGTGCGTCACCATACCTATCGTAATATTATTTTATAATTCAATACATCCATTGTGTGTTGCACCAGGCATACTAAATGAATCCGTCTGGCTGATGATCTTAACGGCCTTATTTTGGGGGTAGAGCTTATATTACAAGCATCCTGAAAAATCATGCTAGGGCTTATTTGCAGTTTAGGGTTTGGTTTGGTTTGGTTTTTCAGAGCAATATGGTAACATGCAGAAGACCCTTGGTTTGATCCCAGCACCACAAACACACACACACGCACACGCGCGCACACACACACACAGTCCCTTTTCTCATTTACTTAAAATTACTGCATTGGTTTCATTATCAGAAAAAGTGATAGGGCCGAGGATTTAGCTCAGTGGTTCTGCCACCTGCCTCCAAAGCCCAAGGTCCCGAGTTCGATCCCCAGTACCAAAAAAAAAAGTGATAAACAGTAATACTGCAAACATTTTTCCTGACATAAACAAATCAAACATTTAGGAACAGAGCCTGACATCAAAAGCACTGCGAAACTGAGGGTCTTTTAAAAGATGGGGCCAGCGTGGTGGCGCACGCCTGTCATCCCAGCACTCAGGAGTTTGAGACCACCCTGGGCTACCCAGTGACTTACTTCAAACCCAGTCTGAACTACTACTGAGACCCTGTCTCAAAAATTAATAAATAGAAATATCTAACTTACTGTAAATTAAACCAAAACTAAAGATCAAACACTAAGACAAACTCACATCTAACCAGCCATGTGACTGCTCCCCACCTCTCCTTCCCTCACTGGTTTCCTTCCCTGTGCCTTTCCTTCTTTCTGTGCCTCAGACATTGCTAAGCATAGCGTGTAGCACTTCCTCCTCCTTGATGTTTCTTAATTTAGATTATTTTCAATGTTCTAGCTCCTCTTCACTTCCTGTGACAGAGATATACCCTTGGATGGTAACTTCACGGACCCCTCTTGGTCTGGCCATAAATGCTGTAAGACTCCTAAAAGACCTCCCCCCATGGGATATCTACTACAGTGAGAATTATTCCACTGAACACTACAGAGAGCACTGATAAATCAATTCCTAAGTAATTCTATGGCAGAAAAAACTCAAACTGTTTTAAGTAAATTTAACGTCTTCCTTTCATTTTACTCACAACACTCATACCAGAAGACTGTAAAACCAAGACAACTACACAAAGAAAAACAGAAGTCACAGTAAGATGGAGAATAACAGAACTATACCTTTCCAGCCATCCCACAAGGCAAAGAATAAGGGATAAACTTTCTCAGCTTTGAGTTATCTCAAATTTTCCAATTCAAGGGATTAGTGGCAAAACAAGTCAAAAATGGGGTTTCTGGTTAAAGCATCTTTCCCCTTCCAACACTGATCATTATATTTCCATATCTGTTAAAATCACCAGTATCTCAGAACTGCAAGATTACACAATTCATAAATATACACGCTTGACACAACAGGCAAAAAAGGAGCAAAAGATTTAAATATCTAATTCTTTTAATCCTTCATTCCTGGAAACCACAGCCACACTGACCAAGATAAAAAATAAAAAGGTTGCTGGGGGTATACAAGCATGATAGAGCAACAGCTGTAGTTCCAGCTACTCCAGCAGGCTGAGGCAGGGGGATCACAAGTTCAAGATCAGCCTACACAACTTGGCAAGACCCTGTCTCAAAATTTTTAAAAGGCTGGGAAGAATCGCTCAGTGGTAGAGCCCTTACATAGCATCATGCATGAGACCCTGAGTTCAAGAGAAAGGAAGGAAAATAATGAGGGCTTGCTCTTTTTATGAAGCTTTTAAAATACATCCGGTATATATTAACCCTTTAGTAGGCATTGATTAAATATGGGAGCACCCCTTATGCACCAGGTACTGGCGATACCAAGGTATAATTCCTGTATGCAACAGTCTCGGAGTAGCAGAGAAAACCTTCACAAAATAGGCTACTCTAAGTTCTACAACAAAGATTTATACTGAGTGCAGAATGTTCAATTTTTTTTAATGCTATCACTTAATACTAATTGAATAATCCCAAATAAAAATAGCAATTTTGGACAATGAACTGCAATTAAGCAAGGGTTTTAGCTGTGCTTCTAAAATGCAGCAAAACTGATCAACCATGTGTTTGTTTAAAAATAAACAAGTAACGCCCCTAAGTGAACAATCTACTTCTGAATAAGCAGAGTAACATCTTTGTACTCTCTTATTCTGCAAGAAGACAAAAGAATACAGCCAAAAACACTCCTGCGTTTAAAAAGTGTTGGACTTTAGAAGCTGGGCGTGGTGGCTCACGCCTGTAATACCAGCACTAGGGAGGCAGAGGCAGGAGAATCGCTTCGAACTCGAGCCCAGCCTGAACTACATAAAGAGACCCTGTCTCCAAAACAAAACAAAAAGTGTTGGACTTCAGTTCCTCTGGGTAGCTCAACTACACAAAGCCATACATCTTCTGGTCCTAACTTATCTTTCCAGATTCACCTGCCAATCCCCCTCCTTGCACCCACTTTTCCTGCCACAGCACTCTCTACTCAAGCACACCTTTCACGACTCACTGCCTTGTTACAAGATGTTCTCTCAGGCTCAAAAGTCCTCCCCTAATTTAAAACGGATTGATCCTTTTAGAGCAGACACACGTCACCTCCTCTGAAATTAACTCTAAGCAAATTTAATCACTCCATTACCAAGAACACGTTGCTCTGACTTCTATTTATGTACTCATTCGGCCTCAGAAGAGAATTTGGATATACATACACGTTTGCTTCCCCCATCAGACTAACATTTTGACGGCCCTGGTCTGTTTACTCTCACAAACTAATCCTGAGCCTCACGCCTATGTAAGGTCGGGTAAAATAACTCATTCTCGGCAGTCCGTGTTCAGGGTCAATATTGGACTCTGAGTCAGAAGTCGACACAGGCTTTCAACTTCCCAAGACCCGCTTCCCGTCTTTTCTGGACACTTCCTCCCGGATTCCAGTGTATTCTCAACATTTTCCTACTTTGATAAAATGCTCAAGTAACCCGAAAGATTCGGCCCCTGAAAAAACTGACGTGCCTTTTCCTCTCCCGCCTGCTCCTCCAAGAATCAGCCTCCAACCACAAGCCCAACAAGGTAGTGAAAGTGATCGCGGAAGAAAGCAGGCAGATTTCAAGCCGGAATCACCCCGTGCAGCAGTGACCCAGCAGCCAGCCGCCCGAGGACGCGCGACTGCCGGGCAGGACCGGGTCCGAGCCCCGCACTCGGCTCCGCGCAGACCCGGCGCCCCGGCTGCCGACCCGGGCCGGGGCGAGGACGACCCTGATCCTCCCGCGCCGCCCCGACCCCCGGCTGGACCCCGCTCTCCCAGCCGCTCAACAAGGCCCGCGCCCAGCGACGAGAAGCAGGGCTGAAGAGGCGGCGCCCGCTCGGAACAAAGCGCCTGTCGCGGCGTCGGAGGACGCCATTACGAGCGGCTGCGGCCTGCACCGCCGACGCCCGCGCACCGGCCCGACCCCTCGGGGAGAGGCCCCGGAACAGGGTAAGAGCCCAGCACCGCAGCGTCCGGGCGAGCCGGCCCCAAAGACGGCGCGGAAGCGGTGCCGACGCTTACCTTCGTGAGTCTTGGCGATCTTCGCCATTTTGTCCACTCGAACACACAGACGGAACTGGCGCTCCCCAGCACTTCCGCTCGCCGCCGCCGCGGAGGAAAAAAAAAAATAGCTGGCGACTGCGCTGTGCGCCTGCGCCGAACGGGAGCGCGCGCTGTGTGGCACCACGTGATCAACAAACGCCCGGATGGGCGCGCGCGGTGCATTATGGCTGTTGGCGGCCACCGATGCGGGCCAGGAAGTACCTAAACGCTCCAGGCGTTGTGGCCCGAGGGACGCGATTTTTCGGCTCTCGGCGAAGACCCGGGGACACCGTGCGCTGGGCATCGCTTCCTCTAGACCCAGAGGGCGTCGGACCCGCAGAGGCGCTGACCTGGGTGCTCACGCTTAGCGATGGATACGCTCAGAGCATTCCTTCCTTTACGCTGGGGTTCAAGGTCGTGTTTCTCCAATAATTACCTGCCTGTTGACTAGAAGTTTGGTTTACCACTTAAATTTTCCGACACTGTTAAACCTCACAGTCCGCTAAGGTCCACAGGTGTTGATGATCTCATTTAAGAAATCGAAGAGGAGGGCCGGGGATTTAGCTCAGTGGTTTCGCCGTCTGCTGCGCAAGCGCAAGGACCCGAGTTCGATCCCCGGAACCAAAAAAGAAATGAAAGAGGAAAAGATAGATAATAGGAAAAAATTTTAAAAATGAGAAAAACTGAGGTGCAGGCAGGTAGACACTGTGCAAGGTCACAGTGATAAATTGCACAGCAAGGACTTGGTGGGTTCTTAGAAAACCGCGGACTGTCAGCGTGAGCCTTGGCGAAACGCCTCTGTTACGCCCTGAACGTTATTTCTAAACCAGACTACAAGGACCCCCCCCACCCCACCCAGCACTAATGATACCCTTAAGAAGAACAGAACTCAAAGGGGAAGTTGGGTCTAAGAAACAGCCTAGGAAAAAAGGAATCCAAATTAGACCCATTAAAAGAAAGGACTTTACCTCTCTGTGAGAGAGAACCCAAATATTAGAAACTTAAGAAACAAAATATAGGAATTTTGTTAGCATCAGTAAAAGAATCTACTTGATAAAATTTTCAATTCTTAATTTGCACTTATTTGATTGTTAAACAATACTTAGGGAAAGTATGAAAAAAATTATAAAAATTAATTGAAGTCTGTTGTAGTGGCTCATGCTTGTAATCCCAGCTCTTGGGAGGCTGAGGCAGAAGGATTGATGCAAATTAGAGTCCAGCCTAGGCTACATACTGAGTTTAAGGCAGCATGAGCTCATAGCATGACCCTGTCTCAAACAACAACAACAAAATTAATAAATCTAGTTCTTGAATTGAAAAAAGGTTTCATGGATGTTCATTATATACATTATCACATACACATAGGTTACTTTTTTTTTTTTTTGGTACCAGGGATTGAACTCAGGACCTTGTGCTTTCGAGACAGGCGACGGCGCCACTGAGCTAAATCCCTGGCCCTAGGTTACATATTTTTATGTATAGCTTTTCTTTGGTGAAGGACAGGGTCTCTCAAAGTTACCCAGGCTGGCCTTGAATTTGAGATCCTCCTACCTCTACCTCCCAGAGGCTGGGATTACAGGTGTGACCCCATGGGCCCACCTAAAGTAGCATGTAATAAAATAATAAAAGGAACATACCTGTAATGCCAGTATGCTGGAAGCTGAGGCAGGAGGATTGAAAGTTTTAGCCCAGCTTGGGCAATTTGGTGACATAACAAGACCCTGTCTCAAAATAATAAATAAAAAGGACTGGGGATGTAGCTCAGTGCATAGGTCCTAGGTTCAATCCCCAGTTCTATGAAATAAAATAATAGGAAAGAGAATAATAATCAGAGAAGTATTATTATCTGTACCAATAACCAACAAACTAAAAGAATTTATCTATGCTAACAAAATAATCTCAAAAATATTCTATTTCTTGCCTTATTTTTTAAAAACACAAATTTTTATACAGAGTAGTCTCAGTCATGTAAAAAGTATATATGCACAGGAAATTCACCAGAGTTAGTACAAGGTGTTTCTGACTGGCGAGCTTATGGGTGGGTTTTTTTTTTTTATATAATTTTAGTATTTTCTGGATCAGATACTCAGCTCTAACAATGTAATCATGGTTAACCGGGAGAGCAGAGAATGTATTAGAGAATGAAGAGCAGCTGCAAACTCCTTCCATGCCCTTCCAAGACAGGGAGAATCTGTGGCGGCTGCCATCTTGTGTTACATGCAGACTCTCTGGGTTCCTAGGTGTCAATTTGCAGGGCAAGGGCATACATGTGTAGCATAGTAAGACATGACAGCCTTGGCGAAAGCTCAGAGGAGACTCCTTTCTCTCTACTAATGTAATAAAACAGCATATTGCACACTTTTTTTTTTTGGTACCAGGGATCGAACTCGGGTCCTTGCACTTGCGCAGCAGGTGGCAAAACCACTGAGCTAAATCCCTGGCCCAAAAACAGCGTATTGGATATTCAGGCAGTAAGAAAGATTTTGTTCAACAATCCTCACTTCCATTTTGAATAATATTAGTAATGAACAATCAAATAGTACAGTACTCACAGTGGGTTTCCTACCCTTTTGTGAAGTTTTTTGTTTCAGGAGTTAGAAAAGCTGATCACAGCTCACCTCCCTTTCATACTGAGACTTTGGCAGTGATCATATACAATTAAAATGTCCTTGGGGCTGGAAATGTAGCTTAGTGGCAGAGTATGTGCTTAGCATATGTGAGGTCCTCGGTTCAGTCTCCAGTACCACACAAAAGAAAGAGACAGAGACCTCTGCCTCTACCTCCCTACTGCTGGGATTATAAGTGTGCACCACTATGTCCAGCTCAATGACAGGTTTGGAGTTTATCTTTTTTTATGAATATTAAACCCAGGCTTGGGGCCAGGGATTTAGCTCAGTGGTTCTGCCGCCTGCCTTGCAAGCAGAAGGACCCAAGTTCGTGACCCGGTACCAAAAAAAAAAAAAACCCAGGGCCTTGTGCATGCTAAGTGTTCTACCACTGAGCTACATCCCTTAGCTCTTTTTTGAGACAAGGTCTCAATTACCCAGACTGTGTTTGAACTTGTGATACTTCTGCCTTGGCCTCCTGATAGCTGGGATTACAGGTATGTACTACTGCACCAAACACAGTGACAATTTCATGAGCCTGTTTTTCCCAGGTGAAAGAAGGATTGTCACAGGATAAATGATACATTGTCTTGCTCTGTAGTATGCAGTCTCCTATATTAAGGAGATATCAAAAATATTTCTACCTGCCAGGCCTGGTGGCACATACCTGTAATCCCAACACTTGGGAGGCTGAGACAGGAAGATCACCACAAGTTTGAGCCCAGCCTGGACTACATAGTGAACTCAAGGCCAGCCTACACTACAAAGCAAGACCCTGCCTCAAAAATAAATAAATAATAGCCCCCTGCCCTTGGGCCAGGGATTTAGCTCAATGGCACCATGCCTGCCTCTCAAGATGAAGGTCCTGAGTTCAATCCCCAGGACCAAAAATAATAATGATAGCCCCCCAAATTTTTTTATCTACATTTCAGTTATGTCTAAAAATCTGAAAGTAGAGTTTTATTTCTGAAAATCTAAGCTATTACTCAGTGAAATAATAGATATGTTCCAGAAAATCGCGGAAAGAAATACACAGACACAGAATTCAGGTAAAATAATAAAAGTTTACTTGCAAGCAGGTGGTACCACCAGAAACTGGTCTGGTCAGTGTCCACACACCCCTTTGTTCGACATTTCCTTTTATATCTTCTTTACATTATCTCATCCCTAGTGGTCTTTGTTAAGTAAATAAAATTCCAATTCCTGTTTAATGGCTAGACACGGGTGGTTTCTATCGCTGATTACAGTCCTAAACACATGACAGTTAAGGCACATATATCACAAGTTTGCTCAAGGATTGCAACTTTGTTCTTCAGAGTTAAGATGTTATCTATGGTAGAGCTACAGATCAAAGGAGCTATATAGCCTTAACTTTCAACAACAGAAGCAATGGGCTAAGGCAAGTTTTTAAAGGGATACACTACCTGTTTTGTTTCTACAACTACCTTAATATCCAACCTACTAAGCTGTCTCAGACTTTTTCCCTATCAGATACTCTTGGGGGCTGGGGATGTAACTCAACATGAGGCAGAACACTGTGAAAGTGAGAGCACAGTAGCCCAGAGCTCAATGCTGACTATCTTTTCGTATCTCCCACTCCTTGGACTGACATCAGGTCTAGGGTGTCATATCAAAAACCTGCATGTGGGCCAGGCATTTAGCTCAGTGGTTCTGCTGCCTGCTTCACAAGCGCAAGGACCTAAATTCAATCCTCAGTAACAAAAAAACCCTGCATGAGTTCTCATGAGAGGAGTTGAGGATGGCACTCTCTGATTGAGTCCACAAGCAGGGCTTTGGGGATTGTTCTGCATGTGTCCTGGGATTTTGTAATTAACAGGTCACACCTACTTCCCTGGCCAGTCTGTTGCACCCTAATCTCCTTCCTCATTTGCTCCTGAGAGACACATATCCCCATAATTCTTTTTTTTCTTTTCTTCTTGGTACTGGGGATAGAACTCAGGACCTTGGGCTTTTGAGGTGGGTGGGGCACCGCTGAGCTAAATCCCCAGCCCTACCCATAATTCTTCATAGGGTGTTGAGGGAGTGGAGGTCTCTGCCTTCATATACTACTTCCTGCTGAGGGGCTTTAGGCCTTACCTACTGGGGATTACATGCTCTCCAAATATCTTGGGGTACTGTGGCTCACTGGCTGGGTTAAAGAAAAGAAACTGTTAGAAAACAATGAGAAAACTGTGACTGTTGAGATGCCTGTTTGATTGGAGAAAGCTTGGTGAATTTGTCAGGAGAGTAACTTTACTATTAGTTTTGGGGATGCAGAGCCTGACTATGAGAAGGAGAAGGGCAGATTTCTACTCTTTCAGTGGAGATGAAAGTATGGCAAAGAGAGATGTTAGATAAATTATCAAGAGGCTGAGAGCTGTAGCCTTAGCAAGATTACTCATATTATGGATCTAATTAAAAACAGGAGCCTCAATACAGGTGCCTATTTAAGGAACGGTAAATTAAAGGTCATTAGTGACTCTATTTATCTGCACTTAGAGCAATACTAGAGCCTTGAATTCTGAAGAGGAGCCTCAGATCTTCCAGAGTTTCTCAGCAGTAGCTTTCTTCCTATCCTGTGAAAATTCTAGTGACCATTTCCCATGTAGCATTTTTATAACTTTCCACTGCTTCCTTTGAGGAAGGACCAGTTTAATGGTTCCTCAGGAACTGGGAATAAGGCTAGGGTCTTAATGAGCTGTAAGGCTCCCTTTCTTGCTGTCTATAAATAAGCCTTTTGATTTTCCAAAGAGACTTTGGACATGTCTTTTTGGTGTCCCTTGCAATGAATGACAGTGACCTGCTTGGGAAGATTGACTGACTCTAGGAGTTGTAAAAATTCCTGTTTGTATTTTATAGGTGATTGCTTATTAGTTAGCAAGCCTCTTTCTTTCAGATTGTTGCATGGTTATATAGCATCAGAAAGGCATTTTTAGCTGAAGTAAGCCCAAGTAAGGACTATGAGCTGTGCTTTTTTTTAATGGTTGGTTTGGTTTTTGTGAGCAGGAGTCCCTGGGCAAGTTGACCTCAAGGACCTATTGTAAACTGACACCCACATAACCTGCCTTTCAATGTCTTTCTTTTTTTTCTTTTTTTTTGGTACCAGGGATCGAACTCAGAACCTTGGGCTTTCAAGGCAGGCAGCGGAACCACTGAGCTAAATCCCTGGCCCTCAATGTCTTTCTTGGACAAAGCTATTCCATTAGTGAACTACACCTCCTGAGGGTCTGGGGGCGGGCCAGGTCACTGATACCCCATCACTTGCATAGGTCTGGGAAATCACTTATTCACAAGAGTGGATAACTTCTGAGCCTACAGGCATCAATGAGGCAAGATTAATAGTACAAGTCTTTATGGTAACCTCAAGAGCATCTAAAAGTATGGCCTGGTATAGTCTCAGCAGGTAAATTCTGCTTTGGCATTTGCCAGAATTGAAGAGTTGCCCCCAATTTTGCTAGTAAATCCTTCCCTAGTAAAGGAATAGGACATCGTGGGACAATTAAAAACTCATGGCTGAACATTGAACCATCAAAGTGGCATATCAAAGCAGAAGTGAAGAAACTTTGATTAGGCCTCCCCTCTACCCCAGTAAGGGCAGTAGATTTAGAGGAGGGTTTTCCAGAGAAGGAAGTTAAAACAGAAGCCAAAGGAATTGAAATTGCTTGCTTGCATCAAGGTATGAAAAAACATTTAATATTGAATGTAGGAATTTTGGAACTTTCCTGCTTGGACTTCTAGGTAGTACAGAGACAGGCCACAATTCTGGATTCTCAATGATAGATGTACAGCCCAAGAGCAGGAAACATTGTTACTAGCAATAGTTAAACTAAGAAATTGGTAAGAGGTGTAGGTAGATGGGGTGTCCAAATAAGACATGTACTAGAATTTGTGAAAGAGGGTAAGGGAATAGAACCAAGAAGAAACTACTGGATACAGTACTTTGTTCTTAGTGGTAGAAAGTATGAGGAGCAATAGCTTGTCCTTTAATTTGGATGGGTTGTCCAGGCATGCCTCTGGCCATTTTTCTCCTAAAGCAGTTATTCTCAACTGGGAGAGTATGATTAATCCTTATTTGTCAACTTCAGTGGATTAAGAAATGGCTAGTAGGTGGGTAAAGTATGCTCCTGGGTAAATCTGAGTGAGGCATGGAGGTATGGTCTTGGTTACTATATATGGTCCCTTGCCTTTTCCTCTCCAGCACTGTTCTGTGACTCTGCTTCTCAGCCCCCATGAACTAAGCAGCTTTGCTCCATAACACCCTTCCACCATGATGTTCTTGCCTTGGAGTCTGACAACCATTTACTGACTCTCCCAAAACTATGAGCTAAATTAAACCTTTTTTCCTTAAATTGTGAGTATCAGATATTGTGTCTTAGTGATGAAAAAGCTAACTAGAAAAAGATAAGTCAGCTGAGTGGTGGAGCATGCCTGTAATCCCAGCAAAAAGAGGCTGACCTTGAACTTCCAGGAAAATGGCAGAGGGGTGAATAGCAGAGATGCACCCTCTCCGAGATTTGGTGTACAGATGCTGGAATATAACAATATGAGGAAGAGAAGAAAGGGGGAAGTGGATCCCTGCGACCCAGCAAGGATCTGAAGTGAGAATTGAAGCCCATGGGGAGAGTGAGAAGAGAGACCTCAACATAGAAGAAGGAGGTGGCAAGAGGCACATTCTGTCTGAGTCTTGACTCACTTCTCAGGAAGGGTGACTTAAACCTGCAAACAAATGGTGACTACTGGCAACCCCAGAGGCTTCTACAGAGAAACACATCAGTGAGCCAGAGCAGTAGATCCCCCAGATTGCTTTGGCTGGCAAATTATTTGGGTTCAGAAATGCCCCAGGAAAGGGCAAAATGGCCAGTAGCCATCTTGGAAAGGGGCCAACTGAGCTCAGAACTCAGAGCTGCTGTGGGCTGACTCACTCAGGGTGAGGCAGAACGAAGATCAAGTCAGCAGGAACCCAGGAGTCAAGGAGCCAAGTCCAAGTTGCCAGGGAGCTGAGTTCAAGCCAACAGGAGACACAGGAAGTTTTGCAGGCTGAACAAAATGAACAAGCCTGAGCTTCAGAACTAAAGGTGCAAGCTTGCTGGGATTGTTCACTAACCTGCTATAAATCTAAAGCTGGCTTGTCGGGATTAATCAACATGGATCTGGGCCCTGTGTGCCTAATTTGTCTAACAGTGACAGCAGAAACATGCCTTGAAGTGGGGTTTTTTTTCCTTTTCTTGTTTTTGTTTTATTTTTTCTTGATTGTTTGTTCTTGTTTTTATATGTCTGAACATTGTTTCTAGTTTTTTTGTTGTTGTTGTAGTTCTGTTCTGTTCCTGTTTTTATTTCTTCCTTCTGTCTTTCCTGCCTTCCTTCACCAGTTTCCCAAAGTTTGTGTAATCTTCCTTTGTCCTTCAGACTCACTTCTAGTATCTTTCTTTTCTTCTATTTCTCTACTTTTTAACCCCTAACCTCTTTTAAATTTTCTCTTCTGAGGTAAAATCGCCATACTGAGGGCATATTTACTATACACAATTTTCTGGTATGTTTTATATTTGGTTATATAACCACAAATCTAGTTCATATAGTTAAAGGTAGCAAACCAATAGTTACCAGAGTTTGTCATTTTCTAGGCTATGTGTTTTTTTTTTCTTTTTTTTTTTTTGGTACCAGGAATTGAACTCGGGTCCTTGTGATTGCAAGGCAAATGGCACAACCACTGAGCTAAATCCCTGGGCCTCTAGGCTATGTTTGATGCTATTGTTATTGCTGATTGTAATACTTTAGCCAAGGTGACACAAGTGTTCTAATCAGTTGCTCTTCTTGGTATACTAAGATTGAGATTGCCTAAGGGTCATAAACAATACTATAGGCCAGTGCCAAAGAACAAGGAGCTAGGCTAAGTAGGCAGCAACTTCTCATCCCCAGGAAATTGAAGAGGTAGGATCTGGCAACAGACTCAAAACCCAAAAGGCACATACACCTGGAATACATCTCCTAAGAATTCTAAATTCTAGCAACAAAGATACCTGCCATACTCAATTTACAAGCATCAACCCAGGAATTAAAATTTTAAAAAAATAGAAAATGAGGGGCCAGGGATTTAGCTCATTGGTTCTGCCACCTGCCTCACAAGCACAAGGTCCTGAGTTTGATCCCAGTACCAAAAAAAAAAAAAAAAAGAAAGAAAGAAAAGAAAAAGAAAATGAGAAGACCCTTAAGCAAGATTGAACCCCAAACATCCAGCTCACCAAAGGCATACCCAAGGAGAAATGAGGTGGAACAATTTGAAGCCAAACAGCTAGACACTCCGAAGTGGTAACAGCAGAAGTAACAAAGCAGATAAATGAGGCTCTAGAACAAAATCAAATCAGAAATACTTTCTCAGATAACTACAGAGATGATGACCAGAATGAAAGACAGGATTAGTGACACTAGAGCAGATAGAGATTTTAAAAATACATGAGGTTAGGAAAATGATCAAGCCAGGCATGGTAACACATGCCTGTACTCCCAGCACATAGGAGGCTGAGGCAGGAGGATTTCTGCAAATTCAAGGCCAGGCTAAGCTACATAGTGAGTCCAAGGCCACACTGAGCTACACAGTGAGACCCTGTCTCAAAAAAAAATCAAAATCATGAATGCCCAATATAGGAAACAAATGGAATCCATGAAACAGAGTCAACCAGATATCCAGATTAAAAATTCCATTAAAAGTATATGCAGCAGGGGGCAGGGATTTAGCTCAGTGGTTCCGCTGCCTCCCTCACAAGTGCAAGGCCCCAAGTTCAATCCCCAGTACCAAAAAGAAAAAAGTATATGCAGCAGAATGAGCCCATGTGAGGACAGAATATCAGATATAGAAGACAAGATTGTAGTTAGTAATCATGAAAAGAAAGATCTCTTAAAAACAGCAAGGGATGCCAGGGATTTAGCTTAGTGGTTCCGCCGCCTCCCTTGCAAGCGCAAGGACCCGAGTTCGATCCCTGGTACTGAAAAAAAAAAAAAGAAAACAGCAAGGGATAATGAAAAATCAATCCAACAGCTGATGCAAAGAAGAATAACACAAGATTCATCAGAGTCAATGAAAAAGCAGGAAAAAGGACAAATGACATAAAAAAACTTGTTCACAAAAGTAATGTCAGAAAACTTCCCGAGCATAGAAAAATAATTTAACGTACAGATAGGTGAGGCTTATAGAACCACAATTAACCATGATCCAAAAAAAATCTATACCAAGGCATATAATAGTCAACATTCCAGAAATTCAAAAAGAACAAAATATTAAAAGCCATTAGAGAAAAGAAACAAATCACCTGTAAAGGAAAGGCCATTACAATCACAGCAGACTTCTCAACACAAACCCTCAAGTCAAGGAGAACTTAGAGTGAAATATTTCAAGCCCTAAAAGAAAACACCCTCCAACCCAGATTGAGGTACACCGCAAAACTGTCTCTCAAAATTGTTGGAGAAATAAGATACTTCCACGATAAAGAACACCTGAAGAAATTCATGACCACCAAACCAGCACTCCAAAATATTCTGCAGAACATTCTAGAAAGAGAACAAAGACTAAAACTCTATGAACCTCAACAGAATGAATCCACCAGGCAAGGCAAGCAATTAAACAGAGTGGGGAAAGAGAAATCAACAATAGGAAAATAAAATGACAAGGATAAGTCAATACATATCCGTTATAACCATCAATGTAAATGGTCTCCATTCACCAATCAAAAGAAACAGACTAGCAGAATGGATCAAGAGGCAAGATCCAACAATATGCTGCATACAACAAACACATTTGATTCAAAATGAAACTTGTAAGGGCCCAGGATTTAGCTCAGTGGTTTTGCTCCCTGCCTAGCAAGCTCAAGAACCCGAGTTCGATCCCCGGTACCAAAGAAAATGAAACTTGTAGACTGAGTCAAAGGATGGAAAACAATACTGCATGTGACAGGAATCTGGAAGAAAAATACCAGGTGTAGGTATTCTATTTGCAAAGTAGATTTCAAACCTAGACTGATTAAGATGGTCAGTATATCCTTATAAAGAGAACAATCCAAGAGGAAGTCATAATAATCATAAATATATATGCACAAAATATCAGCACACCCAGCTATTTAAAACAAATATCAGTGGACATAAAAAATCAAATAAGCAGGGCCTGGGGATGTGCTCAGTGGTGCCATGCCTACCTGGAAAGCACAAGTTCTTGAGCTCAATTGCCAGTACAAAATTTAGAAAAATCAAATAAACACTAATACAGTTGTAATTGGGGACCTCAATACCCCAACTGCCACAAACAGACAGATCCATTGGGCAAAAAATTCAAGAAAAATATCAGAATTGAACCAAACTTCTGAACAAATAAACTTAGTAGATGTCTACAGAGTGATTCACCCCACAACATCAGAATACATCTTCTCAGTTGCACATGGGACATTCTCCAAAATAGACCACACACTAGCTCATAGAACATGCTTAAGTAAATGTAAAGGAATTGAAATTATCCCACACATATTATCAGACCATAGTGCCATGAAATCATAAATCAATGGCAAAAGAAACCACAAGAACTTCATAAACACGTGGAAGTTAAATAATATCCTCCTGAACAAACAATGGGTCACAGATGAAATTAAAGAAAGAAGTAGACAGTTTCCAGAATTAAAGGATAATGCCAATACAACATACTGGAACTTAAGGGATGTAGTGAAAGCAGTCCTATGAGGGAAATTTATAGTGGTGAATTCCCAATCAGAAAAACAGAGTGAGGTCAAATGAATAACCTAACCTTGAACCTTAAGCTCCTAGAAAAAAAAAGAGCAAGTCAAGCCCAAACCTCATACAAGGGAGGAAATTATAAAGATCAGAGCAGAAATTGTTTTGTTTTGTTTTGGTACTGGGGATTGAACTCGGGTCCTTGCGCTTGCAAGGCAGGCAGCGGAACCACTGAGCTAAATCCCCAGCCCAATCAGAGCAGAAATTAATGCAATGGAGACTAAGAACAATACAAAGAATCAATGAATTGAAGAGTTGGTTCTTTGAAAGATTAAATAAAATTGAGAAACCCTTAGCCAACCTTATCAAAAAAAGAAAGAAAAGACTCAAATTCATGCAATTAGGAATGAAAAGGGTGGAATCACAATAGATCCTGCAGAAATCCAGAAGATCATCAATATTTACTTTGAGAACCTATATTCTAACAAGATAGAAAACACAAAAGAAATGGACAGATTCCTGGATACATATGAATTACCAAAGCTGAACCAAGAAGATATAAAAATTCTAAATAAACTAATATCAATCAAAGCAATTGAAGATGTAATTAAAAATCTACCAATAAGGCCAGGGATGTAGCTCAGCAGTACAGCACCTGCCTGATGAGTGTGAGACCCTGAATTCAATTCCCAGTACCAAAAATACAAACAAACAAACAAAAAATCTACCAACAAAAGAAAGCCCAGGCCTTGATGGAGTCACTGCTGAATTCTAAAAGAAATCTAGAGAAGTCTTAATGACGCTACTTCTCAAACTCTTTAATGAAATTAAAAGGGAAACAATACTCCTAAATTCATTCCTGGTAGCAAGCATTACCCTGATACCAAAACCAGAGAAGGATCCAACCGAAAAAGAGAACTACAAGCCAATCTCTCCAATGAACATATCAAAGAGGCTATCAGAAAATGGAAAGATATCCCCTGTTGTTGGGTAGGAAGAACCAATATATTGAAAATGGCCATACTTCCAAAATTGCTGTATAGATTTAATGCAATCCCAGTCAAAATCCCTATAGCATATCTCACAGAATTAGAGGAAACAACCCTAAAATTTATTTGGAACAAGAAGAGATCTAGAATAGCAAAAGGAACTCTCCGCAAAAAAGGTAAGGCAGGGGGCATCACAATCTTGACTTGAAATTATACTACAAAGCTACTGTGATAAAACAGCATCGTACTGGAAAAAAAATCAGACCCAAGGATCAGTGGAACAAATTAGAAGATGTAGAAACAACACCAAACACACTCAGCCACCTCATCTTTGATAAAAGAGCCAAACTTCTTCACTGAAAGAAAGATAGCCTCTTTAATAAATGGTGCTGGAAAAACTGATCGTCCACATGCCAAAGATTAAAACTAGACCTATATCTTTCACCATGCACTCAACTCGAATCAAAATGGATCAGAGATCTAAATATTAAAACAGAAACACTAAACCTGCCAAGAGATAGAATAGGTAGAGCTCTTGAAAACATAGGTATAGCCAAAGACTTCATGAACAAAATCCTGATCACACAGAAACTATTACAAAGAATCAACAAATGGGATCTCGTCTTACTAAAAAGCTTTTGCACTGCTAAAGAAACCAGCACAGGGGCCAGGGATTTAGGTCAGTGGCACCGTGCCTTTGTTGCAAGCGTATGGTCCTGAGTTTGATCCCTGGTACAGAAAAAAAGAACGGGGGGGGGGGGGAGGAAGAAAGAAAGAAAGAGGAAAGAAAGGAAGGAAGGAAGAGAAACCAGCACAGCGACAACCCACAGTGTGGGGGGAAAATTTGCCAGCTATCACTCATATAAAGGACTAATATCTAGACTATAAAAAGAAATAAAAAAAATCAGACCCCCCCAAATTTAAAGACCCAATCCAAAAATGGGGATATGAAATGAACAGACACTTCTCAGATAAAGAAGTAGAAACAGCAAATTAATATATGAAAAAATGTTCAACATCACTGGTCATTTGAGAGATGCAAATTAAAAGAACACTGAGATTCGATCTAACTCCAGAAAGAATGGCTGCTATCAAGAAATCAACCCTAGGCAGTGCGCCCTGCGCGCGGCTAGCTCGGCAGCAGCACCCGGAGCCCCGCTCGGCGCGCTCCCAGGGCAGGGCGCACACCCGCGCCGCGCGCCCCCGTGCCGCCTGCACCCGTGCGCCGCAGCAGCATCTTTAGGCCCGGAGCAGCCCCGCAGTCTCTGGAGGAAAAAAAAAAAAAAAGAAAGAAAGAAAAAAAAGAAAAGAAATCAACCCTAGGGCTGGGGATGTAGCTCAGGGGCGCCACACCTGCCTGGCAAGTGCAAGGTCCTGAGTTCGATCCCCAGTACCAAAAACAAACAAAAAAGAGATATATGAATAATAATTGCTGAGAAAAAGGAGCCTTTCCTCCACTTTTGGTGGGAGTGTAGACTGGTGCAACCACAGTGGAAATCAGTATGGAGATACCTCACAAAACTAACAGTAGAGGTTCCATTCCATCCAGATATCCCCCTTCTGGGTATCTCCCCAAAAGAATTAAAAGCATCATACCACGGCGATATATGTGCACCCATGTTTATAGCGGCACAGTTTGTAATAACTAAAGCTTGGAAACAGTCCATATGCCCATCGATCAAGAATGGATAAAGAAGATGTGGGGTTTTTTTTTAATACAATGGAGTAGTACTCTTCCATAAAGAAGGATAAGCCTGAGACATTACTAGCTAGATGAATGCTCCTTGAGACCATACTTTTTGTTTGTTTGTTTGTTTGTTTTTGAGGCAGGGTCTCCCTTTGTAATTCAGGCTGCCCCTGAATTCACTATGTAACCCAGGCTGGCCTCAAACTTGTGTTGATCCTCCTGCCTCAGCCTCCCAAGTGCTGAGATTGTAGGCATGTGCCACCACACCCAGCGAGCCTATACTCTTAACAGATAGATCAGACACACATGTTTCTCTGGTGTGAGAAACTGAAAGTGGAAATAAGGACAAAAATTTATAATAGATATTGGGAAATGGGGAGAAAATGTTCAAATGAAAAGGGGAACAAGTGAGTGGCGAAAAGGGATCAAGGGAAAAAAGGAAGAAGGAAAAAAAGACTAGAAGGGAAAATGGAAACAGCTCTTGTAAATAAGTAGGGTAAGAGGGTTAGAAGGGAGGGGGAATGGGAAAAAAAGAAGCAAGTTATATAATGTACAGGTACAAATTCCCTATGGTGAATGTTATCATTATGTATCTCTAAAATATACCAATAAAGTTTCTTTAAAGAAAAAACTAACTAATACAATTAAACCCAGAGCAGTGAGGTCATTACTGTGATTATCATTGACCATGTGGTTTAGAAGCCCATGAAACTGGTTTGTGGAGTTTGGAAGGGTTTGGAGATGCAGGCTACAGAAATCTTAGAATGCAATAAGTAGGGCATGATGGGTGATTCTTGTTGGAGCTAAGAAGACCAGAATTCTGATAGGAATGCACATAGTAAAGTCCAGGCTCGGGAATTTTCAGTTGGCATTTGGAATAGAGGCCATGTGTTCTACACTCCGGCAAAAAAAAAAAAATGTGTCTACATTTTGCCCATGTCCTGAGACCTTGTGGCAGACTCAGGGTTAAGGATGGTTGACTAATTAATCTGGCAGGAGAATTTTCAAGCTAGCCCAAAATACAGGATGTGGCATGGATACTGGTGGATGCTTTCAGCCAGATTTACAGTGAGAATTGGAGGACAGGGCCAGTAGAAAAATTTGAAAAACTTAAATCTTGGCTCAGAAGGAACCACCTGTAAAAGTTGCAGCCAAAAATGGTATGGGTGCTGAAGAGATTAGTGCTATTAAAACAAAACCAGATTTTGCTTGTACAGGGACAAGAAAAAAGATGCCTTGATGTCATCTCAGAAATCAGCTGAACTCCCATTGCAGACACGAGGGTGCAAAAGTGACAGCCTTCCTTTTGAGAGGAGTCCCTGGGACCCCTGCTTGAGAAGGGACTCCTAGGGAATTGGTTCCCCAGAATTCATTTTACCATGACTAACCATCCATGTACTCAGAGGCCACAGTAGCACTGGTCCAAGAGGGCCTGGCCACTACATCCACCGACAGTAGACCTTGGCATCACCCTGCTGATTTTACTGGCAGGCAGAAGGCAAGAGTTGTAGGGCCAGGGATTTAGCTCAGTGGTTTCACTGCCTGCTGCGCAAGCCCAAGGACCTAAATTCGATCCCAGGTACCAAAAAAAAAAAAAAAAAGAATGCAAGAGTTGTAAAGCCAGGTGTGTTGGTGTGCACCTGTAATCCCAGCACTTAGGGGGTGAGACAGGAGGATCACTGTGAATTCAAGGCCAGTCTGAACTACATAGTGAGACCATGTCTCAAAAAAAATTTTTTTTTAAAAAGAGTTGTGGGGTCAGGGAGACTTCCGCCCAGATTTGAAAGGAAGGCCTGGGAGCACAGGCCCTGTGCCCCTGGGAAAGCAGTGTGTCACACTGTGAGAGTGTAGCCAAAACCGGAGACCCCAGGAAGGTGGAGATGTCAGGAACATGGAACATCTGCCAAGAAAAGCTGATGTCCATGTGTGGAATCCACTCAAACAGAGGCCGTGCAGGCTGCAACCTGAAAGGCCTTGACAGTGGAGCTGTCCAGGCCCTCTGGAACTCACATTTTTTACCCCCATATTCCCCAGATGCTAGACCTGGAGCTACAGGAATTAACATTTTCCCTTTTAGGTTTTGGTTTATCTTTGGTCTGATTCTTTAAATCCTATTCCTCCCTTTGGAAAAGGGAAGGTTTACCCTGTATCATTGTGCCTTAGGATTATGTCACTTTTTTTATTTTTTTTTCTTTTTTCCGGTATCAGGGATCGAACTCAGGACCTTTCGCTTGCAAGGCAGGTGCATTGCCACTGAGCTAAATCCTCAGCCCTTACTTTTTTGATTTTTTTTTTTTTTTTTGGTACCAGGGATCCAACTTGGGTCCTTATGCTTTCGAGGCAGGCAGCAGAACCACTGAGCTAAATCCCCGGCCCTGCTTTTTTGATTTTTAACAAAGTTTCACAACAAAGTGTTTGCCTTGAGTCTCAGAAGATGCTTGGCATTTTTTAAAATGCTGAAATTTTTGAGACTTTGGGGAAGGGACTACTGCAGTTTTATGGATTTCAGGATAGTTTGATTATGCTAGGTGGAATTAGGAACTTGCCATTGTAGTTACTTGGACATTAAGTATGGTTGAAGGCGGTGTGTTTGGGTGTGAAGTTGATAAGGGTTGGATCCTGACCATTAATCCTAATTTGTCAACTTCATTGATGAAGAAACACCTCGTAGATAGTGAACCATCTTGGGTGTGTCTGGGTGGGTTATGAGGGCACTGGCCCTTGGTACTATATTTGGTTCTTGGCTTCTCCCTCTCTTGTGCCGCTCCCCTGCTCTGCTTCCTGGCTGCCACTAAGCATCTATGCTTTACCACACCATTTCATGATGCTGTTTCTGCCTTGTGGCCTCCTAACCATGTACTGACTCTCCTGAAACCATGAGCTAAATTAAACTTTTCCTCCTTTAAATTGTGGCTCTCAGGTGTTGTATCTCAGTGGTGGGAAAGCTAATTAATAGGGAGTTTTTTTTTTTAATCTCTCAGGATATTTGGCTATATTTACAGACATTTTTTATTGCCACAATTATGTTTTCTTTTGCTGAAATATGGTCTTACTATGTAGTTCAGACTGCCCTTGAGCTCACTATATAGCCCAGGCTGGTCTTGAAATCACAGTGATCCACCTGCCTCAGCCTCCTCAGTGATGGGATTACAGTGCGCGTCACCACACCTGGCTCAGTTTTGTCATTCCCCTCTCCTTTAACTAGATAACTCCTCATCCTCTAATAATTACCTGGTGTCTCTTACCAAAGAAATCTTACCATAGGAGAAAAACACAGCACATTTTTGTTTTTCTGTTTTGTGCTCCTAAAAATCTACAAACACATCTTTCCAATCACATTATAATTTTCCATGTGTCTTTCTCCCTGAACTAGACTGTACTATCTAAAACTTCTAAAAGGGAAAGGACAACTGGCATTTACTGGCCAGGAATACTGGTCAACATCCTACAATGACAGGAGAGCTTTCTACAACAAAGAATTATCTGACTCAGAATGTCAGTAGTGCCACTATTGAAAAACCCTGCTCTAAAAAATATCACAAATATAGCAGGCCCTTCATTTTCACTATGTTTTTCTTCCACTTTTGAGAGCTCATGTGTCTTTTCAAGGCTTCTATTATACTTACCAGTCCTGGTCATCTGATCTGATTAACATGGTTAAGCCAATGCCATTGAGTAATAACCCAGTGTCATTAGTGGACTAATATGATATATGTCCAAGTGTTCCAGTTCTTCAAAGCTAAATGGTGACAGTTATGATAGACTATATTAATGGAGAGTTAAATGGAGGGTAAAATTTAAGAGTGTATACTATTGTCCAGCTCAAGAGAATGCATCCTGTTTTTAATCTTCCTTATTATTATTATTTGGTACCAGGGATCGAACTCGGGTCCTTGCGCTTGCGCAGCAGGCGGCGAAACCACTGAGCCAAATCCCCAGCCCTAATCTTCCTTATTGTTAGGGATGGAAAAGAACATTTTCATCAGATCAATGCCTGCTTATGATGAACTTGGGGTCACATTAATCTGCTCTGGATACCACATTGTGCTGCCACAGCAGCACAATCAGGGCTACTACTTGGTTGAATGTGTGAGTGTTCATTATGATTCTCCAGAGTCTGTGTAACCTGATGATTTCAGTGTGAATATGATGTGCATCATGACACCTGCATTCTCAGGTCTGTAAGAAATCAATCTCTGCCATATTTCCTGAAATAGAACACTATTTCTTATTACAGTCTGGATAAGGTGCGGGAGAAGCAGTTTAGTAACCTTCTCCATAGGATAGTTCTTATCCCTGAGGCCAAGGAGCCAATGTGCGAGTTTGGCCAACTTCTAAGTATGTTCATTTGGATTATGCATTTAGGAACTTGGACAATAATACTTGGCAGACCCTGGCCAAGATTCTTTTAAGACCTAGCATCTATCCACTACTACTGTATCAGGGGATATTATGATACTCTGGGTATTAATGTCTATTCACACCCTATATCCCACAGCCCTCAAAATATCTGATTATTTCACTTTTGCAGGTAAATTGTCACCACAGCAAATGGTGGGCCCCGCCTGCAGGAGTACTAAGGAAGCATGAACACACGCTCGCTGTGCTGCTACATGCTCCCTCTTCCTGGGAACCCAGGTTTTCTCTCAGTCAGATGGTCTATGGTCAAATGGTTTTAGGCCTAAAAACGAGCTCTAATCTGGAAACCAGCAAAGAGTAGCTACTTTTTCATAGGTTTAGGTGCCATTGTGATCATTTCTCCTTGATTTCTCATAGTTGTATTTGAGAAATAGCCTTCTAGGCTGCCCAGCAATCTCACCTTTAAGGCCTCCCCTATTCCATTAGTCACCTCTGTATTTTTCTGCAGGTCAGACCCCCTGGCAATCCCTCTGACCTTGTGCTGATTACTATGATCACTGTGCCCACCTGGAACCATAGTGTACAGTCTCCGACTGGTTGCTGTATGCAGCCACCGTCCCCCTCTCCCTGGTGATTGGGTTTCTTAGACAGATCTCACCATATTGCCCATGCTAGTCTCTAACACCTGGATTCACACAATCCTCCTGCTTCAGCCTCCAGAGTAGCTAGGACTATAGGCCTGCACCACCACACTTGGCTTAGACCTCTCTTTTTTGTGTGCTTGATACACACATATGACATCTTAACCATTTTAAATTTATAATTCAGCAGCACTAACTCTATTCAAACTGTTCTCTATCACCATTTATAGTCAAACTTTTAAAATCTCACCCCAGAAACTGACCATTAAACAATAACTTCTCATTCCCCTGGTAATCTCTATTCCTTGTGTGGCTATGGTTTGGGTGGCATTTTGCTAGAAGCTTGTTTCCCAGTGTCACATGGGATACTTGGGGGTGGGGAGGTGATGGAATCATGACAGCTCCTGGGCAGGTGAACGCTGGTCTTGCAGGGTGGCTTAGGTCTCACAAGGTCAGTTCTCTCAAGAGCCAGTTGTTGTAGAAGAGCAAGCCTGGTCCTTCCAGGGCTCTTCCTTCTCTCTTAACATGAGACCCCTCTTTCTTTGCACGTGCCAGCTTCCCCCTGCTCCTCCGCCATGCTACCACACAGGTGTGTCCCTCACCTGAACCTGGTGCCATGCAGTTTGGGCTTTCCAGCCACCAGACCGGAAGTCAAATAAACCTCTTTTAAAATCACCTAGTCTCCTAGTATCCTGTTACAACAACACAAAACAGACAAGACTGTGGGGACATGGGTCAGCCTTACCGGACGAGAAGGAGCTAGCAGATGAAAGAGATGGAGAAGACTAGGAAGGAACAGGAAACGGGACCGTGCAGGAAAAATGTCCAGTGTAGGTCACAAACACCATGGTGTGTAGATGATCCATCAGGTGTGTGTGGGGGGGGTAGTGTGTGACAGGGGCTGCTAAGGAGAATTCCAACACAGGATAGGAGGCTGTTTAAATAGAAAACAATGTTTTTTTTCCTTCTTTCTTTCTTTCTTTCTTTCTTTCTTTCTTTCTTTCTTTCTTTCTTTCGAGACAGCCTCTTGCTTATTGCCCAGGCTGGCCTCAAATTCACCATTCTCCTGCCTCAGCCCCCTGAGTGCTGGGATTACAGGCGTGACACCCATACCTGATTTAAGGCACCATTTTTGTTCATCTATGGCAAGAACAACCCCTAATGTTGTCACCCTTTGTAGCTATGCTTGAGAAATTATCTTCTTTCCTCAAATTTCTGATTTTGAGGTGCTAGGAATATAGCTCAGTGGTACAGCACTTGCCTAGCATGCTTGAGGCCCTGGGTATGATTCCCCAGCGTTGCAAAAAAAAATAAATGAGTAAAATTCAACTCATTCCAGTTGAATTGTTTGACAAGAAGTAGCTGGGCATGGTGGTACATGCTGCGATCCCAGACACTGGGAGGCGGAGTCAGGAAGACGGCGTATTTGAGGCCAGCCTGAACTACACAGCAAGACCCTGGCTCAAAAAACCTAACAGCAGGGGCTGGGGATTTAGCTCAGTGGTTCCACCACCTGCCTTGCAAGTGCAAGGTCCCGAGTTCGATCCCCAGTGCCAAAAAACAAAACAAACAACAAAACCTAACAGCAAAATAATTGTTCTTGGAGCCATGCTTCTCAGGAAGTCCCATACGTTACAAAAGAGCATGCAGTCAGAAGATGTGGGTGTGCTTGCAGCTCAGTACTCCTGTCTAGTCTGTGTAAGTTTCCACACATCCCCGAGCCTCAGCTGCCCGAGGTGTTGGTAAAGCTGGTCCTAAAGGGTAATTCGGAAGACTCAGCACAGCTGCTCAGATGCGCGCCACTGGCCAGTGCTTCCTGCCCGGGATGGAGTCCCCTTCCAGGCTTACAGCCCCCCTGTGTTTCCAGGTACCAACGCTAGCAACCAAGGAAGTTTCTCATAATAACTCCACCTCCTTCAGCCCTACGGTGTGTACAGAAAGATTTAGGTTTCACTGTCACCCTCTGAAAGACCTGCTTGCTGAGCTTGCCCTGGCCTGCATCTGGCACCTTGGCTTTCAGAAGGGCTCCTGTCATCCCCAGGACTCATGAGCGCGTCTCACTGTGCCTGGATTGGACAAACAATAGGGCTGCTGGCTGAGTATCCACTTTCCTTGTGGAGTCTGGATTTGAAGCTCATGCCAGGCAGAGGGTGGCTGTGTGATCAGTCCCCTGTAAAAATCTGTCCCCTAGTCCCGGCCCTTGGGGAGAATCAGGTGGGAGGATCACAATTCAAGTCCTGCCTGGGTAACGTCTCTAAATCCTGTCTCAAATGAGCTGTGAGTGACATTTCAATTCTCGTCCCAACACGTTACTGGAAGAATTAAGCATTTCCTTTGTGATTTTACAACCCCGCAAATGTGCATCGGCAGATTGAGTCCCGCCATGGCTCTTCTCTCATTCCCGATTCTGCTTTGTAGGCTTCTCCCATGATATGCTGCCGCTGAGTCCACTCACACACCAGGTACTGTGAGACAGCCAAGTGAATCACCGTTCTTGGGAGTTGTCTCAGGGATGAGGGTGGTAACTTCTTATACTTGCTGTTGCTTTCTTGTCTCGGTGACCTCATTCCTGTTGTTTTCCTTTGACTTTTTTTTGCATTTTGAAAAACTGTGTTGGTACATTTTAGATATACACAGCGATAGAATTCACCACAGGGAATTGTACCTGATATATCTTGCTTCTATTTCCCCATTCTCCTCCCCTCACTTCAACCCCACTTCCCGTCCTGGTTTACAAAAGCTTTGCTTCCAGTTTTGTTATTGTCCCTTCCTTCCTTTCCCCTCTAGCTTTTCTTGTTCCACTTCTCATTTGAACATTTACTTCCAGTTCCTCAACATCTTTGGCCAGGGATTTAGCTCAGTGGTTCCACCGCCTGCCTTATAAGCAGAAGAACCGGAGTTTGATCCCCAGTACCAACAAGACAAAAACAGTATCTTTTACTCATTTTGGTCCTTATTTATAGTTTTGGTTTCTCACACTAGAGAAACAATGCGGTAAACATTTGTGTCTGATTTATTTTACTTAACACTGTGGTCTCAAGATGCATTCATTTAGCTAGAAATGTCTCCAGTTTAGCCTCCTTTATGACAGAGTAGTTTTCCATTGTATTGAAAACCACATCCTCTTTATCCATTCATTGGTTGATGGGCATTTGGGCTGTTTCCAAGATTTAGCTATTACAAACTGTGCCACTATCAACACGGGTATGCATATATCGCTGTGGTATGATGCTTTTAATTCTTTTGGGAAGATACTCAGAAGGGGTTTAGCTGGGTGGAATGGAACTTCTACTTTTAGTTCTTTGAGGTATCTCCACACTGACTTCCACAGTGGTTGCACCAGTCTGCACTCCCACCAAGTGTGCAGAAGGGTTCCTTCCTCCCCGTAGTGAGTCAGGACCAGGGAGAAAGAGCCCCTTGCCACCTCCTTCTTTGCTGAAGTCTCTCTTTGTTCTCCCCATGGGCTTCAGTTCTCCCTTCAGATCCTTGCTGGGCCAGGGGACCCACTTCCCCCTCCTTCTCTTCCTCACATTGGTATGTTCCAGCATCTGGACAGCAGATCTCAGAGAGGTGGTTGCTCTGCTGTTCATCACTCTGCCATCTTTCTGCAGGTCCCACTTACCCTAGTTTTGTAAATGGCTTTTCTTTCTCAGTTTGTGTTTTGGTGTGATGGTAGGATTGCAGGTGCCCCAGCCTGGGTGTGGGTGGCACTAGTAAATAGGTTTATAGCCTGCATGAAATCACACAGATAGACAAGGGCTTATGTCAACTGCCTCCATTTTTTTCTTTTTTCACTAATTGGCCTTACAAGGTAAGCCTCTGATTTTGTTTTGTTTGGGTTTTTTTTGGTACCGGGGATCAAATTCGGATCTTTGCGCTTGCAAAGCAGGTGGCGAAACCACTGAGCTAAATCCCCGGCCCAAGCCTCTGATTTTGAAGAAAAGGGAAGAACCTCTTTTTTCTCCATTTTAATTACCTTTAAAAACCTTACTACTTTAGACATAAAAACTTAACCTTTTAATTATAATATATGATTTGATTGTAACATAATTATAATATATAATAATTTGACTGTAATATATATAGATATAAAATTTTCACAACATTCATTGGCATGGGACTCAATAAGAGCCTCAGTGGACAAAACTGGGGAAGCCACCCATCAGTGGAGAAAGCTGAAGCAAACTGATTTAGGCAGCTGAGTTTTCAGCCATAGAGAGTAGTTTTGTCCAGTAGTTCCCAAACCAAACGGTTCCACTTATTTATCTTAACAATCGCTTTTGATGACTCATGAGAACCAAATCACAGCAGTTAGTACTTCCAAGCCATATGTATATGTATATATAACATTTTTTAATATATAACATTTTTAACCAAGGGAAAAAGTCTTAAATTATTGTACACAGAAAACAATAGACTTTGCACTCATAAAATCAATTTTTTAATATTTTCTAGATTGGCTAACAACCTGGAGGGAAAAATGTCACCAATTTGAAAGACAGTTTTACTCTTAAAAACTGATGTAGCCTACTGTTAAGCTATGTGAATAACAAGCATTTGAACTAATATAAGTGTCTATTTATGTATAAGGTGATTTAAGTGGAATTTTTGAAGGATAATACATATACCTGAAAGTTACCACACAGAAACATGCTTATTAACCTAAATCATACATAACTTTTATGTTACCATACTTTAAGGCTTTTATTTGCAAATCTTATGTAAGCCTCAACATACGTACTGTAACAAGATTAAACCAGCAGGCAGGCAGGCAAGAAAACATATAGAACATATGAAACAAATACATTTAATCAGAGTACACTCCAGATTTATTGACCATGTTGAATTATAATAATCTTTTGTAGTTTTAGGTTTATAACTATAAATAGATCAGTTAGAACTTTTCCTAGAGATCATCAATTAGTTTTTTATATGTCATAATGGTATTTTCCTTTAATATTTTAAAAGCTACCTTGAGTTTTCTTGTTAGTTAACATTATACATTTATAATCAATGAGTCAGAATGGTAAGGAGAGAAGACCTATAAATTCATAGATGGAATCTTTGTTTTTTATTCCTCCTTATTATAAAACTAGGTTTAAGGTCGTATCTTTTCTATGCCCCTGAAAGCAAGGACTTGTTTTAAGAATGTCAGGTTAATGATCTACCTTAATCTTTGGAATAGCTGCTTCCACAGTACAGGCCCCCTTCCAGTTGATGGGGAATAGTGTCTGTATTAGAATCATTACAGGAGATGCACTCCTCTGAAAACCACAACTGTTTTCTCTGTAAATGTTCCCAAAGGGGCATACCCATTAAGGGTGTAGTGTTGCAATTTATATTTTCCTTTGGCAACCACTTCCCATTTTCCAGGGGATGCTCAGGCCCAGTATGGATGTAGAAAAAGACTAGGTGACACTTCCTTGGAGCCGAGTTCAAAGGAGTCCTGGCTTTCAAGTACGCATTCTGAGGGGTGGGGGAAATTAACTTCCACACCAAGCTTTTCCATTCTGAAAAAATGAGAGAGGAGGTATCCCCGCCCATCCCTGCTTGTTCTGTCTTCGCACCTAAGGTATCCCTCAGACTTGACCCATCCAGCGCCAGCAGTGCTGAGCTGGAGGTGCTTGAGGAAGTGGAACAGAACCAGACTGTCCACTCTTCTCAGTGCTTGTGCCCCTTTCCTCAAGTTCCTGTGACCCCTTGGTTTACACTAGCTTTAGTCTTTTCCTCTCTCAGCCCTCAACTGGCACGTCTCTGAGAATAGAAGTCAGTTGCTGACCTGGGGCTATGCTCTGGAGAGATATCATGGCAAGAGAGAGGCAGTCCTCCGAAGACTAGGGGTGGGGCTATTGGCTCCCTTAAGATCTGGTGTTTTTTCCTAAAGCTGCCATCAAACTCATAAGGGTCCCTAAGACTGTTTTCTTTTCTAGCAAGGAAATCATCTGTGTTGTGATGGCTCGGCTTCAAAAGACCAATTAGTCCATCCTACCAAGTATTCATTATTCCATGGGGGAAGAGCAGTGGAGAAGGCATAAAAGAGTGGCTATGCCCGTCACTACTTTCCCAACCCTTGCTTCACAAATGGCAGAAAGATGACTGGAACTAAAAGCTTCTCTGGCTGGGTCTCTGGGTCTTTAGTAAAACATGTCTCCAAAAAAATGAGAAAAAAAGGAAAATCAGCAGGAGAAAGTCGGAGTTAAGAGGCCTTAGCAGTGAGATGTCCTCATCCAGCTTGCAGTGAGTTAATGGAAAAATTCACCTAACAGCCACTATTCCTTTCAGACCAAGAGCAAGAGCATCAGAGAGCTAAAATGGCTCTCTCACCAGTGGAAGATCAAATCAGAAAGGAAACAGGCAGAGCAGGCTCAACACTCCTTTCTTCTCCAGTGAAACTTTTCTCCTGAGCTTTAAGAGCAGCACCTGTGATGACTGCCTTTTTAATTGGCTGACATTCCCCATGTTTATATGAGGCATGTTGTTCCCCAAATCTACTCTACCACCAGGGGAGTGACAGGAGACATAAGGCCATAAGGCTATCCAGTAGAAAAGACAGGTGCAATTCCCTATCCCCTAAATGGAATCACAGTTATAGTACAAGAATAGAACACAATAAAAACCCCTCATTTGGGGCTTCCCTCCCATTAATCTCACCTCAGTGGGACCTCCAAAATATGAAAGTTAGTTTTGTACAAACCAAGTTTGAGGTCTCAATATCAATGAACGAAGTTGTGAACCAAAATGGGGTCAGGGGAATTTTTATTGGAAAGAAGGAAAAATAAGGCTCTTGGTTTCTTCAGGAAGAGAATCCAAAAAGTGGACTTTCTTAGAAGGCATTTTTAAAACCAAGTATTTACTAAAGATATTGCCTGTAGGGCTGGGGATTTGGTTCAGTGGTGTCATCACCTCCCCTGCAAGCGCAAGGTCCCGAGTTCAACCCCCGGTACCCAAAAAAAAAAAAAAAAAAAAACAAGTGTAGCTCAGTGTGCTGGTGTAAGGCACTAGGTTCAATCCTCGGCGACAAAAATAAAAACTGTTTTATTTCAGGAAAAAATGTGATGTTTACATAAAGATCTTGTTTTGTGATTAAAATTCATCCCATATTTGTTTTGACTGAAGGCATAAAACCAGTATTTTTTAGGGCTGGGGATTTAGGTCAGTGGTGCTGCCACCTGCCTCGAAAGTGCAAGGTTCTGAGTTTGATACCCAGCACCCCCCCCCAACCCAGTATGTTTTAGTGGTGGTGTACACCCTTAATCTCAGCACCTGGGAGGCTGAGGCAGGAGATCACTGTAAGCTCGAGGCCATCCTGCAGAACACAGTGACACCGAGCTCAAGGGCAGCCCGAACTACATAGTGAGACCTTGTCTCAAAAACAAAAGCTAAAAATAGGGTGGAGACACAGAGGCGCTCTTGCCCCCTCTTGGTGGTATCAGCTTTCTTCTTGTTTCTAATAAACTCTCTCCTAAACTTTTGTCCTCAAATTTATTCTACTTGGGGAGACAAAAAACCCCTCCAGTTTATACAAAAAGAACTGTCTCAAGTAGATGCCCCCAAACAATCGCTGATTACACTTAAACTCTCACTCGCTCAAGGGTACCAACTGGGTAAGTCGCAGCGCCATGCTCGCAGCGCAGCGGGAAACGAGGCCACACAGGTAAAACGAGGACTCGGAGTGACCGGACGGAGGTCAGGACTGCACGGCTGACTGCCTTCCGGAAAAGCGCGCCTCGGCAGTCGTTCATCCCGCACCGCTCAAAGGAGAACGGATCTCAGCCAGGCCACGCAGGAGGAAGGCAGAGAGAGGGCTCTTAGGTAACCGAGGCGCCCCGCGGGGCCTAACCTCACGGCGCCCGGACACGCAGGCGAGAGCGCGGACCCCACCACTTGGCCTCGGGCTCTGCACTTTCGCGGCTCGCTCCGGGGCCCAGGCGGGGATCACATACTGGGGGCTCGCGACCGGAAGCAGCTCCCCAAGACCGGCACCGCTGTTGGCGAATCCAGGGAAGGGATCCAGCGCTAGGGGCGGGTAGCGCGGGCCCTTGAGTGTTACGTAAATGCGTGAGCGGGCGGCGGCGTGGGGGCGTGTCCAGGCTGCCCTGCGCCCTCGTGATTGGCCGGCGGGAGGCCGAGGCGTTTACAATCTGCCGGGCGGCCTTGGGAGCGTGCGTCAGCCGGTCGCTCGCGGGGCGGGGCAGGGGCGTATCCGGTTCCGCAGGGGCCACCGATTGGCTGCGAGGCACCGGCGCTGGGCCTGAGGGCGGGGCCGCGGGGCCGCCCTGGTCTGAGGTGGCAGCCGGCTTTCGAGAGAAGATCATGGCAGCTCGGGTGGGCCAGAGGGTTTTTATGAGGGCAGCCTCGGGATGCTGGGCGAGGCCGGCGCGGGGTCCTACGCGGAACGTCAGGTGAGGAAGCCGGCGGCCGCGGGCACACGTTTCCGCCCGGCCCGGCGGCTCGGGAGACCCGAGGCTCCGGCGTCGGGACCGTCGCGGCCTCCGCTCGGGACCTCGGGGGCGGCTGAGGTCGCGCCCGGCCTCCTTCGGTCCCTTGCCCGCCTCAGGGGTCCGGCGGGGCGCGGAGACCGAGAAAGGCCCGCCGCGAACTGCAGCTGACAAGCTGGTTCTTAGCACCGCGCCGAGACAGCTCCTCTTGTAACCTTGAGCGGGGCTGCCTTGATTTTCGGGGTTGCTTCCTTGGGGAGGCGGGTGGGGACGAGGGATCCAGGAGCCACACCGTGGTTTTCTACTCGCTCGCCTTTACCATTGCGTTGTAGGAGGTTATTCTGGAAAAGTCTGACGCTAAGCGTTTAGCGGTTGGTACGTATGTGTTTATGCAGTACTGGGTGGAGCATAAAAGCACAAATAGGCAGAGACCTGGGTATTAGATTCAGTGGAGAATTTTATCCACCTCCAAATCCTTTTAGACAAATACAGGGTGGAACTGAGATAGAATCAGATGACTCTTGTTTTAGGAAGTAACTTCAAAAAGTAGCTCCAAGCAGAGGCCGCCCCACGTCGGCTGGTGTTACTCTGATAGAGTATTAGAGAGCCAGGTGTGTTGTCACAGTCTGACCTTTAGTATCATAGGGGTTTGGAGAGTAGTATTGGCAGATTACTTTTTTCTTTTTTTTTTTGCTACCGAGATCAAACTCAGGTCCTTGTGGTTTCGTGGCAGGCGTGGTGCCACTGAGCTAAATCCCTGGCCCGATTTCTTTTTTTCTTTTTTAAAGAAAAGCTTTCCTCAGTGGGGTTCAGTATTCATTTCACAGTTTAACTGTGAATATGACTTGCAGCACTTCATATTACAGTTGAAGATATTTTTTCCCTTCATATTGGTGGGATGGAACCAAGGCCCTTGCACACTAAGCTTGGCACTATCCCACTGAGCTGTACACCCTCAGCCCTTACTCTCGGTAGTATGTGAAAAGTAGATGTGTTATCCATAGCACTGTAACCGTAGCATGCACAGTGATCAGGAGATATGTTGTTTTGCTTTATGTACAGATCCTTCCTTTAGGATTATAAGCAGATTGTGTCAGGGAATCTTTGGAGAAGTGTGGGAAAGCAATGCACGAGCCTACTACAAGACCAGGTACAGGGCTGGGGATGTAACTCAGCGGTACTGCCTCTGCCTGACAAGCGGAAGGTCTTGAGTTCAATCTCCAGTACCAGGAGAAAAAAAAAGACCCTGTGCAGTGAAAAAGTAAGCTTTCTGGCCAACCAGACACCTAATTCACCTCTTCAGAAGCACATACATACGCACATACATACATAGTGTATATATGATACGTGCTGTGGTGCTACATTCCCAGCCCCCATTCATCTTTTATAAACAACTTTAATTGTTTAAAAATTCTTAAATTATGGAGTCCATTTTTGGTCTCCCTTTAATTGGGCTTTTTTTTTTTAGCTGTATTCTTAGATATTATCCTTTATCTTTTGGCCACATAGACTCAATTGTTCAACCTGTCTTTATCTTAATTTTCTCTTCTTCCCCAATTAAATGGTAGGATGTCAGTCTCTTTCAAGAAATATCATTTATTTTAAAAAGTTTATATATAAATCATTCTATATAAATATTAGGTATGATAATATGAGATTTCATAAGGCTACCCTGTTCGAACCCCTTTTAAAAATAATTTGAGCTGGACATGATGGCACACACTTGTAATCCTAATTCCTGAGGGGACTGAAGCAGAAGGATGCTCAGGCTAAGAAACAGAACTGTGCAAAAAATATTAAAAGGGCGGGACACAGTGACACTCAACTGTAATCCCAGTACACTGGGAGGCTGAGGCAGGAGGATTATTTTGAGCCCAACCTGGGCAAGTTAGTGACGTAGCCAAACTCTTGTCTCAAAATTAAATAAATAAATAAATAAATAAAAAGCTGGGACTGTTGTGAAGCTCTGGGTTTAATCCCCAGTTCTGACCAAACAGTAACAGCAACAAACAAAACAAAACTGGTTGAGGCTTTGGATTTGATTTAGTCAACTGTCACTCTTACTCAGAACTCTTTAATAGGTTCTCATTGAGAATAAATTTCAAATTGCTTTATCCTGGCCAATAATGCCCAACGTGATTCAGCTCCTATCTGCAGCATTATTTCTTGGTACTCTCCTCTTGGCTTGCTACACTACCAGTGTACTGTTAGTTTGTCTTGGTCTCTGGGTACTGTGAAGCTTATTGTCTATGTATGGAATACTCACTACTCCCCTCCCCCATTTACTTATATATATGAGTAATATCTGTATATTCATTTATGTACACTCACTGTGTACATACATACCTATTTTTTCTCTTTGTACAGCTAACTCCTTGTTTATTATATCTCAGCTAGGAAGCCCATCCAAAGGAGGTCCAAATTACATGTCTCCATACCTATTTGTTTTCTAGTACTCTTCTTGAATCCTCAACTAGAATGTCATCTTATTAGGAAAGGTTAAATGTATTTAGGTGGACAGGGAGACAGCAGGTATCCAGGTATCTGTATATACAAGTTCCCTGAAACAATTTTAATGCTCTAACTAGACCTATTTTTACAAACATGTTGTTGAAATAAAGATTAGAAAGTAAAGGAGAACAGAGCAATGGTGCTATGAACAGAGCCAGGAGAATTCTGATCTTGAGAGTGGGACCAAATTTCAAGTCTCCTTGAAGTTGGTCAGGAATTAAGGAAAGACTTTGGCTCCAGCTGACAAAACTACGTGGGTAGATAAGATGAATTGAAAAAGAGATAATGAATATGCTATTGTGCATATAGTAAGAGTAGATAGTGATGCATGACTACAGATTGAAAGTCAGCTTTCTGGGGATACTTTTAGTACCAGAAGCTTGTAACCTGTTAATTTTAGTTTTCCTTATGGTGCTACAGAAGCTTTTTTCCCCCTAAATCTATGCTTGCATAAGAGAGAAAAAGAGATTGTATGTTTTCAGGAATATTCTGAAGTACAAAGCCTTCTAATGTATGATAGTTTTTTTTAAAAAAATCTCTATAATTTGTGCATCCTCTTATTTTTATTGTCATCTTAAATCAGGTAATTTTTGTCTTTTTTAGATATTTAGCTTCCTGTGGTATACTGATGAGCAGAACTCTCCCACTACATACCTCAATTTTGCCTAAGGAGATACATGCAAGAACTTTCTTCAAAATCACTGCACCATTAATAAACAAAAGAAAAGAATATTCAGAGAGAAGAATTATCGGGTTTGTATGTATATAATAGTAATTCCAGGGTCAGGGATTTAGCTCAGTGGTTTCCCTGCCTGCTGTGCAAGCACAAGGACCTGAGTTTGATCCCTGGTACCAAAAAAAAAAAAAAAGTAGTAATTCCACTGAAGGAGCGCATTCACAGTATTTTGTGGAGAATTATGCCCTTTCTGGATTATCTTCTTACTAAATGGTGCTTTTTGTTGGTTGTTCTTTCCATACCCCTTACTATTATATGAATATAGTACTTTATAGATAGATTTAAACCTTGACACATCAAGGAAATAATTTGTTTATGACCTGCATTTTCTTTTTCTTTTCTTTTTTTGGTACTGGGGATCGAACTCAGGACCCTGTGCTTTCAAGGCAGGTGGCAGAGCCACTGAGCTAAATCCTCGGCCCTTCTTTTTTTGAGACTGAGTCTCGCTATACATAGGCCAGTTCAGGCTGGCCTTGATCTCACTAAGTAGCTCAGGCTAGCCTCAAACTTGTGGTGATCTTCTGCCTCAGCCACCCAAGGGCTGAGATTACAGGTGGGCACCACCATGCCTGGCTATGACCTGCATTTTTATATGCTGTTCTTTTCATGATTACAAAGATTAGTTTGTACGTACAGAGAGGCCCAAATTCTGTCATATTCGAAAAGCATCTTCCCTTTTTCTTTTCCTGGTACCCAGGGCTTTCACATTAAGCTACATCCATCCCTTGCCTTTATTTCTTTGTTTTTTTGAGACAGGGTTTCTCTTTGTAGGGCAGGATAGTCTTGAACTCACTATGTAGCCCAGGCTGGCCTTGAACTTGTGGTGATCCTCTTGCCTTAGCCTCTGGAGTGCTGGGATTCCAGGCATGCACCACCACACCCAGCTCCTAACCTTTATTTATTTAGACAGGGTCTCATGAAATTGTTTATCATATCACTTTGGGGTGAATCGTGTTTGATATATAATTTGCATCCCCAGCCTGGTATTTTGCATTTCTATGCTAGTATTTTCTTCCTAGTTCTGTTTAGTATAGGGAAAGAGTTGATTTCTGTATAATTCATAATTGGCCACCTTACTGAATTCCGAATTGATTTTTCTGAATTAACATTCATACCACCTGCCAGTTGATAAATGTACCTAATATTTTTAGCAAGTATGCTTTGTGTTTCATGCTCTGATTTAATGCTTTGTCTAATATTTTCAAAATTTTTGTGTTCTTTAATGGGAATGCTTCTGATATTTCATCATCTATGAAAAGAATCATAGTTTTTCCTGTTTTTCCAATTAATACCATTAAAAGAATAAGATTCTTAGTGTTAAATCATCCATGTATCCCTAAGTAGATTGGTTTTGATTGTTACTTTTTTTTAATATATTGTTTGATTCTATTTGCTGCTGTTTTTCTTACAATTTTTGCATCAGTACTGACTAGCTGATGTTGGTAGATAAGCTTTTGTTTTTCTGTTCTTTTATTAGGCTATTCTTTTATGGTAAATCATAAAAGGAATAAAAGCTGGGTGTGGTGGCGCATGCCTGTAATCCCAGCACACAGTTGGCTGAGGCAGGAGGGTCACCATGAATTCCAGGCCAGCCTGGGCTACATAGTGAGTTCAAGGCCATGCTGAACTACACATAGCAAGACCCTGTCTAAAAAACAAAAACAAACAAACAAAAGGAATAGTAGATTTCCTTTCATTGTGTTCTAGAATAGTTTATTTTCCTTTTTATTTTGTTTTGTTTTGTTTTTCTGGTACCAGGGATCAAACTGGGGTCCTTGCGCTTTCAAGGCAGGCAGCGGAACCACTGAGCTAAATCCCAGGCCTATTTTCCTTTTTTAAAATTAAAGCAGTACTGCTGGGAATTTAGCTCAGTGGTTGCTGTGCCTGTCTTGCAAGCCCAAGGTCCTGAGCTCAGTCCCCAGTACCAAAGAAAAAAGAAGAAAAAAAAAATTAAAGTAGTATTTGTATCTTATCAGAGCCTAATGGAATATAGCTAGAAATCAACAGCAAAAGAAGCCACAGCAACTATACAACTACATGAAGACTGAACAGCACTTTAGATAATTAGTAGTCGTTGAAATCCAGGGAGGAAATTTAAGAATTCCTAGAATCAAATGAAAGTGGAAACCAGAATCTAGGATACACCAAAAGCATTTGGGAAGTTCATAGGTATAAGCATTCACATCAAGAAATTAGGGTGATCTCAAATAAATAACCTAACGATGAATTTCAGGGTTCCAGAAAAACAAGAACAAACTGAAACCAGACCAACAAAAGAAAAGAAATAATAAAAGATCAGAGCCGAAGTTAATGAGATAGAGACTAAAAGAGCAATACACAGGATCAAATAAGATTGATATTGAAAAGGTAAACAGGATTGATAATTTAGCCAAACTAACCAAAAGAAAAAAGACCTAAATCAATACAACTTGAGATGAAAAGGGAGATATTACAACAGACAACACTGAAAACCAGAAGATTATTAGAGACTACTTTAAAAACCTATATTCTAATAAATTTGGGAATGTAGAAGAAACATAAATTTCCAGATGACATATAACCTGCCAAACTGAAGCAAGAGGATACAAACAGCCTAAACTGATCAGTAACCAAGTACTGAAATGAGTTCAAAGAAGAAGTCTCTCAAGAAGAAAATGCCCAGGACCAGACGGGTTCACTGCTGAATTTTACTAAATTTTTGAAGAACTAACACCAGTGCTCTTCACTCTATTCCATAAAATAAAAGGGAAAGAAAGCCTCCAAACTCACTCTATAAGCCGAACATCACCCTGTACTAAAACTGTACATGAACACAACAACAAAGAAAACTAGACCAACATCTCTGAAAAATGTAGATGCAAAAAACTTTAATAAAATGCTTGCAAACCAAATCAACACATTAAAAAGATCACACACCTTGATCAAGTTGCTTTCATTCCTGGGATGCAAGGATGGCTCATTGTATGCAAGTCAATAAATGTACTACGCCATATAAATAGAATTCAGGATAAAAATCACGTGATCATCTCACTTGACACAGGAAAGGCCTTTGACAGCATGATGTCCCTTTATAAAATCCCTGAAGAAATGAGTTATGAAAAGTAAACACCATATATGACAGGCACACAGCCACCATCATCTGAGTAGGGAAGATCTGAAAGCATTTCCTCTCAAGTCAGGATGAGGCAAGTATTCTCTTCACCACCCCCAAGTCAATACACTGCTTGAAATCTTAACCAAATGAATTAGACAAGAGAAAAATAAATGGGAGGGCGGGCGTGGTGGTGCATGCCTATAATCCCAGCACTGGGGAGGTTAAAGCAGGAGAATTGTCGCAAGTTCAGGGCCAGCCTGCACTACATCACAATACCCTATTTCAAAAAAGGGGGGCAGAATACAGGAAAGCAAGAAGTCAGATTATCCTTTACAAACTATGATCCTATCTTAGGAGATCATTTTTTTTTTTTGTAAATTGAAAAGTTTAAGTCTCCTAGGAGATCTTAAAGACTATACCAAAAGACCTAGGGGAGTTAAATTCAGCAAAGTAGCAGAATATTAAGATCAACATTAGAAAAATGAATAGCTTTTTTATGTACCAACAATGGACCAGTTGAGAAAGAAATCAGGATAATTCCATTCATAGTAGCTTAAAAAAAACCCCAAAAGCCTAGGGGTCAATTTAAGCAAGCGGATAAAAGAACTCTGTTGTTAAAATGGCCTTATTACCATAAACAGTCTACGGATTCAATGCAGTCCCCATCAAAATACCAGTGACATTGTTCACAGAACTAGAAAAACAATCCTTAAATTCACATTAAAACACAAAAGACCCAGAATAGACTAAAGTGAACTTGAGCCAAAAGAGCAAGACTAGAGGAATCACAATCCCTGATTTCAAATTGTAAAGCCATAGTAACAGCATGCTGGCACACAAATACATGTTGTAGACCAATGGAGCATAATAGAGGATACAGACACCCTTGCAGCTACGGCATGTTGGAGAAAAATATGTGTGGGAGAAAAGAATCTCTTTAACAAATGTCTAGGAAAATTGGATAAATTAGATCCTTGTCTCACCTCAGCTGAACAAAAATCAATTCAAAATGGATCAAAGACCTACATTAGAGACCTGAAACTTAATGTGCTAAAAGAAAACAAGGCAAACACTTGAAGCCATAAACACAGGCAGAGACTTCCTAAGACTCATAGCACAAGAACCAACATAATGAGACTATATCAAATTGCACATCAAGGGATGAACTAACAGTGAAGAGACAGCCAGCAGAATGTGGGAAAATCTCTGCTAGGTATGCTTCCAACAGATTGTTATCCTCTAGGATATATAAAAACAGCCAGGTTTGGTGGCTCACGCCTATAATCCCAGCACTCAGGAGGCTAAGACAGGAGGATCACCTGGGCTACCTAGCGAGACCCTGTCTCAAAAAACAGATTCAAAAATGTTAACCCCAAAACATCAGATAGCCCAATCAATAAGTGGGTAAATGGACTAAACAGACATGTTTGTTTGTTTTATTTTTGGTACCGGGGATTGAACTCAGGACCTTGCGCTTACGTGGCAGGCGGCAGAACCACTGAGCTAAATCCCCGGCCTAAACAGACATGTTGAGCAAAATAAGCTAGACTCAAAGACAAATATCCTGTTCTCCCTAATATGTGAAATCTAAAACTGATAAAAAATTGAAGGGAGACTATGACTAGGTGGAATAGACTAAGGGAGAAGGGGAGGGGAATGGAAGGGAGGATGGATATGATCAAAATACGTGCACTGAAACTCAATTTTTGTGAAATAAAATGGAAAAATGGGCTGTGGTGTAGCTCAGTAGATGCATGCTTAGCATGTTTAAAGCCTTGGGTTTCATCCTCAGTATCAGGAAAAAAAAAATCAAGTGTTGAGGAATTTAACATACACAAAAATTAGAATAGTGGTGCATGCTTATAGAAAAATAATTAAAATGGAGGCACATAGACTGAGGAGTTAGTCTACCAATACCCTTCTTTTTTTTCCCTGAATTAACTGATTATTTAATCTGTTTCCTTCTGGATATTTTAAATGTTACGGATGTTCTGTTGTCAGTATTATTTTCAGGAAGAAACTGGAATATATACCTAACACTTTCTTAAAAGAGCCATACATATTCTGCTTTGCTTTCTGCTTTTCATTAACATGGTACTGTAAATATCTTTGCCTTAAAATATATATTTGGACCAGGGATTTAGCTCAGTGGTTTCGCTGCCTGCTGTGCAAGCACAAGGACCGGAGTTCGATCCCTGTTACCAAATATATATATATATATATATTTCATTGACCTAACTTTGAGTAGTCACTATAGAGTTCCACATAAATCTTACACTATGATTTGTTAAACTTTTATTAATGTCTGTATACTCACAGACATGTAGGTTGGTTCCATTTTTTCCCCTCCCACCATCAGTATTGAAGTGAACATCTTTTGTATAATGTGGTTGTATTTTTAATATTATATTGCTGAAAGTGAAATTGCTGGCTGAGAGTAAGAAATTGTAAGTCAACTCACCCATTTTCTTTCTTTCGTGTAGTACTGGGAGTTGAACCCAGGGCCTTTGAACTGAGCTAAATCCCTGTCCTTTTTTTTTTTTGTACCGGGGATCAAACTCAGGACCTTGCACTTTTGAGGCAGTTGGCACCACTGAGCTAAATCCCCAGCCCTTCTTTACTTTTTTGAGACATGGTCTCACTAAGTCACATGGGGTGGACTGGAACTTGTGATCCTCCTGCCTCAGCCTCAGAGAGTGCTGGGATTACAGGAGTGCACCACCACATCTAGCTTTACCTGATTGTTATATGGAGGTGTGGACCTATGTATGACTACAAGGCCTTTTGGTTTTTAAAGTTTTTTAAAATATAGATTCTCCATTAAGTGCATGAGAAAAAAATGTAAAAACCACATCTGCAGGATAAATTAACCCATGAGCTGTCAAATTGTGACTTCTGCAGTGTGTGTCTATTCCGATTCCTTTCACCTCCTGTATTGCTTTGTAGTCAACTCCTCCCAGATTGTGATCCGATGTAGGTGCTGAGTGAAGCGTGAATAAGTTTTATTAATATTCTAACATGTCTCATATAACAAGCTGTTAATGCCCTTCACATCTGTTTTTAAAGATATTCAATGCAGGAAATGTATGATGTGGTATCGGGAATGGAGGATTACAAGCATTTCGTTCCTTGGTGCAAGAAGTCGGATATAATATCAAGGAGACCTGGATATTGTAAAACCCGGTTAGAAATTGGCTTTCCACCTGTGCTGGAGCGATACACATCAGTAGTAACCTTGGTGAAACCGCATTTGGTAAAGGTAATAGTTCTGGGTTTTGTTTTTAAATATTCTTCAAACAGTTATATCAAATGAGACATACTGTAACATGTAAAAAGCTTATAAAGATATCTTTTTACTAGTAGGAAGAAGAGGAAAAAACTCATTTATTGTGTCTCTTGTGTTACTTTATACAATATTAGCATTCTTGTTTTCCTTCTGTTGAGGACTACTGAATCAGGAAAGATCATTTGGACTACAGGGGAGAAATGTTTAATACCTGCACTATTTTTGGAAAATATATTGAATGTTTTACCACTAGGGTAAAAATAAATTTATTTAATAGCCACATTTTTTGAAAGTTAGAGAAGGGTTGGGAGTTGTGGTACACCTATAATCCCAGCTAGTAGAGAGGCTGAGGCAGGTTGATTGTAAGTTCAACATCGCAAGATCACAAGTTGGCCAGCCTGGGCAATTAAGTGAAACTCTGCAAAAAATATAAAAGGGCTGGGCTGGGGATTTAGCTCAGTGGTTCCGCCGCCTGCCTCGCAAGCACAAGGTCCCGAGTTCTATCCCCAGTACCAAAAAAAATAAAAAATAAATAAAAGGGCTGAGGATGTAGGCTAGTGGTAGTACTTACCTAGCATATGGGGAGCTCAGGGCTAAATCCCCAATACCACCAAAAAATAAAGGGAGGGTCTGAGTGTGGAGATAGGGGGAATGTCAACACTGTTGAGGTGTCTGCGTGTAACAGGTACTAAAAGCCAGCTTCTGCGACGTTAGTCATCCTCGCTGGTCAGAGGAGGGTGCACATCTGGAAAAAATGTGCAGACTCCACCCACAGGAAGGCAGAATTCCATGGAGAATTCCTTAGCAGTGACCTGGGCTTAGCTGCACTCTGTGTGCACAGGATTCATGACAGCATCATGGGGCTTTCCAGCTCTGGGGCAGGTAGATGGACTCTTCCTCAGGCACATGAGTGCACTGTCTAGCAAAGCTCAGCCCCTGGAGTCTCAAACTAACTACTTGTAAAAGGCTACACCCTACTCTGGGCTTTGACATTATTACACATATTTCACTTATTTGCCTCATAGATTTTTTTTCTTCTTTTTTTGAGGCAGGGTCTTGCTCTGTAGTTCAGGCTGGCCTTGAACTCACTGTAGCCCAGGCTGAACTCACAGTGATCATCCTGCCTCAGCTTCCCCAAGTGCTGGGAATGCAGGTGTGTGCCACCACACCTGACTTTTTATTTTAATTTGAGATGGGTCTCCCTATGTTGCCCGGGCTCAGCTTAAACTCCTGGGCTCCAAATGCCTCAGCCAAAGCTGACACCCACAGTTTAAAGGAGGCTTGTCTTGGCTGGCTGGCTCGGAGGCAGGACGGCATGCAGAGCAGCAGAGCGGAGGAGAGCTGCTCATGCCATGGCAGACCGGGAGCAGAGAGTGTCCAGGGAGGATCTGTGGAGGGAGGCAGACCCTTCCAGGCCACACGGCTGCCAGGTCAGGCCAGGCCCTGCCTGCTAACAGCAAGTCAGCCATAGCACCCCACGATCCAGTTGCCTCCCAAACACCAGGCTTTGAACCCCATGTTAGCCCTAAACCTAGGAGGTTCGAGTGTAACTCTCCACCTTATGGAGCAAATGAAGGCTAGGAGTTGGATACCCTGCCCAGGTCACAGAACCAAGACTTACTTGGTCTGCTTGAAACCAGTGAATAGCTCTGCAATCTTAAAAATGTTTTGCATTCTCTGACCTCATTCTCATACCATTCAAGCTCTTAGAACTGAGCTCTTAGTTTATGATGCTGCTTCTAAATTCTAAGACATCTTAACTATACACCCCAGCTTTGTTTAGCTTTGGCTTCTTACACATGCAGGATAAAGATGACCTCTTATACCACACACAGACCCACCCACTGTCCCTCCCTCCTCCCTGGTGAGCACCCCTACACACACACACATGCACACTCCTTAATGGGCAGGCACTGCTGCACATCTAAATGTTTCAGGCCTGCACTGACCATTCTTCCCACAGCTGTGTGCTCTGGCATGTTCTGTGGCATGCTGCTTGTGCTGAGGCTAGAGTTAGGAAAGGAAAGTGATTTCTTGGAGGAAAGAATTGGCCTTTGCAAGTCCTTATTTTGCTTGTCTGTGTGCAGTGGGTACAGCACAGGGGAAGGACATTCTAAACTCTTGAGGAGAGTAAGCTACCAAGGAAAAAAGGCATTTATTAGACTCAGGTTATGCCTGCTAAGAGCTGAAAACGAGCCACCAAGCCAGGTGTGGTAGTGCACTTGGGAGCCACAGGGTGGTGTCTGCATCTTGGCAGAGGGCTTGCAGTGCCGGGCTGTTAGATCTCTTCACCTGTTGTGCTGTGGCCTGCCAAGTAATGTTGGTTGAAGGACATAAGCCTCAGCGATGGTGGACTTCCTGCCAGGACTGAGGGTGTTAACTGTAGCCTTCTCACTCTCTTCTAGGCATCCTGCACAGATGGGAGACTTTTCAAACATTTGGAGACGATCTGGCGTTTCAGCCCTGGCCTTCCTGGCTACCCAAGAACTTGCACCTTGGATTTTTCGGTAAGTCTCTCATTCATTTCACATAGAAAGTGAAGCTGCTAAAGTAGTAGTAACCCATTTTTTTCAGAACACAGGTGCTATAATTATCTTCTATGCCTAGAGATTACTGAAAGACACCTTTTTTTTTTCGTACTGGGGATCAAACTCAGGTCCTTGTACTTGCGAAGCAGGTGGTGGAATCACTGAGCTAAATCCCCAGCTCTGAAACACACCTTTTAAGAAATAAGTTGTTCTCTGTGCTTATAACTCAGGCATTGAATCTTAGGGAATGGTGGGTTTTTTGTTGTTTCGGTTGAGACTCTGTAGTCCAGACTGGCCTCCAACTTGAGGCAGTGGTCCTGCCATAAGTAAAAATAAACTTAGAAATTAGTGGACAGGAATAGGACAGTTGGGGGTGTGAAGAAGGTCTGTATAAACTAGATACTAGCATTATTACCTAAGTGATTCCCTCTGTTGATTCTTGATTTTGACAGTTGTACTGTGGTTATATAAAACATTACAATAGGGGGCCAGGGATTTAGCTCAGTAGTTCTGGCGCCTACCTCGAAAGCGCAAGGTCCCGAGTTCGTTCCCCGGTACCAAAAAATAAAATAAAATAAAATAGGGAAATCTGGGAGATGGGTGCATGGGAATGGGAATGAAAAGTTAGGGCTTGAGGTGTACCTCAGCGGAGGCCCTGGGTTTGGTCCCCAGACTCTCCGTAGAAAAGGATGAAAAATTAAAATATTTTAAAATTTAGAGAATATTTGGTCCTTAAAATACAATTTCTTCAGCCTGGCTTGGTGACACACACCTGTAATCCCAGCCCTTCAGGAGGCTAAGGCAAGATGATCTTAATTTCCCTGGCCTGGGCAACTTGGGGAGTCCCTGTCTCCAGATATAAAATTTAGGGCTGGGGATTTAGCTCAGTGGCACTGTGCCTGCCTCACAAGCACTAGGACCTGAGTTCCATCCCCAATACCAAAAAAAAAAAAGAAAAGATTTTAAAAGGGCTGTGGATGTAGCTCAGTGTGAAGGCTCTATGTCCAATCCTTAATACCACAGAAAAAAACAAAAGTCAGCTGGGTTTTTGGTGGTCGTTTTGGTTTTTTGAGACTGAAGTAGTCACCTGCCAGGCCGTGTTCCTCAGGGTGTGGCGCTCATGTGAGGTGCACAGGCCTCTTTGCTGCTGCTTCTCGAGGGACAGATGCTGCGACAACTGCCCCTCCTCCATGCCTCTGTGGGGTGTGACACGCCCCCGAGTGCTCTCAGGAGACACTGCGGTGAAGCCAGCTCAGCGAGGCCTCTGCAGCCTCCCATGTGGCCAGGGGTTCCGTGGCCTGTTTACTTGCACTCATCATGTGGCAGCAGTTGTGCCTGAGGTGGCGAGCAGGATTCCCACTGATATTGTTGGGCATGGTGGCGCCTGCCTGGGCTATAACTGCAGGCTGAGGCAGGAGGATCACAGTCTGGGCTGCAGAGTGAGTTTGAGGCCATCCTGGGTTACATAATAAGAAATACAAAACAAAAGAAAAGAAGATTCCGGGCTGGGGATTTAGCTCAGTGGTTTCACTGCCTGCTGTGCAAGCGCAAGGACCCGAGTTCGATCCCTGGTACCAAAAAAAAAAAAAAACAGAAAAGAAGATTCCTGCACGTGATGGGCGCTAACTCAGCTAGATGGAGCTGCTCCACTACACCTTAAAGGCCCAGGACACATGGGAGGGCCAACTCTAAGTGAAATTCAGCAAAATAAAGTGCTTTCTAAAATAATTGGGAGCGTTTTCTTACAGGTGTCATTTGAGTTCCGCTCACTTCTGCACTCTCAGCTTGCCACCCTGTTTTTCGATGAGGTGGTGAAGCAGACGGTGGCCGCTTTTGAAAGGAGAGCATGCAACCTGTACGGCCCAGAGACGAGCATCCCCCGGGAGCTGATGCTGCACCAGGTGCACCACACGTAGGGCAACGGGCAGCCGCGCCTGTGCCTGCACCTGTGCCTGCGCCCACGCAGGTCCCTGTGAGCAGTGCTTTCGGGGTTCGGTTTGAGGAGTCAGGGAGCCATGATCATAAGCCTGCTCCACTGAGAACTTGCACACACAACATGGACCCATGTGTACATAAGAAGTATTTGTTCAATCAAGTATGATTCTACGGTTCTGCATTTGCAGTAAGGGAGAGGCCACCACTACTGTAGATACTGACACCATTCTGAGCAGGAATTAACACTGTAATGTAAAATACCTTTTAATGAGCACCTTCCCTGCGAGAGGCTTGTTGAGATACATAGTACATATTAACCATATCATGTTTAAGTTATTAAATTCAGAACACATGTAACTTATTGCTGTAGGGCCTGCCATGTGGCTTAGGCTAGTTGAGTAATCATATATTTCAAGCAAAAATTTTGATTTAGCTGGGCGTGGTGGCATGCGCCTATCATCCCAGCTATTTGGGAGGCTGATGTAGGAGAATCACAAGTTTGAGGCCAGCGTGGCCACCTGAGTGAGACTGTGCCTTGAATAAATCTGAGTGCTAGAGCACTTGCCTCGCATCCTCAAGGACCTGGGTTTGATCCCCAGCACTGCAGAGGAAAAGCTCACTAAAGAAGGCTCCCTGGTGCTGTTGGTCACTGAGGCTGGCTCCTGGATGCATGGCGGTGTGCAGTGGTTTCTGAGTGGTCCAGAGCCTGGAGCTCCCTTTGGGAGAAAGTGGCCTCCTGGGGCTCTTGCTGCCCATGTGACAGCTTGGCTCTGGTGACTGTCCTCCCACACCAGCAGCCCCTTCCCTATTTATTGTGTGTACTCGCTTTCAGTAATATATTCCAAACTGATGTTTTTTTAAACAAATCAATGTAAGGACTGAAGTAGTAACTTAATAAAGTTAATTTGTTTATTTTTGGTACAACTCTTTTGGTTATTGAAATCTTCGTGTATTGAGTGTGTTTAGATGGAAGAAAAGTGTTACAGCATTTCATGCCTTAAAATACTGCTGTAAACAAATTTTGACAAATCTGGGCAGTCCAGTCTTCTCTGAACCAGTGTTGGCCTCTTCCCTCCTGGACCTATACCCACAGCCCTCTGGGTGTTAGCTTCATTCTCTGCATCAGCGAGGGACCTCAGTGGTGAGTTCCTGAGTCATGTGCATCTGTGTGTGCATGTGTGCTCATGCGTGTGCGCATGCATGTGAGAATCCTGGACCCCCGCCCCTCAGACATTGGCCGTGCACGCAGTGGCTTCCACGGAGCCGGCAGCAGCGCCCGCTCAGTGCCCAGGTGTCTGCCCACAGCCCGAGCAGTCTGCATGCAATGCCATGCTTCCTAAGTGGAATTTGTGAATGGCAACGTGGGACTCATTAAAACTCTTGCTCTACCTTGATGGGAACAAGAACTCACACCTTGTCCCTCTTAGGAATGCCACTGTCAACATCGAGCCCAGAATCCAAGGCACAGGGATGTCCTTGGGCTGGTCTCATGCTAGTCAGGAGGTGGCGTTTTGGTAGAGAACTCAAGAACCCTCAACTGTTACCATATCTAACAGTCCCTCTGACCTGGGAACTCCCCAGATGCAGTCAGGATAGGCACAGGCAGAGGACTGGACAGAGCCAGGCGTGGTGGTGCATACCTGTCACCTCAGGAGGCTGAGGCAGGAGGATTGCGGTGAGTTCAAGGCCAGCCTGAACTACATGAGAATCTGTCCCAAAATTTTAAAACAGAGGAAAAGTGACAGTGCAGTGTTGGTTCACGTTTGCCCAGCTCACTGGGCTGTGCTGGCCTTTGTGACTTGGGCCTAAGCCCGGCTGCCTAGCCGAGCCTTTCTAGCTCTGGGAGTGCCTTCTAGTGTTTTGACGACTGAGCTCCCATGCTGCCCGGCCAGGGAGAGGCTGCTGTGACAGGTGCTCGCATCTAGTTCCTTCAGCCTGGGCTGAGCCTCAGTTCGCCAGTCACCTGGGGTTTGCTGTCACCAGGCCGGAGCTGCCCCTGGAAGGCGGTCTTATGAGGTGGCTTTCCTGAAGGTCACTGGTGAGGTCCCTTGTTTCCACCCGTCGCCTGTCAGTAAGGAAAGCGCTTTTAGAAGATTGTGGTGGTGCAGCTTGGATTTCACAGGCTGAAACACCGGTTTCCCTGCTCAGGTCTGGGCATTTTGGTTTGTATTGCACTCACACAGCACTGTTGCTGCCTGGTGTTTCCTCAGTAGTAAGCAGGCTGGAGCCGGAGAGGTTAAGTATCTTGGCAAGGTCGCAGTAAGTGGCAGAGACAGATGGTGAAACAGCAGCTGCCAGCTCCGCGGCCGCGCTCTGCCATCCGCTTCATCCCTCGGCAGTCCTGGGCCGACCTGGCAGCCGTGCACTGTGCGCTGTGTGGTTTAGATGGAACCTTCCCTTCCTCCCTTCTCCATTCCTCTCCCTCCCTGCTTTCTCTTCCCTTTCCCTTGCACATGCGTGTGAAGCAAGCAGGGTCTCATTGCGTAGTCCTGGCTGATCTTGAACTCTCAATCCTCCTGCCTCAGCCACCTGATTATAAACTGACCCTCCAACCTCTCCTCCCCCCCTTCCTCCCCAGCTAGGGTCTCATATGCCTGCTATGCGGTGGCAAGCACCAACTGTAGCGCTGAGCTACATCCGCAGCACTTTTGTTTTTTGGTACCAGGGATGGAACTCGGGACCTTGTGAGGCAGATGGCCTGGCACTCTTATTTCGAGTTGGTCTTTTAAGTTGCTTGGGTTATCCTCAAACTTTCGATCCTCCTGCTTCGACCTCCCAAGTAGCTGGGATTGCAGGGGTGTGCCACCATGCCTGGCATCAACTTTTTTTTTGGTACCGGGGATCGAACTTGGGACCTTGTGCTTGGGAGGCAGGCAGTGGCACCACTGAGCTAAATCCCTGGCCCCTGGCATTAATTTTTTCTTTTTTTTTTTGGTACCGGGGATCGAACTCGGGACCTTGTGCTTGCGAGGCAGGTGCCGGAACCACTGAGCTAAATCCCCAGCTCTGGCATTAACTTCTTGAGTGGTGTGTGGCCTGGGGAACTGAAGAGACCCTAAGCAAGCTTCTCATTATGAGGAAGGAAGAAGGAGACAGGAGAGAAGTGGCCTCCTTGGTCTATACCCGATTGTTCAGGACAGCAGGTTGGCAGCTCGTCTGTCCTTGTGAGGAGGAAGGGCCATGAGGAGAGCTGAGGAAGGGCCATGAGGAGAGCTGAGTCACAGGAGCAGGGAACCAGCCTCGACGCCTGGCTACAGGAGATAACAGGACCCCCTTGGGTCGCCTCTGGGGAGGTCCTGGTGACTTGTGGCCACAGCCCTGACAGGCACCTGAGGCTCTTCCTCTGCCTTCCTCTGTGGGACTCTGGGCTCCCGACTTCTTGCTTTGATCTACTCCCTCAAAATGCCAGCCCAGCCTTCTGGGGGCTCCCTGAATGTGTCCCCGACTGCAGGCCACAGAGTTGACCATGCTGGGTATGGGCTGGCAACCCATCTGCAAAGCAGCCTTGCCCTTGGCCTGCTTCAGCTCTGCATCCTGCCGCAGCTTTGTTCTCCGGCGTCTCAGGCCGTCTTCCTGGTGCGCTTTCTATGGCGAATTAACCTCGAATGTGAGGACTCACGTAGTGGGTGCCTACCTAGTTCAACACGTGCTTGCTCTCCATTTCTTCGAAGACTGCAGAGGAGTCTTCACACTTTGCTGGGTGACAGGGGTGTGGACCGGACTCAGGAAGTCACCATCTTTAGTGCAGGACCTGGGTGACTGCAGGTGACGTGTAACCAGTTGCACAGCCAATGTGACACGGAGCCTTGACCCTTAGGATGAGTCTCTTCTTCATTTTTATCAGAAAGCCTTATTACCTCTTGCCATTCTTGTGTCTCGTGTCAGATACTAACATTCAGAGACTTGAAGTCTTTTGTGGAGATGAGTGCTTAGCTCTTGCATGGGCCTCCGTGCCTGTTCTTGTGTCTGTGACGTGTTCACCTGATTTGACCCTAGTAATTACTGACTTCTCAGCCTCACGGTCACGAGTCCCTCTCAAGTGCAGCTCCTTGGGAGGTTGGCTTTCTTCTTAGGCCATTGCCCTGAAGCCATCATAGGACTTGTTCCTGACCTTGCTGGGTGCTCCTGGCCGGCCCTCCTGCCTGGTGGGTTAGGCACGGGACCACTGGGAAGAGTCCTCGAGTTTTTACCCGAAACTTGCGTTTTTGGTTCTTTTGATTCTCCAAGAGGAGTCCAGCTGTGGCTATCTTGGTTGCAGCAGAAACGTCACATTTTCTCATGTTTTCCTGAAATACCAGGATCTGACTTCAGTGCCTCTCTTTCCCCTTGGCTAGCCCTTTCTCAGTCTTTGTTTTTTGAGGCAGGGTCTTGCTATGCAGCACAGGCTGGTGTGGAACTCCTGCAGAGTGCTGGGATTACAGGTGTGTACTACCATGCCTGGCTTCTTAGATCCAGGCGAGGGGTGAAGGGTGCATCAGCGTTTGCCTTCCCTTCCTCCCCTTTCCCTTTCAGGCGCACACATTTGTTCTAACACAGTTCTGGAGCTCTTTACTGTGCTTTGTTCAGAGAAATAATCCTTTGCAGAAAGGTAGGTGCAGAGCTGGGCGTGGTGGTGGATGCCCGTAATCCCAGCACTCAGGAGGCTGAGGCTAGAGGCTCAGAGTTCAAGGCCAGCCTGAGCAGCCTGACAGTGAGACTGTCTCAAAAAAAAAAAAAAAAAAGGCAGGTGCACTCTGCTTCCTTTCACAGGAAGGCCGATCCCATCTGTCTTCAGCCCCACATCTGATGGGGGCCTGGACATACTCGCTGTAGCTCCCCAGAGGATTTCCATGAACTGTCTCAGGCTTCAAGGATCCACTATTCCTGCCTCTTCACCTGCAGTCATCAGCATGTTTACCCTGCTCCCCACCAGATACCGGGGATGGAACCCAGGGCCTTCTCACTGTGCATCCCCAGACCTTTTTAGTTTTTGAGTTCTGCTAAGTCCCCTGGGCTGGGCTTGAACGTGTAGTCCACCTGCCTCAGTCCTCAGGTGCTGGGACTGCAGATGTGCGTCATCACACTCCGCTACCATTTTAATCTTGATAGTTCTACTCTTCTCCAGTATTTCTGCCATCACTTTCTAAGCAGTATGTGCATTTGGATTTAGAACCTGGCTTAGACCCATGCTTCAGTCCTGGTTCCATCATTACATGTGACTATGGACATTCTTTTTTTAATTTTATTGGTACATTTTAGGTGTACAATATAATGTCATTCATCACTGGAAATTTGCACCTTTACATAATCTCTCTTGGTTCTCTTTTTTCCCCCTTCCCCTGCCCTCCCTTCAACCCCTCCATCCCTCACTATTTACAAAGACTTTGTTTCCATTTTTTCATTTTCTGGTATTAATTCCATTCCCTTTCCTTCCCCTCCCCCTCTGCCCCTTTTCTTCCTATTTCACATTATCTATTATACCTTTTAGTCCTTGTTTACACTTTGTTTCTCACACTAGAGGACTATTCAGTATTTATTTATTTATTTGGGTACTGGGGATCAAACTCAGGTCCTTGTGCTTGGGCAGCAGGCGGTGAAACCACTGAGCTAAATCCCCAGCCTGTATTCGGTATTTATACATGTGTGTCCTACTAATTTCACTTAAGAGTATCGCTTCAATGTGCATCCATTTAGGTATAAATGTCTCTAATTTCTCATTTTTTATGGCTGAGTAGTACTCCATTTTATTGAAAAACCACATTTTCTATATTCAGTCTTCAGTTGATGGGCAATTGGGCTGCTTCCAAGTTTTGGCTATTACACATTGTGCTGCTATGAACAATTCTAGGCAACAGAGACATGGCAGGGGGTATCACAACCCCCAACTTGAAACTATACTACAAAGCTACTGTGATAAAAACAGCATGGTACTGGCAAAGACACAGACATGACGACCAGTGGAACAGATTAGAAGATACAGAAACAACTTCAGACACACTCAGCACCTCATCTTTGAGAAAGGAGCCAAACACCCTCACTGGAGGAAAGATAGCCTCTTTAATAAATGGTGCTGGAAAAATTGGGTTTCAACTTGCCAAAGATTACAACTAGACATATCTCTCTCACCATGCACTAAACTAAAATCAAAATGGATTAAAGATCTTAATATTAAAATAGAAATGCTGAACCAGGTGGAACAGAGGTTAGGTAGAACTCTTGAAGACACTGGTGTAGGAAAAGATTTTATGAACAAAACCTCAGTTGCCCATGAACTAGCACAAACAATCAACAAGTGGGATCTCTTCTTATTAAAAGGCTTCTGCACAGCAAGAGAAACCACCAGCAGTGTGAAGAGACAACCCACAATGTGAGAAAAAATTTCCACCTGCTATTCCTCAGAGGCCTACTATCTAGAATCTATAAAGAACTTAAAAAAATCAGAACTCCCAAATCCTAAAATGGGCATCTGAAATGAACAGACATTTCTCAAAGAAGTAGAAATGGCAAATAAACATGAAAAAATGTTCAACATCACTGGTCATTCAAGAGATGCAAATGAAAACAACACTGAGATTCCCCCTCACTCCAGAAAGAATGGCTGCTATCATGAAATCCACCAATAACAAATGCTGGTGGGGCTGTGGGGAAAGAGGAACCCTTCTCCACTGCTGGTGGGAGTGTCGGCTGGTACAACCATTGTGGAAATCAGTATGGAGATACCTCAAAGAACTAGGACTGGAAGTCCCATTTAACCCAGATATTCCCCTGCTGGTATCTTCCCCAAAGGATTAAAAGAATCATACCACAGTGATATATGTGCACTTTCTTAAATAAGTTTAAGAAAGGGGGGCCAGGGATTTAGCTCAGTGGCTCTGCCACCTGCCTTGCAAGTGCAAGGACTGGAGTTCGATCCCCAGTATCAAAAAAAAAAAAAAAAAAAGACTAAGAAAGGAAAACTTGCCAGTTTCTCTGGCTGCAGCTCTCGGAGGTTTTCTTGCAATAACTGCCTACGCCCTGGGCAATTCCCACTTTGCTCTTGGGTAAGAGTCCAGGCCCTTGAGTCAAAGACTGGTTGAAATTGTGCTCCAAACCTTCATGTGCGTTACTTCCCTTCAGCGGTTGTGTAACTGTGCCGTAGGCTACACAGTCCCTAACCCAGGGTTCTTGAGGGTTAAAATAACGCAAGTGCGTCCTAACACAGCCACTGTCATGGTTTAGGTCTCAATGGCCTGCAAAGCCTCATGGAGGCTTCCAGCGGACTTGCTGTTAGAAGGTGAGATCTGGAGGGAAGAGACTGCTCATCTCCCTTCCCAGCTTGAGGTGAGCAGCTTTTCCTCCACAGTGCCCTTTTGCCTTGAGCCAAAATAACCCTCCCTCTTCCTTTAAGTCATGGGTGTCGGTTATTGCATCCCAGTGAGGACAGAGAGCAGCACTTAGTGCTGTAATTGTTTCTTTTCCTGTCTCTCGCCCTGATCTAACACAACCAGAAGTCCCGAAGCCCAGGTGTTCCTTATGCTTTACCTTTCTTCTAAGAACCTACTGTTGTGTCCTCTTCACAAAAACACTTCCCTGGGATTTTTGCCAACCCTTCGTATAAACTGTTTGTTGCCACCAACTTTAGCCCAATTATGTTCTGGCAGGTTTTCTTCAGTTAACATACCATTTTCTTCATTCCCTGTAATCTGTTGCCCAGTCTTGCTTCCAATCCAAGCAAATTACCAAGGCAGAGGTATTCTAGGTGCAGGATGTAGGTCACCAAGTTTTCATCTGTGATGATGGACTTTATTTCCCCCTCTATCTCTGTCCAAACTCTTTACTCCAAGGTTAAGACCATCTGCCTAAATGCCTCACTTACAGCAGCAGCCCAGGGCCATGCTGAGCAGACTGGGCTAGAGCAAGTCCACGTGCTACAGTTTGAACCGATTACATCCTTGCTAGATAAAAACTCTCCTAGATGCTGTTATAATCAAGCCAAACTAAAAGCATCACATCACCTCTCAGATCAGTATACACCAACACGTCACCATTAGCTTAAAGTTTGTACTCCACTCTCCAGTAGGGATCAAGTACATGGAACCACAACCCATTTCTTCTTAAATCAGGGGTCTCCTCTAGCCTTGGGTTTCCCAGAAGACAGATTTTCCAAGGACTGGGATGAGATGGTTTCAGGGTGATTCAGGGGACACAACCTAGATCCTTGCAGAAATGGAAGCTGACCAGATGGGAAGCCGAGCTCAGGCCACAAACCCTTACGGGGCAGGGCAGGGCCAGGCCCCTGCTTTGAGCTACATGTGAAGAGGAAACGTGGAGCAGCTCAGTGGTAGAGTGTTTGACTAGCACACCCAGCCCGTTTCGATCCTAGCCTTGGGCCAGGCCTGTAAGATTCCCTTCCCTCAGATGGGGAAATGACAATACTAAGGAGTGACAGAGCTGAATCCAATGGGTGCTTGGCAGCTCTCTGAACCTCTCCCATCGCCATCTCCCCTGGTCTGTACCAAGTGCTATGGCTGCAGTGGTTTCCACCATGCTGGCTCCGCCCCTTGGTGGCAGCATCCTCACTTGTCTGGTTCCACATCATGACAAGGTTAACACAATCACTAACTTTAAACAGATTTTTATTACACAAAGGTTGTCACATAACTGGTTTTCTCTACTCTGTACACAATTACTCCTCTCCACAGAAAGGCTGCTTCTGAACTTTTCGTCTGTGATGGCAAGCACTAGAATCCTGACTGTAACAGAATAGTAGTAGAAGTGCCTCCGTGATTAAGTTGAAAGCAGTACACTGGTATGTGGCTCTGGCACCTAGTTTCAGGAATGTACAAATGCTTTTGTATTCAAAAATACAAAATAAATTATCTGTAGGCATGGACAATGACAGCAGTAAACCATTATATATTGTAACTGAAACCAGCAATGATGGGTGTGTGATTTCCTTACATTAGCCAGCCTTCATTTCCTTTATCCGAATTCTCCAGTTACTGGGAAGGACCCTGCGTGGAGCTTCCTGTCACAGTTCATCAGCAAGGGCCACGTGCTACTCTAGGCTAGAACATGCCGCCGCCCATCCCGCCACCCATCCCGCCCATGGCGCCCATGGCCGGGTCCTTCTCCTCCTTAGGGATTTCTGTGACCACGACTTCTGCCGTAGTTAACAGAGAGGCCACCCCCGCAGCATCCAGCAAAGCAGTTCTTACAACCTAGAGAAAATGTAAGGAAACATTACTTCTCTGACAGCTTCATGTCTCAGAAGGACTGGAAGAATGTTTAGAAAATGCTCAATGGGGCCGGGGATTTAGCTCAGTGGTTCGGGCACCTGCGGTGCAAGCGCAAGGTCCCAAATTTGATCCCTGGTACTAAAAAAGAAAAAAGAAAATGCTCAATGATTTACCTTTGTTGGATCAATGATGCCTTTCTCTACCATATTCACAAAGTCTCCGAGCATAGCGTCATAGCCAACCTCAGAGGAGCTCTGCAGGATTTTCTCAACTATCAAAGATCCTTCCACGCCTGCATTCTTAGCAATGGTCATCGCAGGAATCTTCAGTGTTCTTTTAATAATTTCTATACCTATAGAGTAGTTTTAGCAACTTTAGTTCTTTTATAATATGCAATCATACAACTCGAGTATGTAAGTAGGAAAATCCAATCGTCAACACTGCAAAGATCTGTTCCCTGCATTATTAGCTCTGGCACCAGCACTATTTGATTTTCACTACCCAACTTTTGGTATTCAGGCAACTGCAATCTGCTGCTATTATAGGAAGACACAATCGGGGCACAACAAACCTGTCTGAAAGGTCACTTTTCCTTACCAATTTTTTGATCTTCATTAGCAGGAGTTAAGGCGTCGAGGGCGGGAATGCACCGAAGCAGGGCACAACCGCCCCCCAGCACGATGCCTTCTTCCACAGCTGCCCTCGTAGCATTGAGGGCATCTGTGACCCTGTCCTTCTTCTCATTCACCTCGACATCACTTGTCCCACCAACCTGGAGATGAAAACAGCTCCAGTTAGTATGGCCTCCCCCAGTAAATATGCCCACTGCCAAAAAAGCCGCTTAAAATGAGGGCTGGAGATACAGCGCAGTAGTAGTGTCCCTCGGTTTCTCAGCTAAAAATCAAAACCACCTTGTTTACACAAAGAGCAATCCTAAAGAAATCAGGCTGCCCATCTGTCGTGAGTGCATGACTCAGCAACAGCCGTGGCTGAATGTAGTTTTCAGGTAAGAGACCCAACTCGAGTCCTAGTCTCATGAACATGTTTTCTATAGCAGCTGCCCTGAAACAGGCTCAACCAATCTGAGAAAGGAACAGGTGGTAGAGCCCTTAGCTATTACATGTAAGGAAGCACTCCCTGGGTTTGATCCTCATACCACACACACCAAAATTTGTTAAGAGGCCATAATGGAAATTTCCATGAAGTTACTTCCTCAAATAATCTGTTCAGTCATCATCAGGAAAGGCCACAGAAGCTAAAGGACTCTGAAGTTGAGCGTAGTCCATGAGCCTACCTTCAGCACAGCCACTCCATCTGAAAGCTTCGCCAGTCGCTCATTCAGTTTCTCCTTCTCATATTCACTGGTTGTGATTTCTAATTGCTCAGTGATTTCTTGAATACGTTTTTCAATTTGTGCTTTGTCACCTTTGCCTTTCAAAAGCAGGGCATCATCTTTGGTCACAATGACCTCTCCAACTTTTCCTAAGTCATGGGCTTGAACATCTTCAAGATTTAGGGTTAACCCCTCTTCTCCAAAGACCTACAAAAATGTTTAAAAGTGAACAAATTGCAGGTGTTTTGACAAAAGAATCATCCTGAAATATTGTTTCTTTGAAGTAAGAGTTGTAAGGCCATGGCTAGTCCAGAACATGATTCATTTCATAGTCATCCACTGCATTTCCTACACCTCACCATCACAACTCTGCCATTAGTACCAGTTTTGAGAAACCAAACACCCAAGGCCACACTTATTGGTAAAATCAGCACAACCCCACACGGCTACTCTTAAGTTCTCTGTGCTATCTATCATATGCTTTCAAAATTGAAGACACTTGGGCCGGGGATTTAGCTCAGTGGTTTCGCCACCTGCTGTGCAAGCGAAAGAACCCGAGTTTGATCCCTGGCACCAAAAAAAAAAAAAAAAATTGAAGACACTTAACCTTTGGGCCAGACTCAAGGCAAGCTAGAGATGAAAGGGAGGACCTTAATCTAACCCCACCTCCCAAATACGCAGTAGTGTTCAGTGCCACCTGCTTGTGAAAGTGTGCTTTCTGCTGTACACTTAAGACTCCCAAGTACCTAACATCCAGGAGCCCTTTTACTTACTGCACCACCAGTGGCAATAGCCATGTCTTTCAGCTGATTCTTCCTATTGTCACCGAACCCTGGAGCTTTGACTGCGACAACCTGAAGACCAACCTTTAGCCTGTGAAAAACAGTTCATGATAAGACTAAATGGAAAAAAGAAAACACCTCACTTAGTTCTGGAGCTACCAAGACTTTTTAGGACTCCTACCCTTTTTTGCTCCCTAACAACTTTTGGTCAAATTAAGACAAACAAGGGCTATTTTCTTTTTTTTCTTAGTACCAGGGATGGAACTCAGGATCTTGCACTTTCGAGCCAGGTGTGGTGGGTGCCACTGAGCTAAATCCCGGCAAATAAGGGCTATTTTCTACTCATCTTTACTGTTCCGATCTGACAAACTGCTGGCCTTACAACAGCCAAGACCAAGTCCATCAGATTAAAGGATAAACTGATTTAACTGTTTTGTGAGTGATGGAAAAACAGTAATTATTAAATTTTAGCTAGTTATCTATTAAAACTAAGTTTGAAGAAGGAACATTCTGATTTCGCCCTATGTAAGTGTTACTCAAAGTTGACAGTACTTTTACAGTCACCTGAAATTTTATCAGCTATACAAATACTTGGAATTTACAATCAAGAAATGTCCACCCGAGAGCAGCCTGTAAGACAAAAATTCCAAACTGCAACAAAGCTGGTCTATTCACTAGGAAGCCAAATTAAAAATCAGAGGAAGCGCTGGGTGTGGTGGCACATGCTTGTAACTCTAGCACTGGAGCAGGAGGGTCACCGAGTTCTAGGCCAGCCTGGGCTCCACAGTGAGTCCAAGGCCAGCCTGAATGACATAGTGAGACCGTGTCTCAGAAAACCAGAAGATAAAAGGATTTAAATAAAAATAAGCAAAGAGACCTCACTTTAGACTGAGTGGTGATTTCCCTATTTCATATCATTTATTAAACATCTAAATTATTCCTTGTTGCTGAGAATTAAACTGGGTCCACAACACATGCTGGGCAAGTGTCGCACCACTGAGCCACACCCCCAGACTGTCTTGGTAAAGACACTCAGCCACACACCTTCCAAAGCTGTTAACAAGGGATCGAACTCGGGTCCCTGTGCTTTTGAGGCAGGCGGCGGAACCACTGAGCTACATCCCTGGCCCTCAATAGCCTACCTTAAGAAAAAGCTGCACAAAATGCTAAGGACTTTGGGGTACCACTCAAAACAACTGAAACACAAGGCTCCATGGAACACGTTTATTATACACTACTGCTCTGGACACACAAAAAGATCCAATGTGGGGTCTGTGATGTAGATTTCAAAGAGCAACACTGTATAATTCTGTTTTGCATTAGAAATGTAAACTATTACCTGTTCAAAACCAGGGTACTAAGAGCTTCTCCGTCAACATCCTCAGCAATTATGACCAAGGGCTTCCGGTGAGCATTGGCGATTTCAAGAGCAGGTACAATGGACTGGACACTAGAAATCTTCTTCTCACTCAGTAGAATATAGGCATCCTGGAATTCGCACTTCTGACCTGCAATTTTGAGAAAATGAATACAATGTACTTAAGTGAAAAACTAACCTGAAGCTCTAAAACACCTTAAGAGCCTTTTCCTCTTTATTGTACATAACTTTTGGAACGTTATGAATTCATTTTTAGAGGTATGCCACCAACTAAAGTCTATGTTAACAAAGTACTGAATCCTAAAAATCTGTTACTGATTTGCTCTTACCTTTTGATGTATTAATAAAGTATGGAGAAATATATCCTCGATCAAACTTCATGCCTTCAATAATTTCCAATTCATCATTCAAGGTTTTTCCATCCTACAAAAAGCCAAAAAATGAGGATTTCATGGAAAATACATAAAACCTGGAATTCTAGAGCAGATTAATGAAAAGGTGCCCCCTCCCCTAAGATAATGAGGGATTCAGGAAAAATACACAACTGCCCCAGAGCATCCAGCTCCACTTCTGGAAAAATGTTCCAAAGTGGATACTTGAATGATTCTTCCATTAGAGTAGATGCTATTATTGTGCAAGCAGATTCTTTCCAGGAAGCCAAGGGTACCCGGTCACACCAACGAGCTTTCCCACTTCTGGTCAGACTCATTAGAAGACCCTCGCCAGCCCCTGGGCTGCGCACAGCCTGTGACCCGGCTTGTGGGGCAGCTTGACAACAGCACAGTTCTGGGGCAGGAGCACCACACACTTCACTTGCCTTCACTGTGATGACGCCCTTCCTCCCAACCTTCTTCATGGCATCAGATATGATGTTGCCAATTTCCTTGTCACCATTTGCAGAAATTGTAGCAACCTGAAATAGTTAAGTAACTCTTCCAAATGAAATAGTAAAGCTAGTTTCCCCAACTCCCTTTCCCTTTCCTAGTACATTTATAACAGACACAGAGGGAAATATGTATGATTAGAGTGCAATAATTTTAATGAACCGACTGTCCACTGTGGTGCTGGAGACTGACCCCAGGGCCCGTGCATTCGGGCAAACATTCTTCTTCACTGAGCCACACCCCCAGCCCACCAATTCTGTCTGTTTGTTACTTGGCTACATTTTGGGGAGGAGGCAGCTATGTTAAAATGAGAAGTAAAGCTGACTTCATTTACTTTCCCTTATGAAATGTGGTGACATCAGAAACCGATGACAAGTCTGCACATTCAGACTCGAGGGTTTAACTCAGCAGTAGAGGGCTTGTCCAGCATGCAAAAGCCCCACAGAACACACCGCTGAACGGCTAAGGCCATCTTCACACATACAAACCTGTTTAGACCCCTGCAGTCTGAAAAATGACAACTTATTAAAATACAAATTATGACGTGAGTGTAGTGGCCTGTGCCTGTAATGTCCACACTCAAAAGGCTAAGACAGGAGCATCACAAGTTCAAGGCCAGCCTGAGATACACAGAAAGACCCTGTCCCAAAAATTCCAAGTTATGGTTCTTTGCCAAAGCTTTATCAAGAAAAATGCTCCCAAGGTCAGTGACTGGAGAGCACTATTCTGACATTAGTGTGTGATCAGAAACAACCACAGGGCTATTAATTTACTTTAAAAAAAAGTCCTTACCTGAGCAATTTCTTCGGGAGTTGTCACAGGTTTAGACTGTTTTTTAAGTTCAGCAATCACAGCGTCAACAGCTAACATCACACCTGGTTCAAGAATTTACATCACTGCAGTGCTTATTCTCATGGACCCCACAGCAAGTAGAAGTACAAGTCGTGATTCCCGACAGGTACTTTAATACCTTGACATTAAGTGAACATAGAGCTTCTGTGCCTGCACTCTTCATAACACACACAGTGGGATGGCATGCCCCGAAACAGCAATTCCCCATTAACACAGTGAAGCCCCAACCACCACAAGCAACCTGAGAGCTGGACCAAGAGAAGGCGGACACACACGGCATTCAGCACGGCCAGGTAAGCCATTCTGAGTCCCATCACATCTGCTCCCCACAGGGTGCACCACACTTCTCACCTCTGTCCCACGACGTGGAACAGGACCAGAATGCACAACACCCTTACTTTCGCTAAAAGGCACAATTCCTGCCACCAGAATTCTCTCCGGTCGTAGTGAACACAAAGAGACGACCCTTCCTACCTCTCCTGATCTCCACGGGGTTTGCGCCTTTGCTGATCTTCTCGAAGCCTTCCTTGGCAATGGAGCGCGCTAGCACAGTTGCAGTGGTGGTGCCGTCTCCTGCTTCTTCATTTGTGTTGTTGGCAACATCTTGCACAAGTTTAGCCCCAATATTTTTGTATTTGTCTTTTAAATCAATTGACTTTGCAACAGTCACGCCATCTTTTGTTACTTTGGGACTTCCCCAACTCTGTTCAATGATCACGGTTCTTCCCTGTAAGCGTAGAGGAAAAGTGTCAGGATCAAACGCTAAGGGTTAGATAGGAAAGATCAGTCTCCAGTAATAACACAAGCTGCGTCCCCTCACCCACAGTACTGGTAACTGAATTCTGGGCCTTAGCACTGAGCTGCATTCCAGCTCTTTTCATTTTTGAGACACTGTCTTGCTAAGTCAATAAACTGCCCAAGCTGATGTTCAACTTGTAACCAACCCTCCTGCTTCTGTCTCCCCCCATACTGAGATTATAGGTGTGGGCCACTGGGCCCAGTTCAACTTGTTTTTTAAAGACAAAGTCTCCTTGCGACAGTTCAGGCTGGCCTCAAGCTCGGGGCAATCCTCCTGCCTCAGCTAGCTTTCTAAATGCTGGGAGTACTGGGATTAAAGGCGTTCGCCACCAAGCCTGGCATCAATTTTCTTATCAATCCTGCATCATGAATCTCAATTCTGAACGTGTAATCCTCCTGCCTCTGCCGCCAAGATGCTGAGAATCTAGGTCCATACCACCAGGCCCAGCTTAAATTGTCTTCATCAGTCCTGCAACATGAATCTCAAGTACAAGTTCATCAATATTCTTTGTCCACAGACAAAATGACTTTTGTTTCTCTGCCAAGAGCAGATACTGAATTAGGTATCACAGATGAGAACTGTAATCACTTATCAGATAACATACCAGAAAATTCTTCATATCATGTATACTTGTTTTGACTGGCGCCTGTTATTTTTGATGGTAATATAATTTGCTCTAAAATTTACTCTGGGAGGCTGAGGCAGGAGGATCGCAAGTTTGAAAGCCTGAGCAACTGAGTGAGACTGTCTCAAAAAAGGGACTGGAGTGGTTCCGAGGCCTGCCTCACAAGTGCAAGGTCCTGAGTTTGATCCCCAGTAGCAAAAAGAAGGGACTGGGGATGCAGCTCAAAATGAAAGGCCCAGGTTCAATTCTTAGTATAATGAATAATTTAGTTAACAAAATACTAACCACTATGGCAAGAACAGTGTGACTACAGGGTGTGGTGGCATATGCATGTAACCCAAGCACTCAGGAGGCTGAGGCAGGAGGACTGCCATGAATTTGAGGCTTGCCCTGGGCTGCATGGTGACTTCAAGGCCAGCCTGAACTATATAGGGAGACCTTGTCTCACAAAAAAAAAAAAAAAAGTGTGATTTTTCCAGGTTCTCTCAACATAAAGACTTCAAACATGGCAAAATTTGCATCTTTTGGATTTGGCCCAAGCTACTTTCTGTTCCTGAGCTGTACAAACAGTATACATACTATTTTAGACAGTGCTTTAGATTCCTGATACTTGAATTATGTTCAATTTAATATGAAGCATCATGTGACTCTACCCACCTTCAAAGGCCAGCCTGGGCTACACAGTGAGACTCTGTCTCAAACAACAAAAAGCAAACCTCCTGGAAGTATTACTCCTCCCTATTAAATGACAATTTTAACCACTTGAACAGAAGGCAGGAAAACATGGAGTAAAATTAGTGTAACAAAAGAAATCAGATGCTTCTGTTTCATGACAGAGTGTTACTGTTTTCCAAGTGCAGATGAAAAAAGTTATGGAGAACATGGTGGCAAGGGCTGTAAGAACACAAATGCACTCAAGGCCACCCAAAAGTACACTTAAAAACAGAAACTGAGCCGCGAATTCAGTGGTAGAACCCTTGCCTAATGTACACAAGGCCCCAGATTCAATCCCCAGTAACGCTAACCACAGAAAAAGCTAAGTTTTATGTTAGTATATTTACCATTTACTGTAAGTGAAAAACAAAAAATTAATACCTACAGACACATGCTTTAAGCATTATTACACGTTAGGCTAATATTTTCTCTACGCTTAGCACAGGTACTGGGAAAGGATCCAAAATTTAATTCAAGCAGAAGAAAGATTAAGAATCCAGCCTGAGCTATAAGTTACCAACCAGTTACATCACACACTGTACAGTTTCAGAGACACGGTTGAGGTAGCTCAAATTTCAAGACCATCAAGCCTAAGACCATCCGGTCTAGGCAAAACCAAACCCAAACCCATTTGTAAGTGGATGCCGAGTACCGTCCATAGTTCAGTGTGACCACCTGCAAGCTGTCCCTCCCCAGGGTGTAGCTCAGTGCGAGTGCTTGCTTAGCATGTTCGAGGCCTTGGGTTCAATCCCCAGCACCGCAAAACAAAGCCCCTCGTTATTTCTTAGTTAATGTGTAATTATGAAAGCACTGGTACCTTTGGCCCCATTGTAACGGCGACGGCGTCGGCCAGGAGGTCTACACCCTGAAGCATGAGGGCGCGGGCGTCCGCACCGAATTTCACGTCTTTGGCATAAGCTCGAGTGAGCTGCGGGGCCAGCGCCCGGAACACTGGTCTAGCCTGGCGAAGGACGGCGGGTAGCCGGAGCATTTCTGCGGGGAAGGAAGCCACGGTCAGCACCACCGCGTGTCGCAGCGCACGTGTCCCCACCCCCGTCCGGGGACCTGGATCACAGTACCCGCGCAGGCCAGGCGGAGGCGGATACCCCCAGCAGGGACACGCAGTTCCTCCGCCCGCGTGGGTTAGCTGCCACCCCGGAAACGTCCCGGAGCACAGGCCCCCCAGAAGTGCCCCGGGGAAACAGGCAGGGGAGGGTGGCCGGGAGCACCCGGGCGCAGTTCCGGCGGCGCAGGGTCCGCAGGCACTTCGCTGGGCGCCGCTCTCCGGGCGCCCCGGGCAAGGTCACGCAGGAGACGGAGGGGAGTGGCCCTCCGTCCGGCGCTGCTCCGACCCTAGGGGTGCGGTGGGGCCCGGATCGCCGCCCGCACCGCCCCCCGGTCGGGCTCCACGTGACGGTGCGCGCGGGCCCGCAGGCCTGCAGGCCGCACGCTCAGAGCTCGGCTTCAGCGCCCGCGGGAAGAGGCCGGCCCGGGCCAGGCCGAGGCCCCGTACCTGCGGGGCAGCGGCGAGAGGACACGCAGTGAGGAAGGCCGTCGGCGGCGAGTGAGGACGCTGCGCCGGGCGCGCGCGGCAATGAGCGCGAGTCCCCGCCCTCCCCGCGGCCCCGCGTGCGCGCCGGCCCCGCCCCGGCCCCGCCTCCGGCCCGGCAATCTGCATGCGCCTCGCGCGAGCCCCGCCCTCTGCTGCCGGGCCGCGCTGCGTGGCGGACTCCTCACGCTCTCCGGCCACTTTAAGCTGATTCCGGGGCCTCGCTTGGTTCCAGAACTTTCCAGAAACCCCGCGCTCTCCTCGGTTCAAGGGTCACGTTACGTCACTTCCGGGCGGGGACGGCGCTGGTCCTTCTTTCACCTCCACGTAGGGGCCTAGAACAGCCTAGAAAGAGGTCCTCTTCCGTCTGGCCCCGCCCCCGCAGCCGCGGCCAATCCTGGCGCCCACTGATGGGGGCGTGCCCGGGGCGGGGCCGGGCGGGAGCGAGCACGCCTGCGCGCCGCGCTGCCTTTTCACGTGTCCCGAGGCCGGAGTGCGGGTCTCGCCTTGCTGCGCTAGCGGACAGCGGAGTCTTGAGGTCCGGGGCAGCCGCCATGGTGAGTCCCACAGGTCCGACCGCAGGCCAGCTCAGTGGCCGGGACCCTGTGCCCTGCAGAGTGGCCGGACCGCCCCTTCCTTCCTCCCGAGCTCTGTCACGCGCGGAGTCGGGACGCGCGAGGCCCTGCAGTTCGCAGGTTTTGGGGTGCGATGCCCTGGAGAAAGCATGGCCCCGGCAGAGGTCCAGGCCCCGGGTTTCCTGCAAATTGCCGATATCGGGAGGAAGGAAGATGCTTGAGCTGGGTAAACCACGGTTGCCCTTAAACGTAGTCTGGTTGCAACGACGACCCCTAACGACCTACGGAGGGGAAATCACACTCGCAGCGGCAGACGCCTCCCCCGAACGGATAATCTGAACTGGGCTGTTAATCCCGAAAGCCAGGCCGCGCTCTACAAAACGGTTGCATGGCACCGGCTGTTGAACATGTAATTTCTTAGTGGTCTCACCTCAACGTTTCTCTCCACAGGCAGGACAGGCATTTAGGAAGTTTCTCCCGCTGTTTGACCGAGTATTGGTTGAAAGGAGCGCAGCCGAAACTGTCACCAAGGGAGGCATTATGCTTCCAGAAAAATCTCAAGGCAAAGTACTGCAGGCAACTGTGGTAGCTGTGGGATCGGGCTCTAAGGGAAAGGTAACAAGGCCTGTCGTGGGATTAATTTTGTGTGTGAAATAGAAGAAAAAACTCCTGGGTTATTAAAGTAGCCGCCTTATTTCCAAGATAATCTCTTATTTCACCCTAAGGAAAATGATTGTAAAATTAACTTGCTTGCTTTCGATGGTGTGCATTTCCAGAGTCTTTAAAATTGCTTTTAGTAACTATTTGGTCGCCAAGTCTGCCCATTGTGTTCCTCACATTATAAATTTCTGGTTAGACAAAGGATTATAGTTTGGTGGGGCTTTGTAATAACTGACCCTGAGCTGTTGGTTTCACCTCTTAACACTGAACTTGCGCTGGCTGTGTAACTGTGGGACTCAGTTGTTGCACCTGTAACAGGAGCAGGTTGAGCTGTTCCTCAGGGCTTCTCCAATTACGGAGTTAGGCTGTGGGCCTCAAAAGTGTCAGCCAAAATGCTCAGTAAGTGACTACTGTGTGTATTTGTATTTTCAGGTCAAATATGGTAACTGCACTGATCTTAAGTTTTCGTGGAGAGAAGTCAAGGATGACCATTTCATACATGGTTTTAAAAATTGCTTTATTTCAGAGACCATAAGTTAATATTTAACATTTACAGTTAGCTTTGGTTAGCTAACGATAGTTTTTCCCTTTTTAGTTCTAAACACTGCAATCAGGTTTTAGTTTAAGCCACCGTATGTTCATTGTTTCAATTTGCGTTTCTACAATAATAGTTGTGAGGAACTATAATTTTAGTACAAATTAATATCACTTAACCACTTAGTACGTTTTCAACGTACTGTATTTGAGTGATCACATTTCATCGGTTGTAGTGTTATATAAATTAGTTACATATTGATGTACTAATGTCTTTCCTAATAAACTTATTTATTTTCTAAAGGGCGGAGAGATTCAGCCAGTGAGTGTGAAAGTTGGCGATAAAGTTCTTCTTCCAGAATATGGAGGCACCAAAGTAGTTCTAGATGACAAGGTACGTAAACTTACTCATTCTAAAAAGATGGTGAATATTTGTTCCTACCTGTCTTAACTGAAGGTTTATCTGTTTGTAGGATTATTTCTTATTTAGAGATGGTGACATTCTTGGAAAATATGTGGAGTGAAGTAAATCACTGTTGAAATGGCATCACAATGCTGCCCATTCCACTGAAGTTCTGCAGTCTTTCATCATGTAAATAATTTCCATGTCTCTTTTATAATAAACTGATGATAGCTAAACTAATGACATCCATTGTCTGAAGTTTAGTTTCACTGTACTGGTATACACATTTCCAAATAAAATATGTAAATGAGTGGTTAATCTTTTATTAAGTAATTTAAAGTGACTTTAGAGCTCGATATTTCAGCTGATCTGCAGAGAATTTTGCACAGCAACAGTTTCTAGGTAAATAGTTTTCATGCTGAACATAACTTCACATAGATGATTGACATTGATACAAAGCCACTGATTTAGTTAGGCTTTTTTTTTTGGTAGGAGGCCTACTGGGGATGGAACTCTGGACCTTGTGCTTATGAGGCAGGCTGTGGCACCACTGAGGTAAATCCCCAGCCCTTTTTTTTTTTTTTTTAATTAGGCTTTTAAGGAAATAAAGTTAGTAACATTCTGGCTTCAGATGTAACAAACTTTTAGTAGAATACACTTTTCTGCCCCAAGAGACTAGTGTTCTTTTATGTTTTCTTCTTTCAGTTCTATATTTAGAAACTTCCTGCACAAATACTTGTATTTTGGGTGTGTAGTCTGTGTGCACATGTCCCGTTGCTGGGTATTGAACCCAGGGCTTTGAATCGAGTTATCCCGGGACCTTGTTTTTTGTTTTGAGACGACAACTTGCTAAGTTGTCCAGGCTAGCTCAAATTGTGATCCTCCTGCCTCAGCCTCCCAGAGGGCTGGAATTAGGGGTATACACCAGCCTGCCCGGCTTACATTTCGTTTTTGGCACCACAACATACTGGCAAAAAATTCAAAGCAAGACATCATGGCTATCATAGAGTGCCTTTTTTCAGGAGACACTAGCAGAAATAGCTCTTCAGATGCATCTTCAAGTGTTTGGGTAGGTGATGACTGGCTTAATTTTTAAACAATTGAGCTAAGTGCTAGTCTCATCTTGCAGGTGATACTGAAGGACCAAGAGGTTAAAAGCCAAAGTCACCCAGCTCAGCGGGAAGTGGCACGCTGGGTTTGGACACAGTCACTTCAGATGCTGATTAAAACTTAGTCCTTTATGGCCTCTGCTACCTTTCTACTTCTAAGCATTTAGTGCAGTTTTCAGTTACGGTGACACACAGGTATGAAGTGTGAGTAGCAGCAAATAGTGTCTGGTATGTAGTAATCAGTGCTTGTTAAAGTTAGTAAGAATGGATGGACTGACAGGGATGGTTGATCTGTGCACAGCAGCTAGGGAGAGGAGTTAACATGTAGACCCAGACAGTCCTATACCAGGGCGCATGGCCCCACACTGTGCTACCTCAGCCAGCAGCTCTGTAGCATAGGAGTCTGTGAGTGCTAAGTACTCAGCATCTTTCTAGTCTAATTTACTTGCAAACTAGTTGATACCTTGTAAAGGTTGTGTCCCACATATAATTTTGGAGTGCTGGGGATTGAACCCAGGGCCAGCATGCTAAGCAAGCACTCTACCATTTTTAAGTAGACAGGTCTAAATGAGGTGGTGGTAAATGGCATGGAATGATGGTCTGACTTGGTCATTCACTGACTAAAGTGTGCAGTTTCAGCTTTTCAGAAGCCCAGAGCCTCGGGCTATGTAAGTTCTCTTCCACTGAGCTGACCCCTGCCCCAGCCCTAGAAGCGTGCACTTTTAATGTGTGTGTTCATATTTATGCGGTGTTCATGTCTGGAATTCTGAGGCTTAATTTTTGTCAAATTTAGATACTAGGGATGTGCCTAAAAGCTCACCAGAGTTCAAACAATTCATCCATTTCACACCGTGTATCAAGCCCAGCTAGATAATGGGCCTTCACAGCAGAACCTTGGGAGCAAGCACAAGTCTGTGTGAGCAGTCAGAATTGTGCTTTTTCTTCCTTTCTGTAAAAAAAGTTTTTAGATTCTTTTCACCTTTATCCTTTGTAGCATTTTCCAGTTGAGCAAAAGGTAAATAACAACATACTGGTCTGAAATGTAGTTCTGCATTCCCAAGGCCTTAAACTTCTCACAACAAAGTTCTTCGTCCTGTTTTACCATAATCTCACTATCTAAAAAAAAGATTTATTTTTTAAGCAATTCTGCCAGGCAAGCAATGAGACTACTTGTGTCATACAAAATCCTGACTTAGCAGATTTGGATGGGGCCTGAGAATGGATGCCAGGTAACTGCAAGGGCGAATCAAGGTGGAAAACTCAGATCTCAAAGCCTCTTTGCTCGGGTTTCTGGACAGCTTTGGAGATTAATGGGAAGACCCTGGCCTTCAGACTGGGTTCCTCCTTGCCAACTTCCCAGACACGGGGCCTTGAGCAAGTTTCCTCATCTCTCCTGCGTCAAGTTCCCTTGTTCTTTCTGATAAGCGTTTTCCTCCCCTTTCATTCTGGCTTTGATTTTGGTTGTATTCAGCACTTGCAGGAAGTCACTTTGGTGAATTTGAATTAATGTTTTCCTTTTTGGCTTCTGGGTGTTACATCAAACTGAAAAGTTCTCCAATATTTAAAAGTTCTACTATGGTTTCTTCAAGTACTTGAAGTTTTTAAAAAATAGTGTAATTGTGGCTATATCTGGAGGTTTTCCTGTTGAAAGACTCAGGGAGGACTAGGGATGTAGTGGAGGGGTAGAAAACATGCCTAGCATGTGCAAGGCCCTGGGTTCAATCCCTAACCTGTTACAGATAAAACCCTGAAGACAAGTACAGTTGTACAGTTTAGCATCAAAGCCAGGTGGGGTGGTGCATGCCTGAAATTCCAGCACTTGGGGAGACCGAGTTAGGATTGCCAAGTTTGAGCCCAGCCTGGGCTACTTACCAAATTAGACCCTGTCCCAAAATTAAAATGTGTGTGTGTGTGTTAAGGTCTCACGGATCCCAGGCTGGCCTTGGCCTTGAACTCTTGGTGATTCTCCTTCAGCCTGTTGAGTGTTGGGATTCCAGGCATCTTAAACTCATTTTTAAAACATGCCAGGCATTTTTCTAAGCAGTGGTGATGCAAGGATGAGTAAGACAGAATAGAGTGAACAACTAAAGCATAATTTTAGAGATTAGTGTGAAGAAAGTTGACCTTTTGGCAGAAGGCCTCAGTTTCTCACTGTGTAGACCCTTCCTAAGGCTGCTCTCTTACCTAGGCAAGTGCTGTAAGGCGGAAGCTGCTGTTTATTATTAATTATTACTATTATTTTGCACCACTGGGCATTGAACCCAGGGCTTTTGCATTGAGCTACATCCCCCAGCCCTTTTTATGTTATGTTACTGGTTTTATTGAGACAAAGTCTTGGCTATGTAGTTCAGGCAGGCCTCCAACTCCTGGTAATCCTCCTGTCTTGGCCTCCGGTGTGCTGGGATTTTCTTTTTTTTTTTTGTATCAGGGATAGAACTTGACCTTGCGCTTGCCAGGCAGGCGCTGTGCCACTGAGCTAAATCCCTGGCCCCCTGACTTATTTTTTGAGACAGGATCTTGCTAAGTTGCCCAGGATGGGCTTGAATTTGCAGTGCTCCTGCCTCAGCCTCAGAGTGCTGGGATTACAGTGGTTTATCACATCTGGCTTCTATGACCTAATGAGAAGTCACTCTTCATTTCCACAATGAGGCATTTTTATAGGTCACCCTACTCCATGTGAAAGGTTACCCGAGGAGGGGAAACACCAGAAGACAGTTGTCACTGTGAGCCATCTCAGAGGCTGGTGACCACAATCAACGATGTAATCGAACGTTATTCTGGAATGTTGCTGTCCTAGGAGAAAAATAACCATGAGAGCTCAGTGTCTCATTTGTAGGCAAATTTCTCTTTAAGTATGAACTCTGTACATCCAAGCAATGATGTCTGTTACAACTGTAATACAGAAAAAATCATGTTCCTGTAACTTGCTGAAGATATATAAAGACATGTATAGGGGCTGGGGATTTAGCTCAGTGGTTTCACTGCCTGCTGTGCAAGCACAAGGACCCGAGTTTGATTCCCTGTACCAAAAAAAAAAAAAGAAAGAAAAAAAGACGTATAGGCACTGATTGTTCATCTACGAGCACTCTCTGCACGCCTCCTTGCTCTAGCTCATCCTGCCCCTCTGCATTTGGATCCCCCCACACTTTAGGCACCTTGCAGCTGCTGGGTACATCACGTACTGATCTAATTCACTCTCAGCCTGGCTCACTTCAAGCCAAGATAGTTGCTGCACTCCTAGCCCTGGCAGTGCCCAGTGGCAGGAAAAAGCTATCTCCTTTGGTATTTCCTCCTTCGGAAGAAAACCTCCAGAGACCTCCTTCAATACTTCTTTATGCGAAAGCAATCCCCCACAGTTCCCTGAATAATCACGGGCTTAGGCTAAGACATTTGTCCCTTGGCTGCAGATGGGTTTCCCTTTCCTTGGTCACAGGGACCACAAGACCAGAGTCTGTTGCAAAAGTGCTAAGAGTGAGCAGGGTTAGCACCTTGGAGCTGGCGCTGGGAGCACGCAATTAGTCACTGCCAGTCACCCAGCTCTGGACCCACTCAAGACCCTCTCTTGTCCACTGCTTTCGTCTTTGAAGGCTATGGAATGGCTCCTCAGGATCCTCAAAGACACGTTGACATTTTCTTTTTGTGGAAACCGTGGCCTTGTTCACAGGAAGAGCTGTTTTTCTACTGGGCTGCAATGTTTCTACTTCATAACCTTCACTTTTCATCTTGCGTCAGTCTACAGATCACAATGTCCAAACATGATAACCAGGGTTAATTTTAGAGAATGGAGAAGAAAATTTTAAGAGCTTGGTCAAGGGCTTGTGTAGAACGGAGATTGTGCACAAGAGTTCTTTCCCTTTACCCCAGAGCATGAAAACGAGAATAAAGTTTAATATTTATGGAACTCAAAGTTTTACAAGAAAATGTTTTATAAATCTTAAGTACCATAATTCCCAAAATATCTAGCTAGCATGAGTCCCAAGGACAGTCGCGTGTCACGTTTTTTCTTGAGACAGGATTTTGCTGTGCAGGGCAGGCGGGCCTTGAACTTTTATGTACCCAGGCTAGCCTCCACTTCGACGCAATCCTCCTGCCTCAGCCTCTCAGAGTGCTGGTATTACAAGTGTGTGCCGTCGCGCCCACCTGGGTCTGGTGGTTTAGGAGAACACTCACACTTAAAGGATAAACTTGATTAAATTGTAGGAAAATGGATGCACCAAGCCCGTGACGTTAAGTGAAACAAGTCAGACAAGAGGGGACCAAGAAGGGACAGGGAGCGAGGGAAGAATGAAGACGTGCTATGCGCATGCACAGCAAACAGGCACTGACAGAAATCGGGAAAAATAAAAGGAAACCCTAGCGTGGGAAGTGAGCTCCCGCCTAGTCCTTCCCTTCAGACTTGCAAAGCCCCGCCAGCTCCGAGGCCGCCACGCCCGGCACCGGACTCCTCACTGCGAAGGTCCCGCCTTCGAAGCACGTCATTTCCTGGCCCGCCAGACTCTCCCGCCCCGTGCAGCCCCGGCCTCGCGGCGCAACCCAACCCTCTCGACTTCCCGTAGGTGGTCCCTGGCCCCTCCAGGTGACCCCTGACCCCCGCCCCTTTTTCTCCCGCGCCGCCCGCTGCCAGTTCCCATCCCCCTCCCGTCATGCCTTGCGCCTCCGCGGCTGTTCCGCTCTACCTCCCCTCCCTCTGCGCCCGCTCCTCCTCTCTCCCGTCGTGCCCCGCGCGGCGCGGGCTGTTCCTCCTTATCGCCCCTCCCCAAGCCCGGCCAGCCGCGCCTCTGCCCCGCCCCCCCGGCAGCAGCGTCCCCGACATCCGGGTACCGACGCCGGCCGCTCCGACTCTGGCACTATGGTCATGGCGGAGGGGACGGCAGTGTTGAGGCGGAACAGGCCGGGCACCAAGGCGCAGGTACCGGGTCGAGCCTTGCCTGCCCGGCACCTCGGCCGGGCCTGCGGCGCCAGGGAGCGGGAGCGGCCGAGGGCGTTGGCGGGGGCGGTGGGCCGCGGCCTGCGCTTCCGGGGCGAGCCTGCCCGCGTCGGCACCGGCCGCGGGGAGAAGAGGCCGGACGGCAGCCCCGGCGCCCGGCTGGTCTCACCTCTTCTCGCCGGAGCCCGGGGCACGGCCGCCGGGATCCGGACCCCGCAGTCGGGCAGGCCGGGAAGGCTGGGCGCGGGGCCTGCGGGGCCGATCGCGGGCGCCTCCTTCTCTTTTGGTCGCTGCCGGCCCGCGCCCTGCTCCCGCCCAGCGCGCGGCTCCGGATGTTGGGTGTCTCCTCTTGCTGCCTTGAGTAAAGCTAGGTGGGAATCCGCTGGTGACATCCCGCCGACTCTGTAGGGGCGATTGGGCTAAATGGACACTGTCGCTCGGGATCGACACAGGACGGGATGCTTCACGGAAGAAAAAAAATCTAAATTGTCGTTCAGACTTGATCAGATGAATCCGCCAGATGAAATGGCTTGGCATGGAGGAGATGCTCCTAAGTCGGAAGAAATGTGCTTAAAATGTGAAAGCGATGAAAACAGAAGGCAGCGTGGAGCTGCGCTTCCATGTCTGAGAATAGATTTTAATTTCTTGCACAGAAATGTGGGGGGGGGCTCTTTCCAAAGGAGCTTATTTTAGAGCTAGACATCTTCCCAGATCCATTGCACCTCATAAGGAAACTAAGCCGCGAGAATCAATGATTTGCTTGAAAGGTTTAATTGTCTTAAGATTCATAGTTTACTGGTGATCATTTTTCTTTTTTCTTCTCCTACTGAGTTTCAGAGAATTGTTTTTGAAATCTTATTATAGAGTTGCTTTACATTGTTACTGTACTTTACTGGCACTACTGGAGATTGCTAGGTAGGCAATATTTCTTCTAAATGTCCCTTTTTCAGGTAACTACTTTTCATTCTGTGGCAACATTGTTTCTGATTTAGCAGTGATCAACTTTTTTTTCCATGCTCAGGGTGGAACCCAGGGCTTTTTGTATGCATGGATGGGTTCTATTACTGAACCATGCCCCTAGCCAAAAGTTACTACTTTTGGAAACTTATTTTAAATATATAATATAACACATGTTTTGCTGTACTGTTAGGATTATGGCACGTATAGGAAAGTTCCTTTGCATTTTTCACAGTCATAAATCAGGGTTTGGTAAAATGTAGCAAAGAAAAGACTAGGATTAAAAGAAAAAATTACTTCTTTAGCAACAGTCCTAGCTCTTGATGATCACATGAATTTCCTTAAGTAAAACAGCTGTATTCCAAAATGATAGTTTAATAATAGAGTGGTGTATATCCCAACTTTTTTTCCTTCCACTTTTTTTTTTAATGGGCTAGACTAAAATATAGGCACAGAGTTGGTTTTCAATAAATGTTGACTGAATTGGATGAGAACATTTATTAAACTGCATTTTTGGTATCTCACAGATGTCTAAAATACATTACAGTTACAATGAGGCAAAGCATTTCATTCTCAATTAACTTTGCATCTTTTCTGAATATTACTATATATATTTGGTAATATTTTAAAAACAAAATAATATACAACCTTTAACTTTTTAAATGAAAAAATGGGCAAAGCATATTGATAGAAATGTGTTTTGGTGTAAGTCATGTAGGAAGAATTTAAAAGCTGCTTTTTAATATTTAGATACTGTCTAGAAAAGGCACCCTGGAACAGGTTGTAGAAGACTTTTATTTCTTTTCTTTTTTTGGTACCAGGGATCGAACTTGGGACCTTGCACTTGCAAGGCACGCACTGGAACCACTGAGCTAAATCCCTGGCCCCAAGACTTTTTTTTTTTTTGGTACTGGGGATCGAACTCGGGTCCTTGCGCTTGCAAGGCAGGCGGCGGAACAACTGAGCTAAATCCCCGGCCCAAGACTTTTATTTCTTGACATTTTCCTTTAAAGTTATGACATTTTCCCTTAAGGAAGTTAGTTCTGTATTTTTTTTTCAGATGAGGTGTCTATGAAAACAGAAAAGATATAATACAGTGTTTTAAGACACTTGTAAAAAGTGTACGCATCACCTACCTTTAGTACTAAGATGTTGCCAAGATAGTTGAGTCCCTTTGGGTCACATTTTCCTGCCTTCTGCTCTCCCCCTGATACATCCCATTCCAGCCATAAATATGCCTTGTGTCATCTGAACATTTTCTTCATGTGGTATCCTACACTTTTTTTTTTTAGTTTGCTTTTGTTCCAGATTTTCTGTTTTTGGTTTTTTGAGACAGGGTAGTTTAGGCTGGTTTTGAACTTACAGTGATTCTCCTGCCTCAGCCTCCCAAGTGCTAGGATCATAGGCATGTGCCACCATGCCCAGCTTGTTTGCTCAAGATTTTGAAGGCTTACCATCTTTTTTGGGGTGGAGGGTACCGGGGATTGAACTTGGAACCTTGAGCTTGTGAGGCAGGCGGTGGCACCACTGAGCTACCTGGGCCCAAGGCTTACCATCTTGAGAGGTTTATATGTTGATCCCTGGCTACTATTTTTTTCTTTCTTAGTTTTACCCCAGAAACACTTATTGAGGACCAACTATGTGTCAGGTGTTGTGCTACCTATTAAGGATACAGAGGTAAACTTGGCTGAAAATGATACAGTAAGGTTCTTAATCACTTAGGAGAGTCGGTAGAGGACTCAGAACCAGAGCAAGGTGCCGTTGAGGGCTGGGGCTGTAGTGGCTGTGGCATAGCACTTGGCTGCATTTGTTTCCCCCCTCCCCATGGGGTCCCCTTAAAGTAGACCTTGGGGTTACTTGGCCCCAGGGCCTCACACACACCTCATGAGCTACCCCTGAGTCATACCCCTTGCTCTGATTTCTATTTAGAAATTTTAAACTAGTTAGTATTGGAGTGATAATTTATAATTATCTAAAATAATACTCATGAAACCATAAATCAGCAACTGATGATTGGTGTTAGCCCTTTAGATAAAAAACTGATTTGTTTTTTGATGTCTGGAGACTTTTTAAGAGATATTTAATCATCATAGACAAAAACGTATCTGGCTTATCTCCCTAGTTAAGTAATACACAACAGGCTAATAGGAATCATAACTGAGGGATTTGTGGTTGGAAAAAAATGGTAATATGTGCTTTAAAATCCTGATATACATTTTAAAATGTTATCTAAAATTACTTGATTTCATTGATAATCATACTGTAAAGGCTTCCTCTCTGGTATGAGCTCGGGATCTGTATTAAGAACTGAAGTTAATATTACTGCATCCTCTTTGTAACTTTGTGCTTTAACCATTTATTTATTTTTATAGGATTTCTATAATTGGCCTGATGAATCGTTTGATGAAATGGACAGTACACTTGCTGTTCAGCAGGTAATAAAAATAGTTTCTTTTACAACTCTAAGAACCTAGGCATTTTACCTCTCTGGCATAGCTAAGTATTCTTATATTTTTTAGTAGAAACCAAATTCCACTGTTAATGGAATGCCCATTTAAACTTCAGTGGTCTCATTTTGTTTTACTATGGTGTATTAAACTGTAATTAGGCCTAGTACGTTTTAATATCTCTTATTGTGCACCAAATTAGGGTACCAAATTTGATTTTATAATGAATTTAACTCATGACTAATTGATAAATTAGAGTAGGAGATAATTAAATAGAAGGAAACGGCATGGTTATTTGGTGATGAAAACTCCTGATAACATGTAAAGATTTGCATCTTCATTTTAGTTAATTATTCTTTTTGTTGTTATTATTATTAGTTCTTTTATCCTCCTCCAGTATATAAGTCGTGATCAAATACATGGTGTTTAATTTTTTTAAAGGTTCATTACAGTAAAAGGTACATTGCCATTAATCTCCCTCAAAACACTGCCTCTTGCTTCAGACACTTATCGCATCATTCTTACCACTTTCTGAAGCAGTTCAGAAAGTCTTTTGTTGTTTGTTAATTTGTTTTTTTGGTACTGGGAATCGAACTCAGGACCTTGTGCTTGCGAGGCAGGCGGCAGAACCACTGAGCTAAATCCCCGGCCCGAGACAAGGTTTCTTTAGCTCATGTTTCTGGAGGCTCTGGTCCAAGATTGAGGGGAGAGAGAGACAGACAGGTACACCACTGAGAGAAACACTGCACTGACCTGAAGACCTCTCACTAGGCCCATCACTTCCCAGTAGTGTACCCTAACCAAACCTGCATTCATTTATTTGTTTTGGGTTTTTTGAGACAAGGCCTTACTCTGTAGTGGAGGTTGTCCTTGAATTATGTAGCCAAGGTGGTCCCTGAACTCGTGGTGATCCTCCTGCCTCAGCCTCCCAAGTGCTGGGATTACAGACATGCACCACTAGGCCTGGCTTCAACCAGTCCTATAATACTTGGACTTTTGGGGATATTGCTCATATTCAAAGCAAGGCAGCTTTGTTTTAGTTAGGGGCTGTGCTGGGGCTACCATCCTGGGCCTCTGAGCTGTACCCTCAGTCCTAAGGAGTGCTTTTTCCATGCCTGGACATTTCTCCTGGACTGTTGTCTTTCAACACCATCTTACTCACCTTTGGTTTCATCCCACATCAAATTCTGGCCAGGGGAACCAGAAGGGAGAAAACACGTAGCAGACGCATTGCCAGTTGAGTGGTATTTTGAATTCTGGTATTCTTTCCTGCTCCTCTGGCTAGTTACTTTTCAGACACCTCAAATACCAGAACCAGATGCACACTGTCCCCATTTTATAGTTTTATTCAGTGAGGGAGAAGGATTGATACACGTTTATTCCATCTTCCATCAAACTGGAAACAATAAGATAACTTTGCATGGAATTTATTGCTATGTACTTTGCTTGCTCCAAGTTATTTCTAAAAACTACTTTAGGTAGGGCCAGGGATTTAGCTCAGTGGTGCCGCCGCCCACCTCGCAAGCACAAGGGCCCAAGTTCGATTCCCCAGTACCAAAAAAAAAAAAACTGCTTTAGGTGTCTTGTATAAAATATAAAGAATAATAGATCATTAAAAAAAAAAGAATAATAGATCATACAGTAGAATATTAAATAGAGATATATTTCTGTTTTTTCATGACAGGAGGAAAGATTCCTTCTTTTTATGTAATTGATCTGTCCTATTCCTGTACAGATTTGAAAGGCGTAGGAAGTATATATATCCTGGTAGCAACTCAGAAATGTTAGTAGCGCTTGAGCAGGGAAAATGGTAGTGATTTTTGGAAATGTACCAAAAAAGATTTTCTTTAAGAAGTGGTAGTAGATTAAGATTATTTACTTACTTATTTTTAAAGGAAGAAGTATATTTTGGTTCACATTTCAGACCATGGTCAGCTGGCTCCAAGACAGCATAGTGAGACCCTCTAGCATAGCAGGAGGGCATGGTAGAGAAGTGCTGCTTGTGGGATGGCGGACGGAAACAGTTCAGGGAGGAGCCAGGGAGGGAGATAAACCTTTCCAGGCCATGTCCCCAGTCACCCTCCTCTTCTTAGCAGACCCCATTTACATCAAGTCGAGTATAAGTCCCCATAATCCGGTCACCTTCCAAAAGCCCCGCCTATGAGTGCATGAGGCTCTTGTGGGACATCTAGATATAAACCGTAATATTCTATTCCAAAAGACTACTGCAGTTTCTTTATGCAAAATGCATTTAGTCCATCTCTAAGAGTTGCCAACATCCTACAGTTACAGCATTGCTGAAAAGTCCAAGTCCAAAGTCTTCTCTCAGACTTAAGGCAAACTCTCAGCTATAAGCTCTTGTAAATATCAAAAAGAAGTTAAACATTGCCAACATACAGTGGCACAGGTTAAACATTCTCATTCCAAAAAGATGAAATAAGGGGATAGAAAAGAATGGGACCAAAGCAAGAAAGAAACCTAAACCTAGTGGGGCCAACATTAAGTCCTATAGCTCTATGTCTAGCTCCCAAGACCAGCTGAGGTGAGATATGAATTCCAAATGGCTTGGGCAGCCCTACCTCTATGGCATTCTCTGTGATTATAGCCTGCATGGCCTCTCTCTTGGGGTGGCTTTGCTCACTCCTTATGGCTTTCCTCAGACATCACATGGTCCTGGCTTCTCCAACTTTCTGGGGTTTCCACTCACCTTTGGCTTCACTGTCATAGCTTTGTATACTATCCTATCATGGCTACACTGCCTGGCTTCCCAGGCCTTCTGAAATCTGGGTGGAAGCCAGCCCCTCCCCCAAACTCTTGCATTCCTCATGCCTGTAAAATGGCACCACATGCTTAACTCCCAAGACCTGCCACCAACTTGAGCAGTAGCCAGACCCTTTTGCATCATGGCCACAGTGGCCCATGAGTACTTGGATGACTGAGCAATGTGAATGGAATCCTGGGGAACAAATTCCCTAGGTGGGAGGTCTTGAATATGGTGCCCAAGGGCTCTCTTCTTGGTCTTTTACTTTTGCAACTTTGAGCCTGCAAAGCCTGGAGACTTCCTGGCTCCTCACTTTCCCTCAAGCCTTTTTCCAATTGTCCTGATCCAAGTACTTGTTTTGTTTTGTTTTATTTATGCTAGTTATTAAAGCCAAGCTCTCCTCTGCTTCATCTTTGCAGGTACTTTCTGGCAAAACTGAAAAAAAAATTTTTTTGTTTTGTTTTTTTGAGATGTCTCAATATACAATTCAGGCTGGTCTTGAACTTACTATGTAGCCCAACCTGGCTTTGAACTTGTGGTGATCTTCCTGCCTCGGCCTCCTGAGTGCTCAGATTATAGGCATGTGCCACCATACCTGGCTGAAAACTTTCAAAATGGGCTTTTTTTTGCTCTCAGTTTTCATTATAAACTTTGCAAAAAATCCCTGATAATATCCATGCCATAGCTTCAACATTGGGCTGCCTTGAAATTTCCTCTGCTGGATAAATTAGTCTAATGCTCTTTTTTTTTTTGATACTGGGGATCGAACTCGGGTTAGTCCAATGCTCTTAATTTCAGTCTTGTGCGAAGTCTTAGAGCATCAGCAAAATGTAGGCAGATTTTCTACCACAGCATAACAGACATTTTTAAGTTCAGCTGCCAGTGGTTTCCTAGTTCCCAACTGAAACCTGAACCTGGTCTTTTCTGGCTGGATTCCTATCAGCATTCCTGTCTTCTGAGTTGTAACCAGAATCTCCCTTCAACTTTGACCTACAGTATTCTAGGGCTGCTTCTCCAGCCAACATCTCCAAATCTTTCCAAACTCCTGCAAACCAGTTCTAAAGGCTTCTGAACCACACAGTCAGGTTCAGTCACAACCACGACCCCACTTCTCCAGTACCAAAATCTGTCTCGTTACTTCTTTCATTGCTGGGACAAAATCCCCAACACCCACAACACTACACAACTCAAGTTTCTTTTGGTTCACATTTCAGTCCACAGTTGGCTGGCTCCAAGACAGGACTGCATGGCAGTGGAGCAAACAGGAAACAAACTAAATTAAGATTTTAAAGTATGTGAAAATATAAAGACCTACTCTTTGGAGGTTGTCTTCTGGATTTTTTTCTTAAAATCTATTAAAGATTTCAAAACCAGTTTCTAAAGTAATAGGTGTTTGGTTTACTTGGTTTCAAAAACTCTTAGTATTAAAATTCACCAAAAGTTTTACATGGCAGCGGTACATCTGTTCATGTTTTTTTTTTTTTGGTACCGGGGATCGAACTCTGGTTCTTGTGCTTGCACAGCAGGCAGCGAAACCACTGAGCTAAATCCCTGGCCCACATCTGTTCATGTTTTGAGTTACTAATCAGCATCATTAAGGAATAAAGTGGAAGAGATACTCAAGTATGTGCAGGGGGGTTGTAGCTTGTGGCTCAGTCCCCAGTGCAGAAAACAAACAAGCAAAAAGATAATCTGTATTTTCCTGACAGGGCTAATTGCTGCTTTTTTATTTCATATTTTTCTGTCTTGTGGTGTCCATGAAAAAAAGAATCCTAGGTTAGGGATACATCACAGTATGATGTGTGAGAGGTTAGAGAACAGGTTCAGGGTAAATCTTTATAGTCCTTAGACATGTGAGGCTGATGAAAATACCATTGTGAAAAGAAGCTGAAAGTGGAAACCCAGAAACAATGCAAAAAGTTTCATGTGGCAAAAGATACTCGGAGCGCTTTAGGAGATATGTTTCTATTAGGTCATTTTATAAAAATGATAGCTGTCTCTATTTGCCTCAAAGTGGAGGGCTCTGCTCAGGGAACAAAACAAGAAGGTTCCTGTTATTTTCTTTTAGGTTTTATATAAGTTGAGGTTAATAAAATGTTGCAACCCCACTTAACAAAATTTAATAATTATGTTGAGTGTGGTGATACTCTTGTATAATTCCAGCACCTGGGAGGCTGAGGCAGGAGGATTGCCATGAGTTCAAGGCACTACATACCAAGACCTTGTCTTAAAAAACAAAAAAGACATGCCTCACAAGTGCAAGGTCCCGAGTTCAAACCCGGTACCAAAAAAACAAAACAAAAAAGACAGGCCAGCCTGGGGATACATAGTGAGTTCAAGGCTAACCTGTACTATATAGTAAGACCCTGTCTCAAAAAACAAACACAAAAAAACCCAAAAAGGGCTGGTGATAGCCCCCTGCTCCCTGGGTTCAGTCTCCAAGACCAGCAAAGCTGTGAAGTTTCCCACAGAGGTTGACTGCCTTTTATGAAAGATTTCCCTGAGCATTTTACCCACAGGAGATTTTTGTTTCGGTACCTGCGTTTGAACTCGGGACCTTTTGCTTGCGAGCCAGGCGGTGGAATCCCTGAGCTAAATCCTCAGCCCTTTTGTTTGTTTTTGAAACAGGCTCCTGCCTCAGCCTCCTACGTGCTGAGATAACAGGCGTGCGCCTGGCTGCCCATAGGAGAACTCTGAAGGCTGGAAACCATCCTCTCGAGCCCTGGCACTAAGTTGTTAGGAGCAGTCTGTGCCCCTTGTGCCTGGGATGTGGGGTTTGCAGTGTCCCCCAGGAGCAGGTTCCTTCTTTGCAAGAACTGCTTCCTGTGCTCAGTGTAAGCTGCAGCTGCTGTCTTTTGGTTGTCAGACTGCACTGAAGCTCTTGAGTCTCACCATGCAACTTCCAAACCCTGGTTTGTTTGGTTGATTGTTTTTTGAGACAGTCCAGGCTGGCCTTGAACTCACTCTGTAGCCAGGCTGGCCTCGAACTCAGAGTGATCCTCCTGCCTCAGCCTCCCGAGTACTGGGATTACAGGAGTGCACCACCATGCCGGGCTTCCAAACTCCTCGTAATGGTCACACTGTCACTGCCTCACAGATGTTTTAGTTTAAATTCGTTTTTAACTGATACACAAAAACACAAAGTGTGCATATTGATAGGCGACATGTGCTCTTTAGGGTATCTAGATGATGACTCTTCCTGAGGTTTGGTTTACTTTGCCCTGACTTGTCAGATCTGTCTTTGGCAACTATAACCTTACTCAGTGTCTCGCCTTCCCTGCCTCCCGACCCTCCTTCTAAAGTGTGCAGGCGCGGGGCGGGGCACGGCGCGCAGCTGAACATGGGGCCTCAAGTGCACTGAGCGCGTGCGTTCTCTAAGCTACATCCCCAGCCCCTAAAGTGCATTTATTATTTATTTTGAGATGGTGTCTCCAAAGTTGCCCAGGCTGGCCTTGAACTCTTAGGCTCAAGCAATCCTGTTTCATCCTCCCAAGTACCTGGGACTACAAGCTACATCAAGCCTGTACAAGCTACTACAAGCCCATAGTAGTACACACTTTGATCCCAGCTACTCAGGAGGCTGAGGTAGGAGGATCATAAGTTCAAGGCCAGCCTTGGGAACTTAGTGAAACCCTGTCTCAAAAAAATAGAGGGCTGGGATTTAGCTTAGTGGTACTGTGCCTGCCTGGCAAGCACAAGGTCCTGAGTTCAATCCCCGGTACTGAAAAAAAAAAAAAGAGAGAAGGGATATATCTTAGTGATAGATGGAGCCCCTGGGCTCAATCCCAGTCCCAGAAAAATATTTGTGTGAGCTAGTGACCATGTTCAAGAAGGATGACCTGAAATAGGGAAGGTACAGATTGGCTGAAGAAAGACTTAGAGTTAATAAACTTTTATAACCAAGACTTCAAATCTCTACCTATCCAGATTTCAGGGTATCAGAATTGTAGAATGGATGAAACAGTAAAGAGATCTGAAATTTAAAGTTTTATGTTAATATTTTTTAGTTGAAAGTGACCCCCACCCTGTATGGGGAATTGAACCCAAGGCCTTACGGATGCTAGGGAGGCACCTTATTGCTTGTCTGTAACCATCCCTCTCTGCCGTTTTCAACTTAGTTTTTCTGCTTGTCATTTTTTAAAACAACTTTTACTAGATATAATTAACATAAAAATAGCCATTTAAAAATGTAAAACTCAGTGGTTCTCTACTCAGTCATAAAACCACCAGCAAAGTCTCCTTTAGAACTTTCAACCACCCTAAAAGAAACACTGTCCTCATTAGCATTTTCCTGTAGTCTTCTTTCCTCCCCAACCCTAAGCATCTGCTAATCCATTTTCCATTTCTGTTAGGTTTGTTGTTTCTAAGCACTTTATACAAATGTCATCATATAGTACGTACACAGTTATATTTACATTGTCTGTATTTTACGCTCATATGAATGAAGATTATGGCTTGTATGTATTTATTTTCTGGTACTGGGGATTGGACTCAGGGCCTTCACAATGAACTGTACCCCAAACCTTATTTTTTCTATGTTATTTTGAGACAGAGTCTTGCTAAGTTACTAAATCACTTGAGCAGGGCTCAAATTTATGATTCTCCTGCTTCAGCCTCCCAGAATGTTGGGATTTCAGAGTGGTTTGCAATTTTTATTCCAGTTCCAATCCTGATAAATACTCTATCTCCAGTGAATTTGAATTGGAGAATAACTCAAGATTACTTCCTTTCTTCTGAGGTATTTCTATTATATTTCTAAATTTGGTTTTCTTTTTAGTATGTAACCCAAAAGTTGAACCACAAGAAGCAGTTATATATTCAAAACTTGTATATTTTAACATGACCTCCCCTATAGTGTAATATTCTAACCATGAGAACCTCTTTGTTCATAGTATATTCAACAGAACATAAGGGCAGATTGCTCCAATATTGACAAAATCCTTGAACCACCTGAAGGCCAAGACGAAGGTGTGTGGAAGTATGAACACTTAAGGTAGGCCCTGGTGAGGGATCACCTTGGTAGTGACAGCCTGCTGGTCAGATGCCTGTTCGTGATAGCTGTGAATCAGTGCAGTACTGTGTAACTGCAGATCAGAATCCAGATTGTAAAGCTCTTGTCTCCTACAGAGTTCTCCACTTGCTCCTTGATTGTTTCCACTTTAAATTACAATGCAGAGTCTTTTCTTGGAAAGGTGGTTGCAGAGCTGCCTGTGCAGGTTTGTACATTTATGGACTTCCAAATGATTTTCCTTAATCAGATCTTTTAACCTCAGCTGTGTTAGGTTCATTTCCCCACTCATGAAAAACTTCCTTTCTTTATACAAGGTCACCTTTAGGTCTAACTATGCTTGGTATATGTAGAGTTACCTAGGAACTACTGAAAAGTTCCAGGCCTCCTTTAAGTAGATGGAGATTAATTGTAATCCTAAGAGTGCGGACTTTTTCTGCTTTCCACTGTGTCTTTGAATGGGAAAATTGCTGAGGGTGCAAGGGTAGAGGTAACTGTGGAAGTGGCTGTATGTATCCTGAGGCTGCTGGGTGTTTCTGAATTTCAGGCCACTTCTGGGATTGGGCTGGGAAGAGTAGGCAGTTGGGGAGAGCTTGGATTCCTGCTGGGTAGATTTTTAGATAATGAGTGAAGTAGAAAGGTGGCTTCCTGAATAACTGAAGCCATGTTTCCGATGATGAGTGCCTTAACTATCAGGCAAGGCACTTTTGTTGTTTGAAACTTCTCGATGCTGTATGCTGGTTCAGATACTGCTAAGGTGTGATGTCTTATCATAACAGTTCAGCAGTTTTAGGGTGCTGAGACTTTGTACACGTTGCCAATTTCTTGGTCAGATCAGAGTATTTGTTGGGCGCGCACACGCATGTGTGTGTTGGAGATCAAACCCAGCACCTAGTGCTTTCTATAGCTACAGTTTGTTTTGTTTTGTTGTTTTTGAGTCAGGATCTTACTGTGTTGCCCAGGCTGAACTTCAACTCCTCGGTTCAAGCAATCCTGTCTCAGCCTCCTAAGTATCTGGGACTGTAAGCTTGTGCCGCCATACACAGCCAGATCTATTAAAAGTATGAGTTTATAGATATTTTCCCACTTTTTATAACCTTACAGAACATTTTAGTGTATTATTACATCTTTTTCCTTTTTTTGGTACTGGGGATCGAACTTGGGTCCTTGCACTTGCTAGGCAGGCGGTGGAACCACTTAGCTAAATCCCTGGCCCTCTTTTTCTTTATTTTAATCAGCTTCAAATATATTTATCTTTTTGTATTGATGTTGAAAGCCAATGTGCTTTTTATTATTTGCTTGTTTGTTTTATAGAACTGGAGATTGAACCAAGGGTCCTCTACTGCTGAGCTATATCCTGTCTTTTCTATTTTTTATTTTGAGAAGGGTCTCACAAAGTTGTCCTAGCTGGCCTCGAATGAATATAGGCATGTGATTCTCCTGCCTCAGCCTGCCACATAACTGGAATTACAAGTGTGTGCCATTGCACCCAGCTTTTTTGTTTGTTTTGTTTTTTCAAGATAGGGTCTTGCTGTATTGCTCAGGCTGGTCCTGAATTCAAGCGTTCTTTTGGATGGTGGGGATGAACCTAGGGGCCAGCACCTGCTCTGTTTTCGGCCTCCACTGAGCTTGTTTTTCACTGTGACTATATTTCCTAAGAGGTGATGTCTGGTTTTAGTGTACAAGGGTTATGTTTCACATCTAAGAAAACATTTTCTTCTCTATTTAACCTGTGGTATGTGGTATGCTTTATATAAAACCTACAAAAATTTTATATAAGCTTTGTTCTATTTGTCCTAGTGCTACTTTATTTGTGCTATTTTTTCTTGTTGACCATTTTTGGAAGGTTTTGAATTCATGTATTAATAGCACACATGTATTCTTGTCTTCTGTGTCATATGGACCCAGAAGTTTCCGAGCAGCCTGTGAGGGTGTGCATCTGCTCGCTGCCACCGAGTGCAGGCTGTCTGCTTGCTGTGGTGGCGAAGGCCAAGGACCCGTGGAGCGGCATCTCCCTTCAGCGCTCCGGCTTGCTCGCTCGCTCGCTTGCTCTCACTGAGTGCTGCGGTTAGGCGAGGCGCCTTGCTTTGAGTGGACACAAGTCCTCGAAGGATTCATGCTTGCTGCTGCAGCATTAGGCTGACTTTCAACTCTGGTTTGTCTCTTCACCTGCACAGCTGTGTTAGCCCCGGGCTGGATTAACTTGCGTTGGCTGTTGGGCTCCTACCCTGTCTACCACACACGGTTCCTGTCCCAAAGTCGGCTCGGGTACTTCTGTCGATGTTGGCTGGAGACAGCTGGGCTCAGTGAGACTCGCTGTCTTTTTCACCACTTAGCAGGAAATAGCTCACAAACGCTCACCAGGAAGCCTTGAAGAGCGAGCAGTAGAAGGCAATGGGTGCACCAGAAATAATTTTATTTTTGTATTCTCATAGCAGCATCATTGGGACCTAGAGAGGAAATACGATTACAGACAACTGAAAATTTGACCCTTCTCTATTCTGTTATAATGTGCCTAAAATAACTTTGCAAATAAATAAGTGTAGCTTTCTTTTACCAAATTAGTTTCATATGTATTTTTTCATCATTTGGACCTTTCTTTCATCTTCCAATTATATAGGGTTTAGCTTTGCATCATTTCTTTGTTGGAATAATTGTGATTATCTATTTTTTACCGTGAACTAAATGTTACTAGATAGCATTCTTGGAGGGAACACGTAACAGCTGTATGTTGGTTTTTTTTTTTTTTTGGTACTGGGGATCGAACTCGGGACCTTGTAAAGCAGGCAAGGCACCACTGAGCTACATCCCCGGCCCCAGTTGTGTGTTTTATTGAGGAGAAGTTTATTTTAGCTCGTGTTGTTAGTCCATAGGCTCCAAGGCATGTTAGGAGGGCCTGGTCACACAGTACTTTGACAGCAGTAAAACCAGTCACTTCTGTGTCTTAGAATTTCCTCCTTTCTCCATTTACTAAAAAATATTTATTGAGCACTTACTTTTAGTTGTTGTATAGGCCTTATAATTCCCAATTTGTCAGCTTTAGAAGGAAAGTATATCTCGAAAAAATTGCCAAGATATATTAAGTAACAAAAGCAAGTTGGAAAGTTATATGATTTTTATCTGTATATATTTTAATCTGTACATAAAGAAAATTTGCATGTAAATCATACTTATTTTTGGTAGAAGGTGGCGGAATTATGAAGAATTTAGATTTTCAACATTATATATTTGGGAATTTTTGAAGTTTTTTTATTTAAAAAATTTTTGTGGTGCTGGAGCTTGAACCCATGGCCTCACACAGGCTAGGCAAGCAAGAGTTTTACCACCAAGCTGCACCTGGAGCCCTGAAGTTTTTAAGGGGTGTGTCAGTTGTAGTTAGAACAAAACTCTGAAAATACTTGTAAGTATGAAACATGCAGTCTTCCCCCCCCCCCCATGTCTGTTTATATAACTGGAATCCTACTACCCATAGATATTTATCCTTTGTATGTTTATGTATACACCAACATTTTACTACCTTCCATTTGTTACAGAATATCTCACAGTAGGGCTCGGGGCCTCGCAAGTGCAAGGTCCGGAGTTCAATCCCCAGTACCAAGGAAAAAAAAAAGATTATCTCAAAATATCCTCATATGTAGTTCCTGTGAACATGTTTGTAATACATCTGTGTTCAGTTCTGATTATTTCATGCAACAGATTCTTAGAAGAATGACTTAGCCAAAAGTACATATTTCCTAAAGATGTTGGTGAATATTTCCAAATTATTTCCCAGAAAAATTAGACCAGTTGGGCCAGGGATTTAGCTCAGTGGTTTCACTGCCTGCTGTGCAAGTGGTACCAAAAAAAAAGAGAAAAAATTGGGTAAGAAAAATTAGACCAATAATATAAATAAGACAGTGATTACCTTATTAGACTCTTGCATGGAACATGATTTGGGTTGTTGTTTTTTGTTTTTTAATCTGTAAGTTTGAAAGAAAAATAACCATGGAGCCAGGTGCGAGCCCATCCCAGCTACTCTGCAGGCTGGGTGGGTGGACTGCTGGAGCCCAGCATTCAGGCCAGGTGGGGCCACACAATGAGACACCGTGCAGAATAAATCTAATTTTTCATTCATGTGTTTCCATTTCAGGCAATTCTGCCTTGAACTAAATGGACTTGCTGTTAAACTTCAGGTAGTATTTTGTTCTAAGTTAAAGCTGTAATTGAAGCTCTGATATTTTTCTCTGTTTTTGTAACTCACTGTGCTTTTAGAGACTTACCCATATTATCTGGTCATTTCCTTTTTACAATCTATGTGGAGATGTAGTAACCATAATGATAAACATTTTCACTATTATTTTTCATACTAAGAAATACATTTATTTATTTATGCAATTATTTTAACAGAGCGAATGCCATCCAGATACTTGTACTCAGATGACAGCAACTGAACAATGGATTTTTCTTTGTGCTGCTCATAAAACGCCTAAAGAGGTGAGGAGTTATGGACTAGAATGTTGGTTAGAATCATCCTAACTCCAGGACATTGGTAAACATGTTTTAGAGATTGATGTTTTTGCTTTTGAGACAGGGTCTCACTGTATAGTTCCGGCTGATCTTGAACTTACTATGTAGCTTAGGCTGGCCTTGAACTCACAGTGATCCTCCTGCCTCAGCCTCCCAAGTGCTAGGATTACAGGTGTGCACCACCACACCTGGCACATTTTAGAGTTTTTAATTCACTGTTTACTTTGCTATTTGGTTGAAAGTTCTTTCCATAGTTCTGCTTCAGGATTTCTTATGATGAGCATCATTTTTTGTTATTTAGGAGTTGCATGCACTAGAACTCACTTCCTGATATACTGGCTATCAGAAAATGACGTCGTTCCTGTCCACTGGGTAATTGTTCAGGTGTACCTAGATTTTGCTGAATCATAATTTCTTTTGATCGCAAGAACTGCTGGTTACTCATTAATGCCTAGTCTGTGGGTAGCAGTGTTAGTTTCAGGATTTTTAATGTTCCTACTATTTCTCTCATTTAGTTGGCAGTAGCAGTTTGTGATTTTGTTTCTCCTTTTTCTCTTTTTTTCAGAGTACTAGGGGTTAGAGTCAGGGAGTGCTAAGCTATATCCCCAGCCCTTTTAAGATTGATTTTTTTTCCTGGTTTTGGTTTTGAGACATGACCTTGTTGAGTTCCCTAGGCTGGCCTTGAACTCTCAGTCTTTCTGTCTTGTTCGCCCAAGTAGAGTAGCAATTGTTTATTGTACTTTCAAAAAATTTGCATTTTATGTCACCTAATACCCAGTATGTATTCACTTTTCCTTAGCTGTCTCACAAAGGGTCTTTACACTTGGTTGGTTTGTTTGTTTATTTTTGGTACTGGGGATCAAACTCAGGACCTTGCACTTTTGAGACAGGTGCTGGAACCACTGAGCTAAATCCCTGGCCCTACACTTGGTACTGGGGATCAAACTCAGGACCTTGCACTTTTGAGGCAGGTGTAGCGCCACTGAGCTAAATCTCGGGCCCCTGATCTGCATTTTTTGAAGTCTGTAGTAATTCCTTTTTATTTGACAATCAGGCCAGTTCTGTCACATGTAGACCTTCAGGTATCATTCTATTGGCAGGCCTTTAGGACTCGAAGACAAGTGACTGTAGTTGCAAAATCAGTTTGGTGTTCTTACGTTTGAAAACGAATAAAATTCCAGGCAGGGCAGGGATTGGGGAAAAAAAAGAATAAATTCTCCGAAATAAGCAGTGTCTGGTACTTGTGGGAGCGAATGGTGCTTATTAGGAAGAGCAGTTTCCTTTGTTACTGACTTGAAACTGTGTTCCCAGTGTGTGTGGGTCTGTATCTGGGAAGACCCTCTAGTTTCCTTCATAATTCACTGAAGTTGACTGCTTAGTCTAGCAAATGGTGAGCGCTGCTGGGAAACTGAGTCAAGAAGGCCCATTTCTTTTTGGTAGCTAGTAAATCTCACTTAAACTAGAAGTGCAGTGCACTTTTGCGGTGTATCGTGAGTCTTAGCTGTTTCTTCCTTGGTACGGGAAGTTTGGCTCGCTGGTAGCATCGGGGCCCACAGCGAGTCTTGACATTGCAGCGTCCCAGCCCGGCTCTGTGAGAGGGTCTCAGTCTAGGCAGGGTGGTAGTGATGTGAACTGGGGTCACCACAAACACACAAACAGAAAGGAAATGGGACCGGCGGTCCCTCAGCTCTCGGGATCGCCACAGTCAGGAAGCCGGGGACCGACAGACGGCGGCTGGGGGTCGCTCCTGCTGCTTAAGGCCAGCTGCGGCATGGTAGGAGCCGGAGCTGGTTAAGGAGGAGACCTTCTTCTCTGAGCACTGCTCCCTTCTGGGTGTGAAGGGAGCTGGGAATGAAGTCGGGAGGCTGGCTCCTGTGTCTTCCGGAAGCTTACTTTCAGGGTGCAGCGTCGTCTGCTGTGGTCACCCGACAGTGTAGCGTGCAGGGCCGAGTCGCGGGCCTGGGCGCTACGTCCTCGGGCAGCTTCCACTGACGCCGCCCTCCTCTCTTAGTGCCCGGCCATAGACTACACCAGACACACGCTGGACGGTGCTGCCTGCCTTCTCAATAGCAATAAATATTTTCCCAGCAGGTAAGCACAACTTCTAAACACGGTGGTAAACTTTTTGCTTTTAATTTTAAAATTGGTGTCTGAAGACTAAATCAGTGCTTTCTCGTTTGTGTTTTAAGCTGTGGACTGTTTGGCCTGTTTACTCATTTGAGTTTTGCATTACAATTTGGCTAAGCAGCTGGCCAGGCCCCCAGCTGCCCAGCACTCCCTGGTGGCCCTGCGCCATCCCTGGGCGGGGCGGGGCGGGGCCTGCACCGGCTTCCTCCGCTCTCCACCGCCCTCAAGCAGGCTGCCTGCCCGGCAGAGGGGCAGACTCTCCTTGGCTGGGTGGATTGGGTGCGAACAATTCCTTTGTTTGTTTTGTGTTTGAGACAGGGTCTCACTGTGTAGGCCAGTGTGGCTTAGACTTACTATGTACCCGAGGCTGAACGAAATCTTCCGGAGAGCCTCCTGCATCAGCCTCCTGAGCCCTAGAATATAGGTGTGCACCACCACACCTGACAAGATCCCCCCACACACCTTTTTTGAACATGATTCCTTATTCTTGACTACAGGTGTGTGTTTTTTGTATGGGGATCAAAGTCAGGACCTTGTGCTTGCGAGGCAGGCGTCAGCACCACTGAGCTAAATCCCCGGCCTGCCTACAGTTTTATTTGGGGGGGGGGGTGAGTCAGGGTCTCCCTTTGTAGCCCAGGTGTGCCTCCAACTCAAGGAGATCCTCCTGCCTCAGCCTCCCTCCCGAGTGCTGGGATTACAGGCGAGCCCCACCACGCCTGACTTAGCTTTTAAGATCTGGGAAGAAGCTGTGTATGTTTGTTAGTGCTGGGATGCACAGCTGCTCTTCCTCTCTGCCAGGTGCCTGTGACCCAGAGATGGACTGGGAGATTTTTCCCCCAGTGAGATTGCTCCAAAAAGCTCATATGAAGTATGTTTTTAAAAGAGTACTGGTGGGGCAGGGATGTAGCTCAGCGGCGCTTTGCCAGCTTGGCAAGCAGGGGCCCTGAGTTAGGTCCTTGGTACTGGAAAAAACCAAAAAATAAAAACTGATTTTTGCCTCCTTATATGTATACATACTTTAAAAAAGGAATATCAAATATGCAGACATATTTTGATTCTCAAAAAATACATAAAATCCACTTCTTTAGAGTAAAAATTCTTGTTAGCAGCTTTAATCATGTCTAGGGGAGAAAGTATTAGTTTGGTAAAATGTATGTCCTGGTAGGTTCTGAGCTATCTCGGGTGCGCTTTAACCGCATGGCTCCTTAGCAGAGCTTCCAAGCACGGTGATGTGGGACTGTCCTGTGGCCGCAGGGAGGGAGAGCAGCGGCGGGTGCCCCTGCACATCCCTGGGGGCTGTCTGCACTCGTCCACAAGGAGGGGCTGTGAGCCCTGACATCTGACCAGCTCAGGGAGTCTGTGGTCTCTTTTCTGTTTTCAGGGTTAGCATAAAAGAATCATCTGTAGCAAAACTAGGATCCGTGTGTCGTAGGATTTACAGAATATTTTCACATGCTTATTTCCATCACCGGCAGATATTTGATGAATATGAAGTAAGTATGTTTCACTGAGTTTCCTGACTCTGTTGTCACGACTCCTGCTTTTGTGATTTTAGACAGTAAAATAACATGTCTTTCTTCCTTTCTACAGAATGAAACATTTTTATGTCATCGGTTTACTAAATTTGTGATGAAATATAATTTGATGTCCAAGGATAACTTGATTGTACCAATTTTAGAAGAAGAAGTTCAGAATTCAGTTTCCGGGGAGAGTGAAGCATGAAGGGAACGGGAGAGATGCACAGCTCATGTAATTAACGTTAATTATGTACTGTACATACATCATTTTAGACACATCAATCATGTATCCACAGTCCAGCTTCTTTGTTTAGGGTAGGGTTTGTATGCTGTGCGTTACCTTTTAAGTGGGAAATACTTAAGTTATTCATGAGCTGTATATTCACCGGTGTGGCACTCATGGTTTTTAAATAAGATTAGTATTATCTGTTTATAATGCCTGTTAATAAAAGAATTTACAGTTTGGTAAAATTGCTGCTAAACAATCATTGGATCACAATCCTCATGTAATAAATGTATCTGTAAAAAAGATGAGTGAACTCAAGGTTTTGCACAAACCGTTTACTAAAGTGGTGGTAAGGTTTCCCCAAGCTTAGATACATTAGAAAGTTTTGTAGTGTGTAATTCATCTTAACTGTTAACTTTTCCAGAATGAGATAAAAGTGTTTTAAAAATTTTGTTGATGATTTTTGATACGCATATATACCCAAATATAAATGCAAATGAGGCATTAGCAATTCTTCAATAATCTTCCTGTGTCACGTGGAACGTGTTCATGTTCTGGGGCAGCATCTGTGGGAAGGTGGGAGGCCTGGTGGTGGGCAGGTGGGCATGCAAGGTTCCTCTTGGAAACCGGCCCTCCGCCCTCTCCTCTCGCTCCCTTCCCTCCCTCCCCTGCCCTGCCCTGCTCTGCCCTGCCCAGACTGCTGCCATGAGACATGTTTCACCAGACGGATTTAGTGTAGCTCATTCCTGTTTATATTTGTATTAATTGCTCACAGATTGTACCTCATCCTCGCAATTATATGTCATTACAGGAAAGGCGCATTGATGTGGGCTCTGGCTTCTCTTTGTTTTGGGGAATTGTTCTAACTACTTAGAAAACAGTTCTTACCATAGTTTGACTCTTGCTGTTAGTAATACTAATCTTTTCATCTAACCCAGGCAGCATTAAATAGAGTTGAAGAAATGTTGTAGTATTTATTTTATGTCCCCTTCCTCAAAGTTTTATCCTTGAATTACACTCCTATGTGAGGTTATTTGCAATAATTTACAGGCTCCAGTGGTGTTGGTGAGTGTTCAGATGTTTTTTGGACTTTCTTATAATTCAGTGTCTTGAAAAGAATTCAAGAATCTGAAAATCTATCGGATGAGGTTTTTCTGAAGCGCACTAGAGGTCTTATTGCCAAACCGGTTGTAACGAGGTGTGAAGACGGGGTAGAAAATTGTACATTAGTGAAGAAAACACTCAAAGCCATCTCTTGACCAGATTTAACAAACACAGGAGAGCTTCTTCTCCACTCTAAAGTTGTATTGAAATGAAGATGGAAGGAAGGAAGTGCATTCATCTGATTGTTTTCCAGTTGAGGAGGTGGCTGACAGGATGGAGCCCTTGTGCCGGGGCCCTAGCTGTCCCTTAGGGAGCGCTGGCATGTGCTGTCCCCGGTCGCTCCCAGACCCACCGAGGCCGAGCCACCTGACTGAGGGAGATTCCCACCTGGCGCTGTGGAGCTGGCCAAGGTTCTGAAACACATTTTGAATCTATAGCGGGATATTAACAGGAAATAAAATATGAATTTTTTCATCTTCCCTGTACTGTGTGTTTAAAATTGATCATGAGAATCCCCAACAGAAGCCGCACTGCCGTGGTCCTGTGCTTGTGTGGGTCTGCACCTTCTACGCCGTGGCAGTGTGCAGCCAGGCCCAGTGTGTCCTGGAGCAGCCAGCAGGTGGCAGAGGCCTGGAGACTGGTGGGAGGGCTCTGCTTCCTCAGCCTCGCAACAGGGCCACATCGATTTCCTCTTCCCTGAGGACTCAGCATCTCGCACTTGCTCCTGCATGTCTGGGAAGGTAGCTGTTTTATTCACGTGTCCCCTAGAGCAGTTCCTTCATGGGTGTCCATTTCTTCTAACCTGAGGTGTTCATCTGGGTTTCTAGAAATTTCTCAGACTAATGACCTGATAACTGCCATCAGAATAAAATTAGAAATCTGTGATTACACTGTTAGGAATGTGTTGTGCTTATAAACACATTTACTGCCAGGCATGGTGCCCCATGCGTGTAATCCCAGCACTTAGGAGGCTGAGGCAGGAAGATTGCTGGGCCAGCCTAGAATGCATAGCAAGACCCTTTCTCAAAAAAAAAAAAAAAAAATTAAGCACACTTACTGGTATCACAGTCATTGTAATAGAACTGAATTTTGGGCCAGGCCTGATGGCACACACCTGTAATCCCAGCACTCTGGGAGGCTGAGGCAGGAGGGTCTTCATGAGTTTAAGGACAGCTTGGGCTGCTTAGTGAGACTCTTACCTGCCTCAAAAAACAAAAAGAACCAAATCTTTTCCATGATTATTTTGCCCTCTTGTCTATATGATAACTTTTTTTTTTCACTTCAGGACTTCTTATAATTTTATTCCCACAATTCTAATTTGTATATACTTTGTTTTGTAAATTCTTTCTCTTTCATTCTCTTTTTGCCTGTACTAAGAATGAAACCTAAGGTGCTTTACCACTGATCCACATCCTCTGCCCTTTTTAAATTCTGCAACAAGCTCTTGCTAAGGTGCTCAGGCTGGCCTTGAACTGGCGATCTTACTGCCTCAGCCTCCTAGAATGCTGGGATTACAGGTGTGGGCCACTGCACCTGCTTAAAAATATGAATTTTTTTTCCTTTTGTTTTTGAGACAGGGCCTTGCTATGTAGTCTAGGCAGGCCTTGTGTGCACCGTGCAGCCCAGGCTGCAGCCTCCTGAGGGCTGGGATTACGGCATGCACCATGCGCCCTACCCAGAAGTGCTTACTCAGTTGCGACCGATTCTTGTGTAGCGCTTCTGTGCCACACACAGGTTTCAGTAAAAGTAGTTGACTTTCTCTTGCAGTCCTGGGAATTGAACCCAGGGCCTTGCGTGTCCTAGGCAGGCTCCACCCCAGCCCTATGTTTTACCTTGGGACAAGGTCTTGCCAAATTGCCCAGGCTGGCCTTGAACTTTTGCCCCTCTTGCCTCAGCCACCTCAGTACCCAGGATTTCAGCTGTGTGCCACGGCGCCTGGCTGTTTATAGGTTTTAAGGTATGTGTTACCTAACCGGACCGTACAGAGCATTTTGCAACACATTGAGCGGTTTGAGGTGCCAGATCGCTTCAGTCTGTTGTCTGGGAACCTGCCTGGTTAGGGACGGTGCACTGCAGAGCCCAAGGCGGCCATGGGCTGTCCACGCAGGCAGGCTACAGGCTGCTCTGGGTGATTTCCTGCTGTTTGTGTTCTTTTTATAGCACACAAAGCTTCGTGTCAAGTGTGAAAATCTTACATAATTAGATAAGGAAAGCAGTACATTTGTGTATTTCTTTTCTTTTTTGGGGGGTACCAGGGATGAAACTCAGGACCTTGCGGTTGCGAGGCGGGCACAGTGCTACTGAGCCAAATCCCAGCCCTGCATTTCTGTATTAACCTGACTTCCTGTAAGTTAGATGCGCTGACCTCTGGAATGTGCATCCGAGAAGGTGTTTATTCAGGAAGCGTCTAATGCCCGTATTCATTGTAGCACCAACATATTGTGCGAGTCATTTACTGTTTTAAATGAAATTAGGATGTCGGTGTTTTGTTTTGTTTTTTGAGATGGTCTCACTAGCTCATGCTGGTCCTGCACCCTATACAGCCCAATGAGGCTGGCCTCGAACTTGCTGGGATCCTCCTACCTCAGCCTTCAAAGTGCTGGGATCATAGGCCTGTGCCACCATGCCTGGCTATAATCCATTTTGGGTGATTTTTGTGTATGGTGTAAATTAAGGGTCCCGTTTCATTCTTTTTTTTTTTTTTTGGTACCGGGGATCAAACTTGGGACCTTGCGCTTGCAAGGCAGGTGCCAGAACCACT
>NW_004624889.1:2690048-2705075 GCF_000247695.1 Heterocephalus glaber | reverse complement strand
TTTTTTTTTTTTTGGTACCGGGGATCAAACTTGGGACCTTGCGCTTGCAAGGCAGGTGCCAGAACCACTGAGCTAAGTCCCCAGCCCCTTGGTTTTGTTGTTTTGCACATGGATATTGTTTTGGCAGCACCTTTTGTCAGAAAGCCTATATTTGCTGTTACCTATTCTTTGGGGGTTGTTTGGTTTGGCTTTTTGCGGTGGGTCTCTGTGTAGCTCAAGGTGATTCTCTCGGCTCAGCCTCCCAGGGCTGTGCGACACCTGGTTGGTTTCCTTATTTTTAATTAGCGGCACAGGGGATCAAATCAGGGCTTTGTGCTTGCCAGGCAAAAGCTCTGCCACTGAGTCCCCCCACCCCTAGGCTGGCTGTGTTCTGGGAGTTGAATGTAAAATACAAGTCAGGCCCTGGCAGTGTTGAGCATCTGTAGTCTGTCTATGGGAGGCTGAGGCAGGAGGATCCTTTGTGCCCAGGAGTTCAAATCCAGCCTGAGCAACATAGCCAGGCTCTGTCTCAAAAACCAGAACAAACCTCGAGCTGGTGACCTCTTCGTACAGCTGACAGGGCTGGGTTTTGCTGGTGTTCATCAGATCCTGGGGCCAGAGAGGAATTGTGAGGTTATGACTTCACAGACCCAGAACAACCAAAGCGAGGCTGCAGGAACCCGAGCATCTGGCGTTCCTGCCAAGGAGGCCTCATGTGCCTGGGAGGCAGAGATGCCACTGAGGAGGACACAGGAAGTCGCCCACCCATGTGACCTCCCAGTAGCGTGAGGTCAGCACCAGTCACCTGGGACACCTGAGGCTCCTGCACTGGGGCCGGGCCTGGCGACCCCGGGAGGGCCGTCCTGCCTGTGGTGCCACGCGGCATTGACACTGGAGGCCAAGGTGCTGCCCCATCCTCCGGAGGTGTCCTTGGCAGGACGCCCTCAAGCCTGCCAGGGCATGAGGGGCTCAGGGGCAGGCGACTGACCCCTCTCTGAGGAGGCCCCGAGAGCCGCAGGGCACCAGGTGGTTTCCCAGGAGCCCCCTTCGGGCTGCTGACCTCCCTGCCTAAGAATCCAACTGCCGCCACCATGGTTCCGGTCGTGGCGTCTTTGCCTCCGCTAGAGGTGGGGACAGTGGTGGCGAGGCCTGTGCTCAGGAGAGCGGCTGGAGACCCCCGGCCCTGTTTCCCTCCCGGAAACTGTGCCCACCTCAAACTCGTGGCTGTCAGGAAGCTGCCCCTCTCCCGCTAACACCCAAACTCACCTGCTGGCTGAGCCGCACCTGCCTGGGCAACTTACTGACTCAGCGAGACCCCGTCTCAAAAACAAAAAAGTGCTGAGCCAGCTTGGGCCCTTGCTTAAAGGCACAAATTGACAGGAGAACCTTAAGAAGTGAGGGCCTTGGCCGAGGCGGCAGGGGGCGCACACTGCAGGGCTGCAGCCTGGCGCACCCGCCAAGGTAGTGCTGCGGGTAGAGGGTCCGCAGGCCTTTTTTCCAGGGTCTTCATGTCCCAAACAGAACTGGGCAAGACAGAAAAGCAAGCAAAAGTGTGTTCATGGATGGCAGAAAAGTACATTCTGCAGACCGAGAGCCAACTGGTGGGAAGGCTCACAGCATAAAGGAAATGGGTCTTTTGAACCTAAAGTTCCAGGTTATCTCCTCATGCAAATGAGGCACTGCAACAGTGTCCTATCAGATACTCGCTTGGAGTTGCCCTGTGTAAACCACCTATCCAAAAGCTCCTTGGGGGGCTGGGGATTTAGCTCAGTGGTTTCGCCGGCTGCCTCGCAAGCGCAAGGTCCCGAGTTCGATACCTGGTACCAAAAAACAAAAAGCTCCTTGGCTTCTTGTTACGTGTAAATACAGGACCCCAAAGTGTCTTTTGATTGGTTGTGCCCGTATGCAAATGAGGATGGAAAAGAGGATCTGATTGGTCCTGAGAACAGCACCAGCTTCAAATGAGGATTGAAAATAGTGAATTTCTGACTTCCAGCCTGAGTGAGGCTGAGACCTGGGCGGCGGGTGGTGGGAGCTGTCCTCATCTCCAATACCACGCCAGCTGCCTGAATGCTGAGAAAGGAGGGAGGAGACCCCTAGCACCCTCAGAGGTTGTCTCTGCTCTTGAAGAACCCAGGCAGTGCCGATGCCCCTGCTTGGCTGCCCTGCCTCTGGCATCTTCACCTGTCATTTTAAAACGGGACTGCGGAAGTTTGGAAATCAGATGTTAACAGTGGAAAGCCCTTTGGAGCCGCTTGATACACAGCTGAGTTCCGGAAGAAATGTTTCTGAGAGTGAAGACCACAATCCACTTAAGTCGTAACTTCCTGTATGAATACAGTTTCCAGGTCAGAAACTCCGTGGTGGCTGTGGCCAGTGCAAGCTCAGAAGCCCGCCTGGTCGGGAGCAGGGTCAAAGCCCGCGTGCTGGCTGCGTCTGTGGTGCAGGCCACGCAGAGCTTCCTAGAACAGGGCGAGTAGATGGCTAAGGAAAGGCAGGGTCTCGAGGAGAAGGGCAGCCGACTCGGGCGATGAAGACGCGGCAGGCACAGGCCCTGGGTGCCAGGTCCCCCAGGAGGAGGACTTCCGGTCCGTGGGAGCCCTGTGGTCTGCTCTCCGAGGCCCGGGCCCTGCTGCCCCACGGCGGCCATCTTGGGCCCGGGCTTCTGTGCGACGACACCTTGTAAATACCAGGCTCCTGCTCACCGCAGGCAGACGTGCAAAGGCGGAGCCCCACTCATGGTAGGTGCCACTCAGGAGTTCGAAAAGCACAAATTTGAACAGCTTTTTGTAGTGAAGTGTGGTTTTTTTTGAGAGTCTCACTTTGTAGCCCAGGCTGGCCTCGAACTTATGCTGATCCTCCTGCCACGGCCTCCCGAGTGCTGCTGACATTAGAGGTGTGCGCCACCATAGCCAGCCTGTAAGCAAGTTCTGAGAGGGCTGGGGATTTAGCTCAGTGGTTCCAGCACCTGCCTTGAAAACGCAAGGCCCTGAGTTCAATCCCCGGTACCAGAAAAATGTTTTGAGAACTAGACTCAGTTTACAGTTTGCTATGGTTCCTTATAAATTATCACATATTTCCAGAATTATTTTGTTTTTATATTTTTAATTTGATTCTATTATTATTTTTTTCTTTAGACAGGCCTTGCTATGTATTCCAGGATGGCCTTGAACTCACTATGTAGCCCTGTGGCGATCCTCCTGCCTCAGCCTCCCAAGTGCTGGGATTACAGCCATGTGCCAGCATGCCTGGCTCCTGGAATTCCTTTGAATTGAGCAAAGTTAATGGACAAATCATCTTCAGAATGAATAGCATTCTAACGAATATGACAGGAAATAATGCTGAAACATGTTATGCTGTAAAGCTATAAATTGAAATGTTCAGTTTTATGGTTTTCATATCTTACAGCCAATATTTGTACTGGTGGCTAACATTTAGCCCGGTTTTCTCTGTTTGCAGGTGCAGATTTTCACTGCACAGGCTTGGGAGATATGACAGATTGCCACATTGATCCTAAGAAAAAGCACGCATTCATTTATTAACAGGTCTTGCTGTGTTCCCCAGGCTGGTACAGACTCCAGGGCTCAAGCCATTCTCCTGCCTCAGCCTCCTGAGTAAGTGGGATTATGGGTGTCCACCATTATCCCTGGCTTAAAAGATTTATGTTTTTTATTAGTACATGTAATTTTTAATTTTATGATTATTATTACTACTGCTATTTTGTTATTTTTGCTGAGACAGGGTCTTGCTCTGTAGTTCAGGCCGGCCTTAAGCTCATATGTAGCCCAGGCCGGCCTTGAACTAATAGTGATCCTCCTGCCTCAGTCTCCCAAGTGCTGGGGTTACAGGTGTGCACCACCATGCCTGGGTTAAAAAAGTTTGTTTCTTTCTTTCTTTTTTAATAAGAAGAAATAGACCTTAGAATGAAAGTAAACCCTAAATTAAAACATGATTATACAAATTTTAAAAATTAAAAATAAGTGACAAGCTGAGTGTGGTGGTGCAAACCTGTAATTCCAGTTACTTGGGAAGCTGAGGCAGGAAGATCACCAAGTTCAAGGCCAGCCTGGGTAACTTAAGTGAGACCCTTTCTCAAAAAATAAAAAGGGCTGAGGTTACAATTCAAGCACAAGGCTTGGGGTTCAGTCTCTAACACCACACACACAGATGTATTCCTGAGATCTCCTTCAGTGAAACAGAACTTTCAGTTCTCCACGGGCACTGACAGAAGGAGAAAAGGTTCTCTGCTGCTGCTGCTGCTGCTGCTGCTGCTGCTGCTGGCGTTGTCCCAGCATCATGGCATTTTTTTGACTCCTAAAGTGATGATCGTTTCTTTTTTTCCTTTTTTCGGTACCAGGAATTGAATTTAAGACCTCGAGCTTGCCAGGCAGGCGCAGCCACCACCGAGCTACATTTGTTGCCCCAATAATGATTGTTTCTACCAAAAAAATGAAGTCCTGAATGTAGAACTCAAGTTTGTCTAACAATCAAGAGAAAAATCCATTTCCCAATATTGGTCGCTGTTTCCACAGAGTAAGAGTGAGCAGAATGTCCCAAGTTCCCTTACACTTGTCAGAGTAATGCTTTGGAAGGACTGGGACCCTTCCTGCTAATCTCACTCCAAAACCCCAAGGACAGTGGCTCAGCCTAGTCACACCACACATTACGTAGCACGCGGTGTGTGTCTGTCATGCACACAACGGGATGCGAGGATTTGTGTTGCATGAAATGGCAGGCCAATAACAAACAGCATTTTATTATTTAAACAATCTTGCAATGTCAACATCAATGCTAATAAAAAATACATGATAAGGAAATTCATCCCTGGCAAAGTAGTTGCCATTCTCGAAGGGTCCACCATGCTGAGCAGCCTCCCGTACCCACAGGAAAGGATGCTGACCCCTCCCAATAGACCCGGCCAGGCTGGGCATCTGCAGACAGGAATGGGAAGAGCCACGCTGCAGGGTGGCTGTCACACCCCATAGCGCGGCCAGCACCTCTCCTCCCAAGGGACTTGAACCTGGGTCCACAGAGAGGCCTGAGTCACATCTAGACAGACGAGAAGACTTCCATTTCCACTGAGGTGGTATTTTTTCCTCTTTGCAGTATTTACAGTTTAAAAGAGAGAAAATCAATCTTTCTGTTGATCAAAGTGTTTACGTGTCTGTAAGGGGTTGTGGTGTGGTGTTTGTGGTCCTGGGGATCCAAGCCAGGGCTTTGGCCCCGAGCTCCATCCCCAGCCCTTTTGAAATGTTGTGCACACATGTGCACCAAACCTGCCGTACTGTGCTTTCCAGGTGCTGCTTTCAGGTTTTCTGGGCCAACAGACTTAACATGGAAGCACATGCATCACCATCAGGTTGGTAACAGAGCCGCCCTTAGAAACACAGACATACAGAATATTCAAAGAATATTTAACACATAGGGGCTTTCTTTATACATACATGCCGTCGTCAAAGACAAAGACTGGGTTGTTATATTCAGGGAATAGTTATTTACTTTCGCAGCTGTGTGTGGGGGTGGTGGGGATTATTTTTTAGCCGAAGTCAGACTCACTTCCTGAGCAATCTGCTGCATGAATTGCCAGTTGGAACGGTCAGGCTGGGATCTTCAGTCTCTTTAGCAGGAAGAGGGCAAGCGAGTTTCGTACATCCATGAGAATGGAAGTGGGTTATTGCTTAGCCACTACTGGGACATCTGCTTGGACAGATGTTTTAGTGGACAGAAGTGTAAATGCGAGTCTCCATGCTACTTCAGTGTCTGGGAGCCTGGAGGGGAAGGCTGCGCCTGGGCTTCTGTCCTGCTGAGGCTGGCAGGGCCTGGGGCTGCGGAGCCCACTTCTCCCACCCGCTCACATGCAGGTGACCTGCATCAGGCCATCCTCCGGGTCGCCCTGCCGGTCTTCCAGCTCCCGGAGGCCGCTGCTGCCCCAGGCCAGGCTCCCCTCCTTGGCCCAGCCGTCCCAGGACAGGGATGGGAGGCCGCCCTGGGCCGGGGACCTGGCCTGAGTTGGCCGGGTGCCCGTGTCTGGGCCAAGGCTCCTGCTGCTGGCCTCGCTCTGGTCCTCACCTCGCACGAGCCGGCTGCCTCTCCTCTGCAACACAGGGGGCAGCGGCGTTAGCACTTGGCCTGTGCCCAGAGGCCCTAGAACAACGATGACGAGGACAGCACAGCGAGTCCCGAGGATGCGCCCTGCTGCCAACAGCGACACGCTGTTCGCCCAACAGCAGCCACTGGGCTTTGGGCGGCCGCGCCCAGGTCCTGGAGCCACAGGGACCCAGGTCGGGAGAGCTCAACCGGCACCGCCCCATGACACCGGTTCTGCCACGGTGCCGCCCTCGAGTCCGCTGCAGCGCTTTCCCAGCTGGCAGAGCCCCAGGTGCAGCTCCGGGTCGAGAGGCTCGGGACTGACATCAGAGCAGATTCGGGGGGACACGGGGCTCCGGGCCCAGGAGCGGACACGAGTGCCCTGTGGGGACAACGGAATCCTGAGCGGCTTCACCCTACCGGCCTACTTAATGCTGAGGAAATGCTGCACGCGGGGACAGCGCCCCTAGCGGGACAGGCCGTGCCCTCGCGTGACAGGGACTCCTGCACCCGCGTTACTGCAGCGCCGCCCACACTGGCTCTGAGGAGGACGCCGCCAGCCACAATGGGTGCGACAGTGGGTGAAGCCTGGAGGTGCAGTGCACAGCGGGGCGCTGTCCAGCTCGGAAGAGAGCCAAATCCTGCCGCTTTCCCAGCTTGGATGGAACTGGGGATCAGTTCTCCTGCACCACCTGTGTGGGTTGTCCCAGTTTTCCGCGGCTCTGGCTACAGCGCTGTAGGTTTGTGGAGGACTTTTCCTGGGAAGGGGGTTTGCCTTTCTCTAGAGTCAACAGTCTGGAGGGGCTGCTGATCTGGGGGTGGGGACCCAGCTCCCCAGGAGCGGCCCTACTGCTCTCCGGCGCCCAGGCCACTGTCCAACCCCACCGCAGGCAGCAGCTCGGCTCGCTCCCTCTCCTCATCCGATCCTGGTCGCTGTTGGCATTTTTTCTGCCAGCACTGGGGATCAAACTCAGGACCTTGCGCTTGCCAGGCAGGCGCGGTGCCACTGAGCTAAATCCCTGGCCCCACTGTTGCCATTTTTAATTTAGCCATTCTCTCCCAAAAGAAAAACTAGGGGGAATTTACAGGTTGCTCTGCCAATGTGTTCTGCCGGGACTCACCCCAAGGCTGGAGGGGTTTGCTAGAAAAATCCAAAAGACATCAGTGAAGAAAGAGAAAATCCATCCAGGAGCAGAATTCTAATCTAGAGAACATACTGCTCTTGGGTTTGTCATTGATACAAGCCAAATCAATCTATCTATCTATCATCATCTATCCCCCACCCATCTTTCTCATTATATAAATGAACCAGTGATTTTATATAACAATGGATGTAAGCATAAAGGTCCCCAGAGAAAACTTACCACTACAGACTCCTGGATAGTATATAAAGTTAAATAAAAATGGCCTAAATATTTTCAGGGAATCAAAAATCTGATATCTAATTCTAAGTAAAAGAGACCATGAAGTAGCTGAATTTGGGTCTTACATCTTCACAAATGCAACTCTGTGACCTCAGTTAATCAAAATCCCATCAAGCTGTGAACTGTGGTGATCGCTCCTGAAAAAATAATGACCATTTGTAGCTGTTATTCAAGAGAGAGAGACAGGGGCGGGGGAGCCAGGTGTTTTGGTGCACACCTGTAATCCCAGCACTCAGGAGGCTGAGGCAGGAGGATCACTGCAAGTCCCAGGCCAGCTGACTTCACAGGAGACCCTTCTTCCTGCCTCATGTACTGACTCCCAGCCCCTGCTAGCTCGGGAGCCTCTTCCAGCATGGAGCTCAGCTTGGCCACCTTATGCACCACTGGGCTGGCTTTGCCAGTTTGGAAAACTTTAAAGTTTTCTGAAATGGGGTTTTCTTGATATAGGTACAGAAAAAGAATTCCTCTCAGTGATAGTCTGGTCCCCCTGCACAGGTCTTGCTTGGAAAGTCCCACCTCATTACCTTGCCCAGCTGGGCATCAGTGGACTGAGGTGACTCAGGCTCAGCACCACACCTGGGCAGACAGCTGGGGCAGCAGGCGCCCAGGGGCAGAGGGCAGTGGGCAGAGGGCAGCCTGTGGGCTCCCTCACCAGAGCCAGGGGGAGGGACGCTCTCCCCTCTGCCTTCCTAAGTTCAGGCGCTCAGCCTTTGAGTGAATAAACGAACGCAAGGCAGGTCGGCAGCAGGCACAGGGCCTTGAACAAAGAAGGAAAACACAAAGTGGTTTGAGAAGAAGGCCTGGGGCAGCTCCACTTTGCCAACAAGGGTACATCCGGGCAGTGAGCCGTGGGAAGGTGAACCCCGTGGTCACAGCAGTGAGGTCTGTTTTTGCAGAGTCAGGCCAGTGTGAGCCGTGTCCTCTTCCTGGTAGGGCAGAAGGGGATGCCTGTACAAGCAGGAACCCAAGGTCACCTTTATTACTATTATTGTTGTTGTTTTGAGACAAGGCCTGGCTGTGTTGTCCAGGCTGGCCTTCATTTCAAGGTGATCCTCCTGCCTCCGCCTCCCGAGTTCTGGGATTACAGATGTGTCACCACGCCCAGCTAGAAACCTAGGGTTACCTTGATGATGTGAAATTTATGCCCTATTTTGGTGGGAAAGAGGAGGCAGAGTTTCTTTGTGTCTGCTGTTTCTTAATTATCTACAGCTCAAAATACCCTCACCCCAACGTGACACGTTTCGGAGAAGGGTGGGCCCCTCACAAACGTGTCCGGGTGCCTGGGGCCGCCGCGGCTCCCCGCCGACACGCTGGGTCCTCGCCGCCCACCTCTCCCTCCTCGCCACGGCTTGGAAGAGCAGCGGGAGGTGAAGGGTGAGCGCTGGGAGGGGGGGGGGCTGTCACTCACCTCGGGGGCGCGCGCGCCGGGCCGCGCCGCCGACCGCTGCAGGAAGACGACCTGCTTCGTGGCCAGGTTCCCCTCCCTGCAAGGCACAGCGCAGGGTTAGCGCTCCGCGGGCCGCACGCCCCTGGCACCCCCAAAAGTCTACGGAATATGATGTCCTAAGTTGCAGCTGGAAAAAGAAGGGGTCCCCGTGTTTGGGGCTCCTCGCCTCACCGTGCTGACTCGGCTTCTCTTTGGGGGCTGGGGGCGAACCCAGGCCCCACCCCACCCCAGCCCGGTTCCCCTCCCGGCTCCACCTTCTCCCTCCTGGCCCAGGGCCTCGCCACAGCTGCCCCCTCGGCCCCGCCGCAGACGGAGCGCGCTCGGCAGACCCCTCCCGGGTGCGGGGTGCGCCCCGCGCAGACCAGGCGCTGAGCACGGAGGGAGGGCGGGGAGCCAGGGAGGACCCTTCCGGTGCCGGCCTGAGCCCCGCGAGAGCCTGCCCCTGCGTGAGGCCGACGGGAAGGAGGCAGCGCCTGCGGCTTCCTCATTACCCAGAAGCTCGGCCACAGCCTGCTCCGCTCCGCTCTGCTGGGCAGGAACCCCGGAGCGCAGCGTCGGGCCGCAAGCCCTCTGCTCCCTCCTCCCCTCTCCTCTTTCCTCTTTTCTCTTCTGGCCCCGGGAGTGAACCCAGGGCCTTCCCACTGAGCTGCATCCCCTGCCCTTTTCATTTTCTGAGTCAGGGTCTCCCCAAGTGCCCAGTCACTGCATTGCCCAGGCCGGGCTGTTCATTCTCCTGCCTCAGCCTCCAGGGTCCTGGGATGACAGGTGCGCACCACCACGCCTGGCTTATTGCAAGGTTTCCAGCCCTCCGCTGAGCCTTCCTCTCCTCCAGCCCGAGCACCCTGAGAGAAGCGCGGGGCTCCGCAGGGACCCCGCTTTCGCCGCATCCAGGGTCAGGAGGAGCACCCAGAGGTGTCCGCATCCACCTTCACCCCAGGTGCCAGGAGCGCGGGGCCCAGAGCCCCCGAGATGAGCTCCCCCAGCGGACGCGGTGGCCACGACGGACCGGCAGCCCCTCCGGGCAAGAGCCGTGGACCCCAGGCCCCAAGTGCCCCCCCCCCCCGGGCCCGAGGACTCTTCCAGGGCGGATCGGGACGAGACCGCGGCGGGGCGGCCTCGCGCTTCAGCGGCCCAGGGAGCCCACTGCTCAGCTGGGCCCTGTCATGTCCCTCGCCCGCTCTGCCCATCAGCCCGGCCCCACTCCCGACGCGGCCAGAGTTCCCTGTGCAGGCTGAGTCCGGGCCTCCTCGGCGGGCTGGGCTCCCAGCGCCTCTCTGGGGCCCCCACAGACCCCATCCTCGACAGCGCCGCCCAGCTTTCCCCATCTCCACCCAGGCTGAGCTGGGAACGACTGCCGCTCGTTCCGTTTTTATTTCGGGGCCACTCCTGGAACTCACCTTCCGGGGTTGCCCACTGCGATCGTATTTTTAATGGCTGTGTAATATAGTATCTTGAAAGAATGCAAACAGCAAAATGTATTGAGGGTTTCCTTTGCTTTTGAAAAATGAGGTTGTTTCTGGCTTACTGATAGCTATGAATCATGCTGTTATGGAAACTTGACACCTGGTCTTCCTCTTAAGAATTAGTTCCGGACATCACTTCTCAGGAGTGGAGTTATTGGGTTAAAATCAATCAATTACTGGTATGCACTGTCAATCTGCCTTATCAAAAAAACCCAGTAACTAAACAAGAGACCCAGTGCGCTCTGCATGGGGGAGTTCGTCTGTGTTTCCAGCAGAGGGGCCTGTTCATTTCCTGACGCTGCAGCAGGCGCCCAGAGTCCCGGTCCCCGCAAATCCCTCACCAAGGCCCTGGGCCTCGTGTCCCCAGGAAACCCTCCGGCCACTGTCGCAGTGTTGCTCAGTTGCCAGTTTTATTATGCAAAGAGCCTCCACTGACCCTTCCCCTGAGCTGCTCTGCCATCCTGGAGGAGGCTGCACTGAAACTCTGCCCTGAGAGGTCTCCATGGACCGCAGACCACTGAAAACCTGGTTACGGACGCCAGGGAATTTTGAGAACTAGCACATCTTCCCCCAGCATGGTAACAGGAAATTGCTTCTATTTTATTTTGTTATTATTATTTTTGAGACAGGGTCTCACTGTGTAGTTTGGGCTGGCTTTGAACTTGCTATTAGCCCAGGCTGGCCTCGAACTCATGGTGATCCTCCTGTCCCAGCCTCCAGGTATTTTTATTTTCAGAGTCCTCCGTCTCCTTCATGCCATTCCCCGACCTTCTGTGAGAAGGTGGTGTGTTGCACACTGTGACTCTGGGACAGCCAGCACCATCGGCCGCCTGTGGGGCCATGGGCCAGGCTGGTCCTACGGTCGGGAGATGCTGGGGGAGCAGGGGCTCTGCAGCCGGGCGGTTCCTGGGTGCAGCTGGGCCCTGTCGAGTGCTGGAGCTGATGAGCGCCGTGAAAGCCTTGCTTTGGTTTCCTGCCTCGGTTCCTCTATCGGGTACCTTGTGGGGCAAACGAGTGCCTGTGCGTGGGGCAGCCCCTGTGCCTGCCCCAGGACAGTGCGATGTCCTCTCCTGTCCATCCAGGTGAGAACAGGGGGAAGGACGAGATCTCAGAAACAAGCGAGAGGAGAGGGTTCTGGTCCCTGCTCAGGGTGTGCGACCCAGGTAGAGAGCCCAAGAGAAGCACCTGGGATTATCCAAAGATGGGAAGAAGGGTCAGGGTAGAATTATTCTTGAATAGAAAGAAAGTGCAGCTGGGCCTGTGGTGCAGGCCTGTAATCCCAGCACTCTGGGAGGCTGAGGCAGGAGGATCCCAAGCTCTAGCTCTGCCTGGGCAATTGAGCAATTGAGCAAGACTGTTTCAAACTAAAAAAGCAACATAAATGGCCTGGAATGTAGCTCAGGGTGAAGGCCTGGGTTTGTGGGAAAGCAGGAGCTGTGGGCGGGGCTGAGGGTGTCCTAGTGGTGATTTCTTCCTGCCTGACCCGGGCTGTAGACTGGTGAGCCAGGTTGCGGGTGTTGCGCCAGCCTGCAGCTTCTCTGCTCTTCGCTTTCTTTTCTCCCTTTGTGATGCTGGAGGTGGGCCCAGGGCCCAGCCAGAGCCAGCCTCAGCTGTGCGCAGCCCAGAGTCTCAACACCTCCAGCTCGCTCGAGGGTCGGGGTGCGGGCCTTGGCCAGAAGAGTGGACGTCCCAGGGGGTCGCCTGGCGATGGTCCCTGCCCCTGCCCTGGAGGGCGCGCAGCATCAGTCGGGCCCTGGAGTGCTGGGACTGCGACTCCCGGGCATGCGGCATCTTCCATGTCTCACGTTGTCACCGAGTCCTTCTAACGTGACTCGTCTTGTGCGTCTCTGGGGACGACGGTGGCCACACAGGCTGCCCAGAGCCCGGCGGGGTCGTCCGCTCGGCCGGCTTTGGTTTCTGCACATGAACACTCTGCCCGGAGGAGAGGACGGGGACCCATGTTTGGGGGAGGTCGAGCCATATTCCCACCTGCACGGGGCTGGTGAAGCCCTAACACAGCCCTTGGGGCCGGCAAAGGGGCAGGACCCTCCCAGGCAGCCTGAGGGACAGTCCTGGCCCCGCCGTGGCTCCCAGCAAACCTGGAACAGGGATATGTTTTAAGAGCTGTGAAAACACAGGCCCACGGCCCCTCCCAGCGTGTGACTGTGTCCCCGGGTGGCTGGAGGGGACCGTGCTCTGTGGGGCTCCTGCCACTCCAGCCACCTGCCTGAGGACCCCAGCCCAGAATCACTGCTGTGTGCGATTTGACAGGAGGCGGACGGGACGTCAGGCATGGTGAGCACAGTTCATGTAGAGGGGCACCCACGAGTCCCCGGGGCTCTCACCCACTCCGGGTGTGCTTGCCTGCACCTCCCGGGTGATCTGGGCTGGGTATTAGAGCTGGCTGAGGAGATACAGCCCGCAGCATGGGTTAACCCACTCGCCTTCAGAGCCCATGCTTTGCTAAGAGGCCGGCTGACTGGTGTCATGGTGGGCGTGTGCTGGCGGGTCCCGTCCACACCTCCTCTCTGCCTCTCCCTGCGTGCCACAGATGAGCAGCTGAGCCCACCATGCCCGCCCCATAGTGCCCTGCCCTGCCTCAGCCCACAGCCACAGAACCAGCTGACCATGGATCGAACCTCAGAAACTGTGAGTCCAAACAGGCCCTTCCTCTTCCATGTCACTGTTCTCAGCCCTCTGGTCGCTGGTGCAGAGCTGCCCAGCACCCTGTGCTCCTGGCAGGGCCAGGTCTCCGCCCCAGGAAGGCCAGGCGGGGCCAAGGAGGCAGCAGGGGCAGGAGCTGTGCCTCAGTCACACCTGACAGCAGTGAGGCAGGGAGCACGGTCCTTCCTGTGTGCCAAAGAGGGCGAAGGAGCACTTCCAGGGAGGGGGGGACAGAGCACTTACGCAGAGGGTTTAATTGGGTTCTTTAAAAGACGAGTAAATATGCCAGGCGTGGTGGTGCACACCTGGCATCCCAGCCCTTGGGAGGCTGAAGCAGGAGGATCATTGCTGGGCTACATAGTGAGACCTTGTCTCAAAACACAGAAACAGGGCTGGGGATTTAGCTCAGTGGTTTCGCTGCCTGCTGTGCAAGCGCAAGGACCTGAGTTCCATCCCCAGTACCAAAAACAAAACAAAACAAAAAAACAAACAAAACAACAGACACCCACCAGTCGCCTGCGGAGCTGCGTGGGCAGAGCACCCTAGGGTGACTGAGCCCAGCTCTGTCCAGCAGACCATGCCCACTTGCGACCAGGAGCCTGAGGACCCCCCCCAGGCACGCCCACCAGCAGCCCGCGGAGCTGTTCGGGTGCCTGCAGAAACAGAGCCCCCCCCCCCACCTCTTGGCTGTGCAGCTACCTGGTTCCACACTACAGAGGCACAGGGGGACATAAAGGCCATTGTCCTGAGCTGCAGAAGTGAACAACAGACAGAGGGCCTCTCTCAGGCTCCCTGATGAAAACTGAAGCCCACTGGAAAAGTGAAGAGAATCTCTGCAATAATGGCACACCAGAGCACCATACTTGGTAAGTTGGAGGGATCATCAGCTCCCATTGGAACCTGCACTATCTTCAGGGGAAAGGCAGCTGGAACCTGCAATAGAGCCTTGCAGAGTTCAACCCTACAGGAGGACAGGGAGCTCAACTTGGGACTTGCAGCCAGAAATCTGCCTGAATCTCATGGGTCTGTGACTGGCTTACTGGGACTCATGGACTTATAACTGCACACTGCAGTTAAAGGTGATAGATTAATAACTACCACAAACTGTCATTTTCTAAGAGGTACTTGATGCTGTTGAGTTGCTGATTGTATCACTTGGGCTAAGGTGTTGTGATTGATCTTATCAGTTGTCCTTCCTGGTATAATGAAAATGAGACAGCCTCAGAGGCATTAGAGACTCAAAAACCTAAAGACCAGCTATATCTGGAAGACACCTCTGAGAAGCAATCATTCCATAAGGGTTCTGATTACAGGCAACAAAGATACTTACAATAAGCAACTTCAAAGTATCAACCCAGGAACTAAACCAAGGACAGTACCAAAAACAAAAATGAGAAGACATTTAAGTAGGCACAAACTCAGACTTCCATCGCACAAAAGGCAAATTCTGGGGGAAACAAAGTGGAAAAGTCTGATAATCAACCACCTGGACACCCTGAACTGATAGCACAGGGACTAACAAAACGAATGAAGGTCTACAAAAATTCAAAGCAGAAATAATCTTCTAGATAACTACAGAGATGATGAGCAGAGTGAAAGACATGATTAGAGGCTCTATAACAGAAACATAAAAAAATAGATGAGCTCAGAAACATGCTGGAAGCCATGAATGCCCAGCATAAGAAAGAAATGGAAACCATGATTGCCTAACAGAAGAAAGAAATGGAATCCATGAAACAGATTCAAATAGATATTCAGGAGATTAAAAACTCCACTGAAAGCATGCAGAGCAGATTAAGGGACTCTGAAGATAGAATATCAGATATAGAAGACAGGATTGCGCTTAAGGACCATGAAAACAGAGATTTCTTAAAAATAGTAAGGGACCACGAGAAATCAATCCAGCAGCTGCTAGATGATGCAAAGAAGAATAACATAAGACTGACAGTAGTCCACAAAAAAA
>NW_004624889.1:2670042-2686449 GCF_000247695.1 Heterocephalus glaber | reverse complement strand
TCCCCTGCTGGGTATCTTCCCTAAAGAATTAAAAGAATCATACCACAGTGATATATGTGCACCCTTGTTTATAGCGGCACAGTTTGTAATAGCTAAAGCTTGGAAACAGCCCAAGTGCCCATCAACTGCAAACTAGATAAAGAAGATGCAGTGTTTTTATAAAATGGAGTACTACTCAGCCATAATGAACAAGAAACTAGAGACATTTATAGCTAAATGGATGCATATTGAGGCCATACTCTTTTAAGTGAAATATATAGGACACATGTGTAAATACCAAATAGTTTCTCTAGTGTGAGAAATTGAAAGTTTAAATAAGGATTAAAATGATTAAAATGAATAATTGATAATTTGAAATAGGAAGTAAAGGTCCAAAGGGGTAGGGGTAGGAGGCAAAGGGCAAAGGAAAGAAGGGAATGGAATTAATATGAGAAAATGAAAAAATGGAAACAAAGTCTTTAAAAATAGGGAGGGATGGAGGGGTTGAAGGGAGGGCAGGGGAATGGGGAAAATATTAAGAACCAAGAGAGATTATGTAAAGGTGCAAATCTCCAATGATGAATGTCATTATATTGTACACCTAAAATGTACCAATAAAAGGATATACAAAAACAAAAAAACAAAAACCAAAAAGAAGGGAAAGGAAAAATTATGAGAAAAGAAAAAAATGGAAATGAAATCTATGTAAATAGGAAAGGGTGGAGGGGTGAAGGGTGCACAGGGAATGGGGCAGAAATAAGAACCAAGATACATCATGTACAGGTACAAGCACCCGATGATAAATGTAAACGTATTGTATACTAAAATGTGCCAATAAAAGAATTTAAGAAACAAAACAAAACAAAACAACAACAGATAAGTACATGCACAGTAAGTGTTTTCCCTTCCCAGGAAGGTGGATTCGGAGGTGGGGACATGGTTCCTTAGGAGCCTCACGCAGGCACGGCGTTAACCGGCCGGCTGCACAGCCCGAGTTACCTGTCGCGCCTCAGCAGGGGCGTGGGCAGCACGCTGGTCAGCAGCCATCCGAACTCGGCCAGGGTGTGCAGCAGGGGGCCGTAGTCCGCCTTGACGGCAGTGCCCTGTGGGACGAGGAACAGGGCTCAGGGCTGATGGGCAAGGGGCAGCAGGCCGTGGGGCCCAGGAGGGGCCGGGTCACCTCGAAGCCTCCTCCTCCCCAGCCTCTCCTGCTCCCCGGGGGACGAGTCAGGCGTGAGGCTGGAGGGCCGTGCGAGCTGCTTTCCCAGGGAGCTTCCCTTGTCCCCACACCTCCTGACCCGAGGCTGGGCCGAGGACACCCGGCCCAGGGACCACACAGCCGTTCCGGGACCAAGCGCGGGGCTGGTGCAGGCGTCTGGCCTGCGGGGGGCGGGGGGGGGGCGCGGAACGGCTTTGGGCGCTTTCGCCTTAGGAAGTGACTTCCTAAGTGGGGTGGAGGGCAGAACAGCAGCTGAGTGTCCGTTATTTTCACGTTCAATCAGGTGTCCTGCTCTTGGGCAGAGAAAAATTCAGTGCCGGGGCTTCTGGTTAGGGTTAGAATCCTAATTTTCTCTGGAACCCACTGCACTGCTGGTATTTATGGACAGATAAGGAAAGAACATTCCCTCACACACCCGGTAAGGAAGTGTGGCTCACTCGGGTCGCAGCTCCACATCGTGAACAAGCGTGTGTTTAAGGACCCTGGGGGCTGGGCCCTGTGACCCCTAAGGTACAAAGCTGAACAGAAAGCCAGGCCAGCTGTGGAAGCGCAGCTCACCTCGATGACTGTCCACTGCTCCACCACGATGGCATCGTTCTCTCTCCTGGGAGACCCTGGAAGCCCGGAGCCTTCCTCCTCGTAGATAAAAAATCCCTCCAGAGATTTCGGCAAGTGGTCCCCTGTGGGGAGAAGGACGTAGTTAGAGAGGCTGCAGGTTCGAGTTTCTCTAAAGCTCAGCTGGACTCTCACATACCTAGGAGGAGGCCGAGAGAGAGCAGTCAACTAAAACATCTGCTTTGCTGCATGCTAACACCCTCCCCGTCCCCGAAGGGTTCCTTTTCCCCTTAAAGGTAAACCTGGGTTTATACTGCTCTTCAACTGGAAATCTAATTTTGGTTTCTATTCTGACTGTGCAAATGTTCATTATATCATTACGAGAAACAATGTCAAAAATGTTTAATCCTTATCTGGGTGTGGTGGTGCATGCCTGTAATCCCAGAACTCAGGAGGCTGAGGCAGGAGGATTGCTTCGAGTTCCAGGCCAGCCTAGACTACATAGTGAAACCCTGTCTCAAAATCAAACAAAAAAAAATTTAATTTGAAATTTGAGGTGTGAGTTTAAAATTAGTGTGAGGTAAGATCTTCAAGCAGAACAATTCAGCCATGCATTACCCTCACCCCCATAAATATTGACAGGAAAACCTAAACAGAAGTCATTGTCCAAAGAATTCCTGCAGGGAAGGAAGTTTTAAGGGAAGAAGGGCCTCTGGGACTCTTTCTTGAGTAGCAGACAATAACCAGCTGGCCTACACCAAACTGGTTTTGTGGAAATTCTTTTATCTCCTGTGTTGCAACAGAAGGCATTCTTTCCCATGGTCATGCTCTGGTGACACATTTTGGTTTTTATGCAGCACAGTGTCACATCAAAGTTTCTGTGGTTGCCAGTTCCCTAAATAACAAAGGCCTTCCAAGTTTCCAAATGACGGTTTGGGTTTAAGAATTTAAAAAGACAAAAGTAAATTTCAATGTGTTTTTCAGTCTTAATTTTTATTAACTTCTACTTTTATATTTTCCTTTTATATGTTAGGCAGGTGGTCTACCAGTGAGCTGCAGCAGATTCTAGTTATTTTTATTTAGAGATAAGATCTTGTGATTCTCTCGTCTAAGCCCGTGAGCGGCAGGGACCACCTCTCTAGCAGGGTGCCAACTTCTCGAGCAAATCATTTTGGCTGGTTTTTATTTTTCCTTTTTTTGACATCATTCGTGTTTAGGGATGAACATCACAAAGAACTGGCATTTCAGGGTGCTGTTCCTGGGACAGTAAGGTTAAATGAACCCCGGCTCTGCTTTTCTACTTACCCCGGTGGGGAGCCTGCAACACCCCTAAGACCTGCTGTCCCCAAGTCCTTTCTAAAACCAGGAGCGTGAGGGTGAGAAACCGTCGCACACTGCGACCCCGTGTGGTGTCGTTAGCTGCACTGTGACGAGGAGCCCGAGGGCTCTGGCTGCTCCCTGTCCCGGGTCGGGATGGCTTCTCCGTGACTTGGGCATGCAAGCGCGCGGGCGGCAGATTCACGGGCAGGAATGGCGTCACTGAGCCCGAGCACACGCCGAGCCCCGGGGAGGGCAGCGCTCAGGCCGCTGCGCTCACTTGCAGGTTGGCGGGAGGCTGTGGGGCTGAGGTCCTGGACAGCGTGCTGGGGCCCGCCCTGGTCGCCCTGCGCGGTGGACTGGAGCGAAATCGCAGGTCCTGCTCCCTGGCTCTGAGGCCCGCACGGCCCGGAGCCCCAAGTCTGACCCGGCACCTAGGGCAGGGGTCCTTGTGTCTTAGGGGCGTCCTCCCCACGGAGGTGACAGGCAGCGAGGGGCCACGTGGATGCTGAATCCAACCTTCCCAGTCTCGGGTGCGGTGGGGCTGTCCCGCAGGCTGCCGGGCACCTCGCCAAAGCAACACTCATCTAGGCCAGGCCGGCAGTGTCCCCGCGGGGCTCCTGGTCACTGTGCTGGGGAGCTGTGGGGTGGTGGGTGTCACCCCGATGCGGCACGCTCTCAGTAGTCTCACTCCGCCCGGCCGCCCGCCTCATCTCCAAATGCAAACTTGAGCGAATCTTGGATGGAGCTGCAGTGGACTCCAGGGCCTCGGGCTCGCTTCCCTCCAGGAGAAGAGGCGACCTCACCTCCTGCCCCCGAGGGCCCTGCGGGTCTCTCCACCCGCGCTGCCCCTGCGGATGTAGGGGGCTCTGCGCCTGCTGTCGCCTGCCTGCCTCTGGGCCCAGTGTCAGCGTCCCCTGCCCTGAGGGGCTTCTGCTGAGGTCTGAGGCCACAACACTGCTGCCTTCCCGGCCCCACCACCTGGTCACGTTGGGAGACACCTGTCCGTCCCGTCCCGACACTCCAGTCCTCAGAGAGGGACTGTGAGAGGCACGCCAGGGAAAGTCTGAGAAGTTGCAAAAAGTCAACATGCAGGTCAAGATGTGGCACACGTCTGTAACCCCAGCCCTCTGGGAGGCTGAGGCAGGACAGTACACGTTTGAGCCCAGCCATGGCAGTTTAGCGACTGAGCAAGTCCCAGTCACAAAATGTTTTTTTAAAAGGGGGCAGGGAAGGAGATGGGGATGTAGCTCAGCGCAGAGGCCCCCAGTTCAGTGCCCAGTACCATCAAACACCAAGGAAATAAATAAAACACACCAAAACAAAACAAAGAAATGACAGAGCACAAACTATGACAACACAACAAAGACACGAAAAGCAAAGAAGATTCGGTGCATAAGCAGGCAGACTGCTGGGCTGGGTGTCCTCAGGGTGGGGGGCTCCTGTCCCTTTGGGGACAGACACTGCCCACCTTCCCCTCTGCAGCTCCCCACGGCCGCCCAGGAGGACCTTGAACAACACACCCGGGGCTGCACTGCAGCAGCGCTTCTGGGGGCAGGTGACAGTGGGTGACAGCGGCAGGGTCTGGGGAGATGCCTGGGGTCCCCCATTTTATGATGGGCAAGGCTCGTCTTTAATGGCTCCTTCGTACGCTGTGATTCACCAAAAGGTGAGGACACAGCGCTGTGAGGCCACTCTCACGCTCTGCTTGGCAAAGCCATGCGGTGGACGCTCTGTGAGCTCAGCCGTCGATGGAAACCCAGAGCCTCTCTCTCCCACTAACCCTGCTGCTTCCATGGAGATGTTTCTGGCCCCCAAGATCTGAGATGTTACCTGAGGCCCTGCCCGGTCCGGGAGCTCTGTCCCCGGTGCCTGGCCGGGCCTCACCTGGTGCAGGGGGCTGAGCCCACAGGACGTGCATCCCGCCGATGTCGGGTGCGCACCTGAGCTGTGTGGCCATCACTGAGGGGCCCGGGTGCAGGTGAGACCAGGAGGGCACTCAGATCTCAGGTCTTCTGCTCTTTCCTCTGATGTCAGGGTTAGGGTCCTTGGGCACCCTGGTCTTCAAAACTCCTGTCTCTCTTCATGCTTTTTTTCCCAGTCTCCTTACTAAATTTTCTTTTTCAAAATTTTTTCCTGGTCTTTTTTTAAAGACAGTCTAAGTTTCCCAGGCTGGCCTTGAACTCAAGACCCTCCTGCCTCAGCCTCCCCTGTGCTGGGATTACAGGTGTGTCACCAGGCCTGACACCTAGCTTTTCTTTTAACATTAATTTTTTAAAAAAAATCAAAAAGCATTTTGGGGAAATTTATTGTTTTTCTGAGAGACAAGAATTGAGTATGTATTCTGCTGTAAGTCAAGGAGAAAGGCTGGAGAAGCTGAAAGGCAAAGAGAAAGAGAAGCCACAGCGCGGTCACTGTCACTCCTGGAACCAAAGACGCCTTCTAGGGGAACCTTAGGAAGAGGAACCTCAGGAGGACTCGGGTCTCCCCGCCTCACATGGTGGTAGGACACACTGGGCTACGTGACGCAGGCGCTGGGGAAGCCTCTGGCCCGGCCAGGGGGACCTCACGTCCGAGAGTCCTCCCAGTCAGGCCACTGGGGCTGGCCATGCACGCACGCATCCTGGGTGTCCCTTCTCTCACCAGGGTTTAGGTGAAGCCTCCAGGTGCCGAGCTGTGTGGCGAGTGGCATCTGTTTCCTCAGGGGTCGTTTCTATCCTTTCTGCCATGGAACTCGAGGGGTGAAACATTTTCACCAACTTCAACACAAGGCCAAAGTCTTTATTTTTGTTTGTTTGCTTGTTTGTTTTGTATCGAGGATCAAACTCAGAACCTTGTGCTTGCCAGGCAGGCCTAGTGCCATTGAACTACATCCCTGGCCCTTGGTTTGGTTTTTTGAGACAGGGTCTTACTTTGTAGCCCAGGCAATCCTCCTGCCTCAGCCTCCTGAGTGTGGGGATTATAGGCATTCACCACCAGGAAGTCTTCGGATAGAAATGTATCACTCACGTAAAGTTTACCTTTCGGTGAATCCCAGCACACGAAGGAGTCGATCAAGGACAAGCCCTGCTTGTAATAAAACATGGTCAGCTCCAGCCAGTCGGCGTCCAGCGTGCTGAGGACAGCGCCCTTCCTGGTCACCTTCAGTGACAGCACACCCTCCTGGTAGCTCCAGCAGGCTGGGGTGTCCTCGAAAGCATTGAAGACCGCATACAGCATGCTCTCTGGAGGTGGCATTCGGGAGGAGGAAAGTGCAACGTTAGGACTGAGGGACCAGAGTCTCAGAGCTCACCTAGTCACGTGAGGAAGTGGAGGGACAGTGAAGGTGCCCGCCGCTCCGCCAGTCACTTGTCAGCTACACGCTGGCCACCTGTGCAGAAACGGCTGCAGGGGCTGCAGTGGAACAGTGTCCCAGATGAACACCTGCTACCGCCAGTCTGCTGAGTATGTTTCAGGAAAACTTTGGTTTTTTAATGCACATTTATTTTGTTGGGTTTTTTTTGGTACCGGGGATCGAACTCGGGACCTTGGGCTTACGAGGCAGGTGGTGGAACCACTGAGCTAAATCCTGGGCCTAATGCACATTTATATACCCAGGTTTTGCATTTTATTAGTATCGTACTATTATGTATCTATTTATAAGTTGATTTTGTTTTGATGGTGCTAGGGTTTGAACCCAGGGCCTCGTGCATGCTAGGTAAACTGCCACTGAGCTGTCCCTCCCACTCTGTAGGTTGACTTATCTTTTGCTCAAAGTTATGCCTTTGTGATAAGTAGCTTTATATCTTACTCATTTATTTTAACTACTGTATGGTATTCCAGGTAATTGTTCTCCTTTGATAGATGTAACTACTGTTTCCAGATATTTATTTATTTATCTTTTTGGTTTTTTGAAATAGGATCTCACTATGTAGTCCAGGCTGGTCACTCGAAGTGATCCTCCTGCCTCAGCCTCCTGAGTGCTGGGGTTACAGGTATGTACCACTAACCCCGGCTTCTTTCCAGTTTTTTTAAACAAATATTTTCCATGTCTTCTTGGACATGTGAGCGAGGAGACTGGAATACACATAAACACGGACCTGCTGGGTCGTGTGTTCTACATGGCTGGCAATTGGCAAATTCTTAACCTGTGGCCCAGGGCCCACAGCCCCTGTACGTTTCAGGAAGCAGAATCTCAGCTGCATTACAGACAAGAGCATTCAGGACCTGTGGGGTCCTGTGTGCATCCCATGGCCCCCTTCTCCATCCCCCAGGTAAGAGCTTCCACCATGGGAAAGTTATTACTACGCACATAATTTAAATACTCAGAAGGCAGAATCAAAGACTGATGGCTGGACAAAGCAGTATGCTGGGTGTGGGCCTCCGAGGACAGGAAACAGACCCCAGATTGGACCCCCTGGGAGGCTTACGGGGCAGGGGTGCTAGGCCCACAGCGAGGAGGCTCAGCCCTGCAGCTCACCTCCTGAGGGTCCAACACTTTGCAGACCCCTCCTCACAGCAGCCCTGGGGGTCCCCCCAGCACCCCCTCTTCATAAGGAAGCTGAGGCATCTGACTCTGGAGCCCAGGCTGCTACCTTGAAGCAGACAGAGCCTTTGATGTTCTGTGACAGTGCTGTTTAGAACCAAGCCTGTTGCCAGGCGTGGTGGTGCATGCCTGTAACCCCAGAACTTGGGAGGCTGAGGCAGGAGGATTGCTTCGAGTTTGAAGTCAGCCTGGGGTACATAGTGAGTTCGAGACCAGCCTGAACTACACAGCCAGACCCTGTCTAAAAACCAAAACCAAAACCAAAAAACAGAAACCAAGTCTCTAAAGGTGTTGGAAAACGTGAACAGCCCCATATAAATATAATACCTCTCAGTGGTGGCTTGGGAAAATCTGCATATTGGTGACCAAGAACAAAGCCATTGACTAAAGTTACTTCCAGTGCAGGGCTGCTGTTGGAATAATTGCTTCATCGTGAAGTGCTGTTTCATATTCTAGTTGATGAGCAGAGGAAGCCTCAAAGGTGACAGGGAAAAGGCCCCATGGAAAATCCTCACACAGCTTCCAGGACCAAGATGAACAGCACACGGGCTGGAACTGCCATGAGGAAACTAACTGTCCACCCCAGGACCATGTGGCATGGGTCTGGAGACCTCCTAACAGTGTCTCCAGAGTTAGAGCAAAATTAAAAATGGTTCTAGAAATCTCTCAAAATAACTTTCCCAAATAATTCTCATCATGAAAGAAGATAGTGATTTAAAAGCCCAAAGCACAGTGATATTTGCTTGATATTGACACAGAAGAATCAAAAGATGAATTCTTTATTTTTTTGAGATGGGGTCTCACTCTGTTCCCCAGCCTGGACTCGAACTCGTGGGCTCAAGTGATCCTCCTGCCTCAGCCTCAACCCAGCTTCATAATGTGGATGGCCCTGGGAACCCGCTAGCCGGTACTGTGGTCTGAAACTCCTCCGGCCTTCTTCCTGCTCTGGGGATTTAAAAAAAATCGTGCACAGTTTGTATTAATTCTTTTTTTTTTTTTTTTTGGTATGGAGGATCGAGCTCGGGTCCTTGTGCTTGCGCAGCAGGTGGCGAAACCACTGAGCTAAATCCCCGGCCCTGTATTAATTCTTTTAATCTTCATAGTCTTCAGAAATTTACTTTGAGAAAACCTTCAAAAAGGTTTTGCTTCAAAAATGTATTTTGCTAAGTTGAATCTAGGACCGTATTCTCTTTTTTTTCATTTTGTTCATTCGTTTTTGAGACAGTGTCTTTCTTTCTTTTTTGGGGGGACCGGGGATCAAACTCGACCTTGCACTTGCAAGGCAGGCGCCGGAACCACTGAGCTAAATCCCCTCTTTTCTTTTTTCTTTTTTCTTTTTTTTTTGGTGCCAGGGATTGAATTCAGGACCTTGTGCTTTTGAGGCAGGCGGCAGAACCACTAGGCTAAATCCCGGCCCCAAGACAGCGTCTTTCTATGTGGCCCGGACTGGCCTCGAACCATGGCGACCCTCCGGCCCCAGCCCCTGAGCCAGTGTGCAGTGGCCCGCTCCGCGCCCCCGACTCCGCTTGTGCTTACCTTCTCCCTTCCTTGGCGTGGAGGGGCTGGGGCTGCCGTCGCCCTCCCGGCGGGACTCCTCCCCAGGGTCACCTTCCCACACCGGCCCGCTGCCCGGCCCCTTGCCCCGGCCCGGCCAGCTGTCGTCCGGCTCCGCACCAGCGTCCCGGCCGGCCTCGTTGCAGCACCTGGGTGGGGCACGCAGCTGCGGAGTGAAGCCCACGAACCGCATTCCTCTGCGGGCAGCAGCGTTGATCTGAGGGCGCAGAGAGCACAATAGGCTGTCTCGGGCTGCAGGGCCCGCGGTGGCCCCAGCTCCAGACACAGACAGCTGGACCTTTCCAGCCCAGCAAGGCCAGGACGCCCCAGACCCCCGGCGGCACCGCCACGTAGTCCTCACGCTTCAGGAGACACAATTTGTTCATTTATTTAAGAAATTTTATTGCATTTTTTCCCATGCTCCCTTCGCCCCCTCCCCTCCCCTCCCCTCCCTGTGTACAAAGCTTTCTTCCCACTTTTCCTTCTATTTTCACTTTTTTCTCGTCCCTTCCTTCCTTTCTCCTCTCTTGTTCCCCTTCCCATTTGAACGCTTTCTTCCCATTTCCCAGCATCTGTTATACATCCCAGTCCTTATTGCCACTTTCGGTTGCTCACAGCAGAGAAACAATGCGGTATTTACACATGAGCGTCTGATCTATTTCACTTAGGAGTATGGTCTAAGCTGCATCCATTTAGCTAGAAATGTCTGAGGCTCATCCTTCTTTATGCAGAGTAGAACTCCATTGTATAAAAAACCCCTTTTTCTTCTTTATCCACTTGTCAGTTGATGGGCACTTGGGCTGTTTCCAAGCTTTAGCTATTACAAACTGTGCTGCTATAAACATGGGTGAGCATATATCGCTGTGGTATGATTCTTTTTTGGGTTTTTTTTTTTTTTTGGTACCGGGGATGGAACTCGGGTCCTTGAGCTTGTGCAGCAGGTGGTGAAACCACTGAGCTAAATCCCCGGCCCTGATTCTTTTATTTCTTTCGGGAAGATACCACAAAGGGGAACAGCTGGGTTAAATGGAACCTCTAGTTTTAGTTCTTTGAGGTATCTCCATACTGACTTCCTCAGTGGTTGCAACAGTCTGCACTCCCAACAGTGAAGAAGGGTTCCTTTCTCCCCACAACCCCACCAGCATTTGTTATTGGTTGATTTCTTGATAGCAGCCATTCTTTCTGGAGTGAGGTGGAATCTCAGTGTTGTTTTCATCTGCATCTCTCAAATGACCAGTGATGTTGAATATTTTTTCATATATTTATTTGCCGTTTCTACTTCTTTGTCTAAGAAATATCTGTTCATTTCAGATGTCCATGTTTGGATTGGGTCTTTAAATTTGGGAGGTCTGATTTTTTTTTGAGTTCTTTATATAGTCTAGATAATAGTCCTTTATCTGAATGGCTGGTAAAATTTTTTTCCCATGCTGTGGTTTGTCTCTTCATGCTGCTGGTGGTTTCTCTTGCAGTGCAAAAGCTTTTTTTTTTTTTTTTTAGTGCAAAAGCTTTTTAATAAGATGAGGTCCCAGTCATTGATTCTTTGTAGTATTTCCCGTGTGGTCTGGGTTTTGTTCATGAAGTCTTTGCCTACTCCTATGTCCTCAAGCATTCTACCTGATCTCTCTTCCAGCAGATTTAGTGTTTCCGTTTTAATATTTAGATCTCTGACCCATTTCCATTTTAGATTAGTACGTGGTGAGAGATATGGGTCTAGTTTCAATCTTCAGCATGTGGAAAGCCAGTTTTTCCAGCACCATTTATTAAAGAGTGAGGGTGCTTGTCTTCTTTGCCAAAAATAAGGTGGCTGAGTATGTCTGGAGTTGTTTCTGCATCCTCTAGTTTGTCCCATTGATCCTCAAGTCTATTCTTTTGCCAGCGCCATGCTGTTTTTGTTTTTTGTTAAATCAACATAGCTCTGTAGCATAATTTCAAGTCCGGGATTGTGATGCCCCTGCCTTGCCTTTCTTGCCCAGAATTGCCTTCGCTGTTCTAGGTCTTTTCTGGTTCCAAATGAATTTTAGGATCGTTTTTCTAATTCTGTGAGATATGCTCTTGGTAGTTTGATTGGGATTGCACTGAATCTGTATAGCAGTTTTGGAAGTATGGCCATTTTCACTTATTTGTTCTTCCTATCCAAGAACAAGGGATGTCTTTCGATTTTCTGATATTCTCTTCGATCTCCCTTTTCAGAGTACTGTAGTTTTCAGTGTAGAGGTCTTTTACTTCCTCCGTTAGATTGAGTCCTAGGTACTTTTTTTTTTTGTAGTACCAGGGATTGAACTCAGGACCTTGCACTTTCGAGGCAGGTGTGGTGCCACTGAGCTAAATCCCCAGTGGTACTTCATTTTTTGGATGCTATTGTGAAAGGGATTGTTTCTTTAATTTCTCTCTCAGCGAGTCTGTTATTTGTGTACAGGAAGGCTATTGCATTTTGAGTGTATCCACTCAAATTTGACTTTGTATCCGGCTACGCCACTGAATTTGGTTATCAAATCTAAAAGTCTTTTGGTGGAGTTTTGGGGATATGAAGATATAATTTAAATGCAGAAAACCCACAGTAATGTTTGCTTGGTGTTGATGAAGAAGTTAAAGAGTAATTCTTTCTGTTTTCAGATGGGGTCTCACTCTGTTCTGCAGGCTGGGCTGGGACTCGGGATCCCCCTGCTTCAGCCTTCTGAGTACTGGGACAATTGGCCTGGCCGCCACAGCTAGTGGAAAGACCAACTCCAGGCGTGGACATGTGGGGAGCCCAGGTCCCACCCAGTCCCGGGCCCTTTCCGGGCTCCTCCACCTGCGTCGCTGTGCCGTTGTCCCGCATCTGGGCAGGATCCACGGTCAGCTTTAATCCCATGCACACACCTGCCACATTCACCTGCCCCTGCCCGAGCCACAGTTGGCTTCCCCTCACTCTGCCCCCTCTCTATTCGAGTCTCTCCTGTGCTCACTCGAGTTCTTCTAAGGGCAGGGGCTTTGTCCGATCAGACTTCGTTTTGCAGTGCTTTGTCCTTCTAGGACCTAGAACATAGGTGCTGGACTAAGTACTTGTTAAGTTAGAGTGAAGAGCTAGCATCGTTCTTCCCAGTGTTTGAAGTGCTTTACCTAGGGGTTTTGAAGCCTGTCTGGGTCGCAAGAAGAGCTGTGGTGGGTGGGCAAAGGAGACGTCTGCAGCCGCCAGGAGGGGGAAGAAAGACCCAGGAAGAGTCGGAGCAGGACCAAGCACGGGCCGTCCCAGGGACGCACCTGGGCCTTGAGGATGAGGCAGGACGCTTGCGGGCTGCGGTGCGGTCGACTCGCCTCCTCCTGTACCAACACTTTGGGGCTGTAACCAGCGGAGCCTTTGGTAGCCGCAGCTTTCCTCTGCTCCAAGTCCTGGGAGGCAGGTGAGGTGCCCACAGCGCCACTGGGTGGGTGCCGGTCTGAGCCAGGCAAGCAGAAAGGCCCGGCTACCGCTAGCAGCCCTCGTCTGGGAGGCCGCCTGGTAACAGACAGCATCCACGTGCTTTCCAGGTTCCACGTGGAGTGCTGCGATTTTACTTTTCCCAGCCCAAGGGGTAAAGAACGCTTGTCAACCCCAGAGCAAGGGCTGTGGGTACAGCTCAGAGGAGAGCTTGCCTCAAGGCATGAAGCCTGCTCCGCCCAGCACCAGAAAGACCAACACGGAGCTAGCCTTGGGGGACACTGAGACTTGGTGTGAAGCCAGCGTCCAAAACCAGCTCTGCACACAAGGCGGCTACTCAGAAAAAACCCCAGGCTTTACCTAGCGCCCTGGTTCCCACTTGATGCAGTGTCCAGACGGCTCAGGAGCTGCTTTTCCTGCAGCCCGGGCCTCCATGGAAGGCCTCCTCACCCAGATTGCTGCAATAACAGTGCTTTCCTGTTTCGTGGATTTTAAGCTGTGTCCAGGAAGTCAGATGCCAACCACGGCACTGCAGGAAGCCTGTAAAGACCAAACCAGCAGCTACCTTTGTGTTTTCAAAAGAAGCTTCATGGAGTGATGAACTCATTCCCAGAAAAAGTGTTAGATTTCCCAGAATAGCAGACGCAATCGTGTGTGTCCTTGTTTATAAACGTCTAGTCTAAAGGCTGTTCCTCTGCCTGCACTGAGCAGTGACATCATCTCTAGCCAGCAGAGGCCTCAGCAGACCCCACTCGAGCACAGCTAAGCTTCGACCAGGTCGAAGCAGGGGACAAGCTTCACCTTCTCTTACCTGACAGGAACTGCCTTAGGTGTTGGGCTGTAGGCCTTTAATAAGAGCTAAAAACCTGGAGATATGTCGATACAAATAAACCACAAACAGGAAACAAACAAAAGCCTTCATCGTAAAGCCCTATCATCGTGGACTGTTTATGAACATACCATTTTTCCTGGTTTGAATCAATCTAGGTAAATGTCCACCTTCACTTTAAGTTCTGACTAACTTCTAGTGTATAGATTTACTCTCTGGATAGTCAATTACTTGTCATGTTTCATGCCCATAAAATTCTTGATTACATTGATAACCACTGTCTCCTTCCTAGACTTCCAGTCATTGGAAACATTATTCACTGGTGATTACCTATCTCTATATGAAAATGACCTTTTCTCTTTTCATATTACTTTTTGGAATAGACTGCTAAGGAAGAGGGTGCTAGTTTCTGAAATTAACTGGGACTGAGGATGTTTATTTCCAAATTGGGATTCAGGAACACTGTGCTGGGCATGACAAAGCCAGCTGCGACGCGGATGTTAACTTGTCTTGAAGCTTTTCTGACACTGGATTTAATCATTTCCACTGTATTTCCCAGTTTAACAGTGGAGAGGTATTAATTCTCAATTTTTTTTTTACATTAAAAATGATTTGGTTGAATCTGCACCCGGTATCTTGTTAGTAGGTCTTTCTCTTTGCATCTGCAGCCCAGCCCTCCACTGTCCCAGACTGACGTCACATCGTGTGTTTACACCAGTTTCCTGTGTGCTCCGTCGGACACCTTTGCTGTTTTCTCTAAGTTAATTTTTCGGGTGCACATTTATATTTATGGCCTCAGACCCCTCAATCTTCTCAACTCACGTGCTTGCTTTTCTATTTTCTCTCAGGTTCTTTCTATTTTAAAAAGTCATCCCACATCTCATCTGAAATGCGGAACCTACTGCATTTTCTACAGAATAAATGCCCACTTTCTCTGTTTATCATGTGATGGTTATTTTTCCACTTTCTCTTAACAAGTTTGTTGCTATGTGGTTACCTCCATTATGTTTCATTGGTCTGGTCTGCTTTTCTGGTGCATGCGTGTGTCTGTGTGTGTGTGTGTCTGTGTGTGTGTGTGTGCATGTGTGTGTGTGTTGAGACAGAATCACACTGTGTAGTCCAGGTGGTCTTGAACTCATGGCAGTCCTCCTGCCTCGGCCTCCCAAGTGCTGGGATTACAGGTGTGGGCCACCACGCCTAGCTGTTTTTCTGTTTTTCAAGCAGTACAATTTGGTACAAGTGCCTCACTGTTTTACAGTCAGGTAGAGTAAGTAGTCTACTGCTTCTTTATTCTTTTAAATGTAAAAAAGAAGAAGCTGAGAAAGAGGAGCCCTTTCCCAGGGGCCATATAACATGCACCCCCATACCTTCTGTATCAGCTCCTTGGCGATATCTCTGGCCTGCATGTCCTCTGGGATGGGACACTCCTCAATGACCAGCCGTGGGTGCCTCTGTGTGCTGGGTGCTGCCGGCCGCTTGGGGCTGCAACAGAGAGAACTTGTTCAGGCTGGCGGCAGCGTCTGGGATGTGGTCATGGCACGGGAGCAGCTCGCAGGCCAGGCCAGGGACTCTAAGTTGATTTCTATTTTCATCAGCCCACGTTTGCAGTGGGTCTGATCACATGCCTCTCAGGAGCTGGTGCATGTCCACAGCGAAGCTCTGCTCCCACCTGACCCCCTCCTCTGTCTCCATTCCTGCCCGCTGCCCTGTCCCCTCCCCATCTTTTATTTGTCCAGGCGGTCTGGTGTTGTTGTTTCAAGCCTGGTGGTTCTCTTCTCATAAAAACACCAGAAGCACAGTCACTTCTACTAACTTAAAGTTCCTCGATCCGAACTTCTAGTAATTTAATTTCTAATCTCAAATGAACGAGCTTGGTGTCTGTCATTTCAATAAACGCTAGGAGAGGGCCGGGGATTCAGTTCAGCTTCCTTGCCTGCTGAACAAGCGCAAGGACCAGAGTTCAATCCCTGGTACCAAAAAAAAAAGCTAGGAGAAATGATTCTGGGTCGTTGTTACACCTCACGGATACACAGAGACAGGTGAGCACCCTCTGCTTTTCCTCTTCCCTTGCTGGCCTTTCTCTCCTTGCCCATTCTTAGCCTCATCCGGGCACTGCTAACCTGAGCAATGCTGAGTGGGAAGGTCACTCATTTGCACAGGGCTCACGAGGGCTGCGGTCTGGGTAGCACTGCTAACACGGGTTTTCTCAGCGACCCCAAACTGCTCAGCACCCGTGGGGACTCTGAGACCGGGCACAGGACACGGGTGCCTGCCGGCTTTAAAACGCACCACCAATTTTGTTTTGTTTTGGTGTTTTGGTTTTTGAGACAGGCTGGTCTTGAACTCACTATGCAGCCCAGGTTGGCCTGGAACTTCCAGTGATTCTTCTGCCTCAGCCTCCAGAGTGCTGGGGTTTCAGGTTTGCACCACTACACCTGGGCCACTTAGGTTTTTCCTCTCTCTCTCCCTCCCTTGCCTTTTTTTTTTTGCATGGCTCTGGGGATCAAAGGGAGGACCTGGTGCATGCTAGGCTACCACTTTACCACTGGGCCAATCCCCCCAACACCTGCAATGTTTCAACCCCCTCCGAATCCTCCAATTTTCCTGTTTCCTCACTGTTTTCCTCTTAGTTCATTTGTCGTTCACCCTTTCACAGTTAAAGTGATTGGTGTTTATCACTATAAAGACAGAACAGTTTTCTTTCTGGTTTTTGAGATGCTTTGGAAGAGTTCTGTAAAAAAATGTGTTAATTTAGAGCATTGTTTCGGTTATTTCCTTTTTTTTTTAGAACTTAAAATGCAGTTCTAATTCTATTTGTTTTTGGTTGGTATGTTTCGGTTATTTTCATTCTTCACTGGAAAGAGCAACAGCATTTTTACCATAAAAGCTGCCAAATATGCGATCTAGGCATTCAAAAGTGGTTGTATGACCATCTCAACAGACACAGAAAAAGCATTTGACAAAATCCAACATGCATTTATGATAAAAACCCTACAAAAAATTGGAATAGATGGTCTCTACCTCAATCTGAT
>NW_004624889.1:2653479-2668052 GCF_000247695.1 Heterocephalus glaber | reverse complement strand
GAATGGAATTAATATGAGAAAATGAAAAAAAGGAAACAAAGTCTTTGTAAATTGGGAGGGATGGAGGGGTTGAAGGGAGGGCAGGGGAAGGGGGAAAAATAAGAACCAAGAGAGATAATGTAAAGGTGCAGATCTCCAATGATGAATGTCATTATATTGTATACCTAAAATGTACCAATAAAATAATAGTTTTTAAAAAAGTGGTTGTAGGATTGTTTAGAAAAGCAGCTGTCAATTTTTAAAAAGTCATATAAAACAGAGTTGGCCATAGTTGCACATGCAGTGATCTCAGCTCTTTGGGAGGCTGAGGCAGGAGGGTTGAAAGTTCCAGGCCAACCTGGGCAGCTCAGTGAGACTTTGCCTCGAATCAAAGAGGGCTGTGCGTGTAGCCCAGTGTAGAGGACTTGCTGAGCGCGTTGGTGGCTGGAGGCTGACTGCTACCAAAATGACAATGTGGGGTTTGCTCCCCGGTATGGGGTGGGGTGGTCTGGTCGTGTTTTAGGGAGAAGAGGCCGGTGGTCTGTCCAGCCTGTGACCCGGTCTGGCTTCTGGTAGAAGTCTGAGGGGTGCAGCATCTGGTGCTCAGCAGTCCCAGGCTCCTGGGGACCCCTGCCTGCCGGGCTATGCCCGGCCTGCAGGTCCCTGCTGCTCCACCATCCCCACCACACCCGCAGGTGTGCAAGGCGCTGTGTCCTCAGGTTCCCAGGACAGGCATGGGTCTCCTGGCTGCCGTCCTGCTGCAGGCCGGCTGGAACCCGCACCTGGCCTCGCCCTCCGGCTGTGAGAGGCTTCTCCCCTGGACAGCCCAGCCCCAGCCGCCCCAGCTGGCCCCGCACTGCTCACCTGGCTTTGGGCCGCAGCAGCACCGCTCGGTACAGGTGACTCGCAGGCAGGGGTACTCGCGGGCCTGCGGGGTGCAGGATGGGGTGCAGGGCCCCCACCACGTAGCCCTGGAGGTAATAGTCCTCCACTTTGGCTGCTATGTCCACGATCGAGTTTATCCTGATCACCTCCGGGTTTGACGGGGCTGAGAGAGCAAAAGCGAAGAGAGATCTGCACGTTATTTCCACGCATGTGTGATGACTGCGGGCGAGATCCCTGAGTGTGATCTCACACGCGCACACTAGCACGTGTGTGTCATCTTTTCTTTTGGTGGGGGATTGAAGCCAGGGCCAGGTACATACATGCTAGGCACGCACTGTACCTGAGCTACGTCCCCAACCCTTTTTATTGTATTATTTTGAGAAAAGGTCTTACTAAGTGGCCCAGGATGCCCTCAAACTTGTGATCCTTCTGCCTCAGCCTCCTGGTAGCTGGATTATACACAAAAGCAAGACTGAACTCAGGAACTGGTAGGTATGTGATATTACTTGTCTTAAAGCAGAAAAACAACACTTAAACATGTGTTTTTTCCAAGGAAGGCAGTTTTATTTTTTAGGCTTCTGAGTGCCTATATTTCTTCTACTAAACCATGCCAAAGACACATAAAAGAAATAACAATTTGAAGAGCCAATTGTTTTTTTGACCCCAAACAAGATGAGATGCATAATTTCTTAAAAATAAAATTGATACAAATCTACAAAGTAAAACTGGGAGAAATGTCCTTTGTTAAACAGGAATTATCAACTGCTCCACCTGCACAGCTCTACCTAGCCCTGCAGGACGGCTAAGGGAATGGCAGTCTTGGTGGTGGTGCTGCCTTTGTATATATTATTTTCTACTTTCTGTTTCTATTAATTTGAACACTTTAGACACCTCATCCAAGCCCAACTGTGTAATATTGGTCATTTGCACCTGGGCTGTTTTGCTTAAGCACCACATCCTCAAGGTTCCCCGGTGGTGCAGCATGTGGCAGGATTTCCTTCCTTTTCAGGACTGAGTAATACTCCACGACAGGCATGGGCTGCGTTTTTTCATCCATTCATCCATCCACAGACCCCTGGGCTGCTTCTGCCTCTTAGCCACTGTGAGTAACACTGCTGTGAACATCAGTGAGCGAATACTGCTTTGAGGTCCTGCTCGGAAGTGGGACATAGGGTATTCTGGTTAGAATTCTTTGAGGAACTTCCATTGTGCACAAGTGCTCCAGTTTCTCCACATTCTCCCCAACCCTGGCGATTTTGTTTTTTCGACAGCAGCTGTCTGTGGGGTGCAAGGTGACACCTGACTGCTTCTGGTCTGCATTTCCCTAGCGATTAGTGATACTGACCACTTTTCCACATGGGTGTTGGTTGTTTGTATGTTATTTTTGGAGAAAGGTTGATTCAGGCCCCTCCCACATATCAATGAGGCTGCTTGTCGTTGAGAATAGGAGTTCTTTCTGCATTCAGAACATCGTTTCTCTGTCAGACAGGTGAGTTGGAGTCATCCCCTGCCCTCCCCAGTTTGGCTCCCCTCTGCTGCTGCACAGAAGTTTCTGAGGTGGATGAGGCTCTCTTGGGACCACACCAGTGGGGCATCTCCAAGTCCAATGTCATGAAGCTGTTCCTCTGTTTTATTCTGAGATATAATTTTAGGTCTCAGTTCTAAGTCAAAGATTTTTTAACTTTTGGCTTTAAGCTTGGAGAAGATCAAGGTGTAACTTTCTTTTTTAAGAAACGTTAAACTTTGAATTATTATTTATTTGTATATGTTTGCAGTACAAATTGATATACAGATTTAATCCAATCCCAATCAAAATACCAACAGCATTCTTTCAGAACTGAAGAAGACAATCCTAAAATTCATAGGAATCAGAAGAGACTCAGGATAGCAAAAGCAACCCTGGTTAACAGCACAGCAGAAGGCATCACAATCCTGAATTTGAAGTTATATTACAAAGCTGCAGTGATAATGACAGCATGGTACTGACACAAAAACAGATTATGAGGATCAGTGGAACAACACAGAAGATGCAGAAACAACTGCAGGCACATGCAGCTACCGGATCTTTGACATGTGGACCACAGACGCCCGCTGGAGGACAGGCAGTTTATCACATGGTGCTGGGAAAACTAGCTGCTCACACGCAGAAGGCTAAGCCTAGATCCCTACCTCTCACCGAGTCCTAAACTGAGGTCAAAATGAGTCAAAGACCCAAATGTGAAAACAGAAGCCCTTAATCTGCGGGAAGAGAAAACTCGCGCCTTTCTTTACTCCCCCACATCTAGTCCACCCAACACTGCGACTCCCCTTCGACACCAGGTTCACTCCCAGCAGTGCCAAAGCTCTGCGCTGTGGGCACGGGTGGCGAAGCCAATCTGTGGGTGATGAAAGGGCCTGCAGGAGTCTAAGGAATGTCTTCATTTCATACTTGAGTTTCTTCTGTAATGCAAGAGAGGTGTAAGGAGACTTCTATGTTTGACATTTCCTAAAAGAACCTTTTGCATAGGAAAGGAAATTCTAAGGGAGGGGAAAATGTTCATAGTGTACTTGGTGCAGCCCTCTCTCAGCGGCACATAAAGTAATGATGTGTTTCTCAGTCAGGGCCTCTTAGAATCAATGGAAGATGACAAAGTAGACAGCAAAGAAGCTGCTGAGTCTGCACCAGCTAGGAGAATAAGGATCCAAGAGCCCTTGGTTTGGTTCTAAAGATTAAAATCTGACAAGGATGAATCCCATATTTTTTTCCTTGAGTTCAAAGTGCAGCATGAGAGACTGATTTAATTCACATTCTCTGAGGCGCTCTGCACACTGTCAGCAGGTCCCAGTGACCCTGGGCCGTCTGAAGGAATCGGCCTCTCTCAGGTGCCCGTACTCGGCCTGGGGACAGCACCCCCTCTGTGATTGCGACAGTCGAGCACTGACAAGGACAGTGGGGCCTGCTCAGGACCCCTCTGCCTGACCGCAGGAAGCCGGCTCAGGAATCGGGTTGGATGCTGGCCCAGAGCTGCCTGGGCAGCACCGGGGAACCGGGCAGTGGCTTGGATCCCACAGGGGCCACATTGCAGATGGACAGGAGCAAGCGGGGGTCAAAGGAGACGCTCAGGATGGGGCCTCTGAGGCCCTGACGGTGTCCTCTGGTTGAGGACACGTGTGCTATTTTATTTATTTTCAGAGCTGGGGACTGCACGGAGGAGGCTTCAGTGGGGCACGGACCCAGCGATGGGTAAGTCGGCACACGGGGACAGCCACCAGGCCACAGGCGGCCACGCCAAGGGGGCTCCAACAGCTCGTATAAAAGAACACCGGTGTGGCGCCAAGTGTGGTGATGCCTATGGTCCCAGCACCCGGAGGCTGAGGATGAGGATTGCCACCAATTCAAGACCAGCCTGAACTACACAGCGAGACCTTGTCTCGAAACAAACAAACAAACACAACAACAGAATATCTGTGTGATAAAGAAAAATGGCAAAAAAATAAAGAGATGTTTATTCTTCTTAACTAGAAGGCAGACTGTCAGCAACCTCAAAAATCTACTACTCAAATAACCCATCACCGGAAGGAAGGAAGAAAGTGAATCGCACAGCGCGGTAAAGGTCCCGCTTTCGTCACTGTTCGGGCGTCCTGGGCGTCAGTGCTCAGGTCACTGCGAGTCCGCAGTGCATGGTTTCACGGTTGCCACGGGAGTCAGTGCACGGACTACGCATCTGCATTCTATTAAAAGTAGAAACTAAGAAGAGAAATAAAAGGCTGTTCTTTCAGAAGAAGTAAGCAAGTCCTCCCTTCTGGGGGCCGTGACTCTTGATAAGCGTTCGGCCCCAGCGTGGCGATTGTCGATGGCCACGGCCGTGGTGGGAGCTTTAACAGCCCTTGCCGAGGCCCGGCTGAGGGAGCAACAGCCAGCAGGCACGGGGTGCCTGAACGCTCGCCCGGAGCCTCCACCCTGTGTGCCTCGGTCTCCTCATAGGGAGACTGAGGTGAGAGCGGGAGGGCTTTGGGGTGACTCGGTGAACCTGCATCTGTTCCCAGGAGGAGCCAGGCTGGCGGCTCCTCCTCCCTGTGGAGAGAGGAGCAGCTCGTTCCCTGCTTCTGAGGGTAAAGCACTGGCTGCCACGTCCTCCCGTGCCTGCGCTGTCCAGCGGCAGTGATTTGGGGCAAGTCGAGGCGCCCCGTCTCCAAAACAGGACAAATCCCAGCATTCACCGCACAGATGTGCCTGGGGCCTGACCCAGAGAAAGTGGGCGCCGGTGACATGCGCGTCCCTTGGTGTGTGGCCCTGGAAAAGTTTAAAGTGAAGTTGCACTGAGAGGTAAGTCCCTGTTGGTTTGAAAGGTCTCCATGGACCCAGGCTCGGAGGCACACACTGTCACCCAGCACTCGGGAGGCTGAGGCAGGAGGACTGTGACTTTGAAACCCTGTCTGAAAGAAAAACAAAAACCAAAAACAGAACAAAACAAAAATCTCCAGAAAAAGATGGTGGGTTTGGATCTATTACAAAAGCAAGCCAACCCGAGCACTCTAAGGAAAGGACCTCGGCCCACACTTTCCGTCACAGGCCCCTGACTGAGAGGCCAGGCTGACACCACAAAGACGGGAGCTCCTCACTGGAGTCCTGGGACCCCTCAGAGCCTGTCCTGAGAGTGCAGGGCCCAGCCCTGGCCTGCAGGCAGCAATTCTTAGATCCCCCTGATATGGATTAAATATGCAGTCACCCCAAAGACCCCCGCATGGAGGCAGGGCCCCCAGTGCAGCAGGGTTCAGAGGGGCCTGGACCACCAGGCACCGACCCCATCACCTCTGACTCAACAGGAGGTGGCCCAGGTGAGGAGGGAGGTCCCTGGCGCCTTTCTGAAGGGTCCCACCCCTTCCCTTTCTGTCTCTGTGCCTCCTGCCTGCCGTGAGCCGAGTTGGTTTCCTATGACAGGGCCTTCCGCTGTGATGTTTCTGCCTCACCACGGGCCGAGAAGCTATGGAGTTGGCCGACCATGGACCAAACCTCTGAAACCACGAGCCACAACAAATCTTTCCTCCTCAAAGATATAGAGTATTTGTCACGGTGACAGAAAGCTGACAAATACACCCACAATCTAGATTCTTCTGTAGCAGTTCCTAGTTTATAAAAAATGATAATGAATTCAACTATTTTAACACTGTCCACTCTGAGCAGGCCCTGTCTGAAGGCTGATGCAGCCATTGTGACTTCACCTTGGGTCACCTGAGGGATGACTGGGTCAAACCTGCCCAGGTCTAGGCTGGCCACCTAAGCCACTTCTTTTGGCGTCAGCTGCCCTGGACACAGGCAACTGAATCTGACTCTTCCTTACCAGAGGGCTGGGGCAGAGGCTCGGTGATTATTAAGTTGTCCTCGTTGAACTGCCATCCCTATAACAAAACCACTTTCTACATAGTGCCAGATCTGACTTCTAAGAGTTTGTTTTGTTAAACAAATTTCTATCTATGTTCATACTTTTTTCTTCTATTATCTTTATCCAGTTTTAGGATTAGCACAATGTGAATTCCTAAAATGAGGGGAGAAGTGTTCCTTTTTTCTGCTTTAATTGTTTGATATAATTTATCAGTTAAAATGTTTATGAGCCTGCTGTTGTCATATAGGTAGGTTTTCAAGCTAGGAATATACTTTCTTTAATAGGTACTATTCAAATTTTATATTTCCTCCAGAGTTAGTTTCATTAATTTGTCTTCCAAGGTACTTCTTAGAAGTTGTCAAATTTATTTCAAAACAGATTTTTGTAATATGCTTTCTATTATCCTTTTAAATTCTGTAAAATCTGTGGTAATGTCTCCTAGATCTTAATATTGTAATTTAAAAAATGTATACCTGATATTGTGTAACAGGAAGAAAAGGTCTAAAAGAGCAGGGGAATTGGGAGGGGTAGGGGAAGGGAAAAAAGGGAAAGGAAAAAATATGAGAAAAGGAAAAAAATGGAAACAAGGTCTTTGCAAATAGGGAAGGGTGGAGGGGGAGGGCAAGGGAAGGGGAAAAAAAATAAGAACCGAGAGACTCAGGTAATGGTACAAGATCCCAATGATGAATGTAAATGTATTGTATATCTAAAATGTACCAATAAAGTTAATGGGAAAAAAAAAAAAGTTGTCCTCGTTGAGACTTGTGTGACAAAAGGTACTGGGCCTTGCTGGAAACAAGCCATTGCATTCAAGAAGGGCGAGCCTGGCCAGCAGAAGAGGGGCCAAGAACCTCCCTTCCTGTAACCCCCAGGCCTCAGTAATGTCTGAAGCAGTGTGGCATTGAGGCCTGAGGGGGTCAGGAGCCTGGAGGTGTAAAGGGAGGAGCTGTGTTCGAGTGAACCACCCCTGCGAGCGAGATGCGCCCCTGTCCCAGGCTGGCCTGGCCTGGCGTCCTCACCTCGGCCAGCACCAGGCCCGCTTCCCTAGAGCATGGGAAATTAGGGGGCGTGGAGGTTTGGGCTGGAATCCAAACAGCTGCGGCCCGCGCCCCTCAGGATCTCTGTTCTTTGAGAGGGGAACAAACGCTGGTGTTCACAGCATTGATGGGTGTAGCTGGTTACTCTTACAGTAATGCTACAGGGTTGTAGCAGCCTTAGTGTATCTTTCAGGGCTATTGTTGGGAACCCGGGAGAGAGTTTTGCAATTGCCTTGACAACTATACAAATGCAAAGCGGGTTTTTATTATTAAAATTTAAACATGTCAAAGGTTAAGGGACAATTTTTCATTCATCTTTATAGTTTCTAAAATAAAATATCCATAGACTTAAAAATTTTTTTAGCCCTGGCTCTCCTTTAATTTAGATTCTTAAAAAATTATTTTGAATTTTTATTAGGACACGTTTGCAGTACATAATGATTACATTCATAGCGGGGAGTGGGTGCTTGTGCATAACACATCTTAATTCTTTTTTACTTCCCCTTCCACTCCCCTCTCTCCCTCTCACATTTTATTTATTATGCATGTTTGTAATACAGAATAGCGATGTTTGTTTTGGGGGATTGCACATGCATATAACAATCTCGATCATTTTCAGTCCCTTTACCCTCCTGTCCTTTCCCCACCCCCTTACATCTCCAAAAGTCTAACTTCTAGTTCTTTATTATCTCTCCCATTATTCTATTCTATTCTAGATTTCTCACATAAGAGAAAACATGCAATATTTAATGTTCGAGTCTGCCTTGTTTTGCTTAGCATGATGGTCTTGAGGTCCTTCCATTTTCCTGCAAATGACACGGTTTCATTCTTCTTTACAGTGGGATAATATTCCCCTCTGTATATATACCCCACATTTCCTATTTCCGTTCATCTGCTGACAGGCATCCAGACCATTTGCAGTGCTTAGCTGTTTTGAGTTGTGCTGCTAAAAACATGGGCAGGAATGTATCACTATAGTACACTGTCTTTCATTCTTTCAGGAACATACTCAAGAGAGATACAGCAGGGTCAAATGGTATTTTTATTTTAGTTTTTTGAGGGAACATCATGCTTGTTTTGATAGCAGTTGTACTAGTTGACACTCCCACCAACAATGTGGGAGGGTTCCTTTCCCCTGTATCCCAGCATTCCTTTTTCTATTGTGTTCTGATGAAGGGGAAGATGGGATCTCAAAATAGTTTTGATTTTCATTTTCCTACTGGCTAAAGAGGCCAAGCTTTTTTTCCATATATTTATTGTTCATTTATATTTCTTTTGACATGTGTCTATTCAGTTCATTTACTCATTTTCTGATTCAGTCATTTGTTCTTTGGGGGATTAATTTTTTGAGTTCTTTATATATTCTAGATATTAGTCATCTATCCGAAGAATAGTTGGTAAAAATTGTCTCCTATTCTGCAGGTTTCTCTTCGCTTTGTTGATTGTTTCCTCTGTTGTAAGACACTTTTTAATTTGATGTAATCTTATTCATTGATTCTTGAAATTATTTCCTATGCTTTTGGAGATCTATTTGGGAAATCTTTGCCTGTATCTACTGCTTCAAGTGTTTCCCCTGGTGCCTCAGCAGTTCCAAAGATTCTGTTTTTCCATCCAGGCCTTTGGCCCCTTTGGATTTTAGTGTAGGGGGACAGGTAGGGGTCCAGCTTCGATCTGCGAGTGGATGCCCAGTTTCCCAGCACATTTGCTAAAGAGGCTCTTTCCTCTGACATACAGTTTTGGCTCCTTTGTCAAAATCAGATGGCCACTAGGGTATGGGTTTGTTCTTTTATTTCATGTTCTGTTCCGTTGGTCCACATGTCTGTTTTTGTGCCCCTGCCATGTTACTGTAGCTCTGTGGTGTAACTGGAACCCAGTGTTGTGATGCCTCCAGCTCTGTTCAGCACTGCTCTAGTTATTCTGGGTCTCTTCTGACTCCATATGAAGGATAGGATTTTTTCTAGTTCTGTGGAGAATGTTTATATTTTAATAAGGATTGTGTTAATAGAAATTACATCACTTTTGATAATATTGCCATTTTCACGATATTAGTACTTCTGGTCAAAGACAAGGGTTATTAATTTTGTTTAGCTTTTCAAAGAAAAACTCTTTGATTCATTGATCCTTTGTATTTTTTTGTTTCAATTTTATTAATTTCCACTCTGATCTTTATTGTGTCTTTCTTTCTACAAATTTTGGGATTGATTGTTCATGTTTTTCTAGGACTTTGAGATCATCAAGTTATTTATTTGGGATTGCTCTGTTTTTCTGATATAGGCACTCGGTTCATGGTCTGAAATACCACAGACTTGGTTTATGGTCTGAAATACAGTCTACAGTGATACCTTGGTTCACGAACACTTTTGTTTGCAAACAGTTTGGTTTGTAAACAGGTGACAAATACAACCATGCTCATCTTTATGACACAAACACAAACATGGCCATTTTTTCCAAAATTGTAGAACAAATTAAGTCTGTGAACTGAGGTGCCACTGTATTTTGGAGGAAGTTTCCTGGGCTGCCGAAAAAGAATGTGTATTCTGCTGTTGCTGAATGAAACATCCTACAGATAGCTGTTCACTCCATTTGACCCATATTATATGGTTCAACACTAATGTTTCTTCAGTGGTCTTTTGTCTGGCTGACCTGTCTATTTGTGAAAATGGGGTATTGATTGTACTGGGGCCTACCTGTCCATTTATGTCAAGCAGTATTTGTTTCATGAAATTGGGTGTGCCAATGTTTGGTGCATTTATATTTACAATTGTTATCTCGTCTTGGTGAACTGTTCCTTTCTATATGTTGTGATCTTTTTTGTTCTTTCCAACTAGCTATGGCTGAAGCCAACTTTTCCAGACATAAGTACACCACTCCTGCCTGCTTCTGGGCTCCAGCTGCCTGGAGCATCATTTTCCATCCTTTGCTTTTCAGGCTGTGTGTACCTTTTCAGACGAGCTGTGCCTCTTACAGGGAACCTACGGATGGCCTTGGTTTTTGGTTCAGTTTGCCAGTCTGTGTCTTTACTGGAGTTAAGACTATTTACATTAAATGTTATTATTGGAAGATACGTACTAATTCTGGTCACTTTGTTTTTTCGGTGTTTGATTCATTTTGTTTCAAATTTGTTTAACTGCTATCCCAGTGAGGTGTATTCTCTCCCTCAGCCTCATAGTTGCTGTCTTCATTCTGCCTGGGATTCTCCTTAAGAATCCTCTGCAGTTCTGTGCTTCATGGTCAGAAATTTGTTTAGTACACCCTTACCACGGAAGGGTTTTATTTCTCCTTTGGTTTTGAAGGCTGGTCTTGCAGGATATAGTAATCTAGGTTGACAATGATTTGCTCTCAGGGCTTGAAAAACTTCATCCTGGCCTTTAAGGTTTCTGTTGAGAAATCTGCTGCTTTTCTCGTGGGTTTGCCTTTAGTGATTTGGAATTTCTCTCTAACAGCTTTTAATATTCTCCTGTTGCTCTGCGTTTCTGGCATTCTGACTGTGATGTGTCGTGGGGCTCTTGTCTGGCTGTGTCCATTGAGGTTCTAAGTGCCCCTTACCTGGCTATCATCCCATTCCCCAAATTTTGGAAATTTTTTGCAATAATTTCAGTGAATAGGTTTTTTATGTCATTATCTTGTATTTCAACTCCTTCCTTGAAGCAGATGATTCTTAAATTTGTTCTTTTAAAGTTGTCTAGGATCTCTTGGATAATTTTTACATTGGTTTTCGTTCTGTCTCATCACTACTGACTGAATGTTCTAGTACATTGTCTTCAAGTCCTGATTCTGATACTCTCTTCTGATTCATCTTGGTTACTGCCAAGACTCTCAATTGCGGGCTTTTTCCTTTCTTGTTGTAGTACTGGGGATCAAACTCACAAGCTCTCTGCTCCTGGCCCCCCTTATTTTTAAGTTTTGAGACAGGGACTCATTAAGTTGTCCAAGTGGAACTTGAAGTTGTGATCCTCCTGCCTCAGCCTCCCTGCGTGCTGGGATAACAGGCGTGCACCCTCAAACTTGGCTCAGCTGAGCTTTTAATTTGACTTGCTGAAGTTTTCATTTTCAGAATTTCTTCTTGGTTCTTTTTTCAGAACCTCTGCCTCTTTATTTATTTATTTGGTACCGGGGATTGAACTTGGGACCTTGTGCTTGCAAGGCAGGTGGCGGAACCACTGAGCTAAATCCCCGGCCCTCCACCTCTTTATTAAAGGGATCTTTTCTGTCCTACATTGTCTTCCTTAATTCATTCAGCTGCTTATTCATGTCTTCTTTCAGCTCATCGATCATTTTAATACACAACACTCAGTTGCTTGTCTCTTCTTTAATCTCATTGTTTATTTTATTATTATTTTTAATGGTGCCAAAAGTTTATTTGAAAAGTGAGGGGTGAAGGGGAAAGGGAGAAACTGTCTCTGCTGAGCAAACTTGGACTGAACACGAGAGGAAAGGAGAAAAAGAGCAAAACGGAAAGTGCATCCTGGTCTGGAAGACACAGTGGGCCACCAGGAGGAGTCATGATAGCCCTATTGATCATTTTAATCAGTGGGGTTTTAAAAAAATATATTCTTTGTCTGGAATTTCATCCCCTTGAGTATTTCTGGTGTCAGCTTTCCGGGAGTGTGAATTTTTGGAGGCATCTCATTGCCTTGTTTTCTGTTGACTCTTGTGGTCTTGTGTGGAAAGCTCTGCCTCTGCTGTGCAGACCCCTCGGTGAGTGGCCTTCGCCAAGTAAGGTGCTGTGGGTGTGACTCAGCGTGAAACCATCCAGAGTACTAGGTCCAACCCCTAGCACTGCACCTCAAGGAGAGAGCGACTCTCAGCATTACCAACATCCAAGGAGCCAACGACCATCAACCTACACTAAGTCCCTGACTTGGGAACATGTGAGCTGCGAACTTTCACTGATACGAATGGACCTTGCATTGCATAGAGGTGAGCAAATCCCGGAAGTAGCTCATGCCCACCCTGGACACCGCCACAGCTGTGTGCTGTATGCTCAGGTGCAGCATGATGGTGTCCACGTGGAGCCCAGATGCCCAGAAGCCTGAGGGAAACAGGGGAGGCGAAGGTGTGGTGTTTTTATGCTTCACATTATACATTGGCATCAAAGGTGTACAAGGCTCAGTTTGTTACGAACGTTCTCCCAGAATGGAACTTGTTCCTAAGTCTGGGACTTACTATAATGTAAAATGTATTTTAAAAGTTCTCTGCTCTTTCACTAACCCAGGAAGATAAAGGAATAGTAATGATATAGGATACATTAGTTAAAAGAGAAAAAATGAAAACAAGAGAAAAGTAAAGAAAAAGAAAGAAAAAGTAGGTTTGAACCATAACATCTATGTACCAGAAAACAAGGGGGAGGAGGGGGAAATTTGGAAGATTAGGCATGTTAGAGGAATGAAAGAAAGAAGAGTAAGAAGGTGATAGAAATGGAAAGTGAGAGCAGAGAGAGGGAGATGAACTCTCATTAATAAACTAGCCCGAGACAAAGTTAGATGACTAGGTCACAAGTTGGGGGCCCTGTGAACAGGTCGGGACACTGTGGGCAGCGATGGTGAACCTTTCCCAGCCAAGTGCCCAAACTGCAACCCAAACCCCCCATGGATTCATCTTCAAGTGCCAATGCTGCCATTAAACCTCAAGACTGGGATTTTGGTTTAGAAAGAACAACTCATACACTTGGTGTGCGTGTCAACATAGAGGGTTCTGCATACCACAGGTTCACCACCACTGCTATAGCGGAAAAGCAATCACTAGCATGCACACACCATTACACACGCACACACACACACACCCTGAACAAGAGAGGAAGGCAAAGCTAGGTTTTCATGATAGTATTTATAGACAAGAAAAGAAGGAGGAGAGCAGGGAGATTGGAGAGGGTGTGAGGGAAAGGAAAGAAGGATGAGAAGAGGAGGGAGCATACATGGAAGTGAGAGAAGAGGTAGAGATGGATTCTGCCCAATGAACTAACAGAATCACAGAGCTGGTGATGCCGGGTCCGACCCCAGAGGAGCGACGCTGTAAAGTGCATGTGTGGGCACTGACAGAGGCCTTCGGGCTTGGCACACACAGAAGGTAGCAACAACAACGACGGCAACAACAAAAGGAGGTCCCATCTTCCTGCTTCCATGGGTCTTACTGGAGCCATTCTTGGTGTGGGCGCTGAAGAGAGGCAGAGTGGGGCCAGGCTTTGCTTTTCAGCCGGACACCTCTGCCTCTGTTGCAGCAGGAGCAGCAGGGGCTTGTGGAGTGGCTGGTGACAGAGGAGTCCTTGGTGGGTCCCCTCCGGGCCCTCCCAGGGACTTGGGGCTACACATGAGCCTGTCACCTGGTTGGTGTGTGGCCAGGTCTGCAGAGGGTCTGAGCCCCAGCAGCTCGAGGACAAGGCTGGCCAGGGCCTGGCACTGACTTGACCCGGGGCCTTGGAGCAGATGTGGGGCTGGGGTCAGGGTCTGTGTGTGCATCAGGCCCCTCCCACCACAGAACCCTGCTAAGGTGCACTGAGCCCACCATGGCCTCTCTGCCCTCAGGCCTTCCAACTCCCCACCTCTGTCCTGCATCCCAGGACTGCAGCTGGCATCTGCCTCTGCTCCCTGGTTTTAGTTGAACCCTGTTGCCATCACCGTGCCCTTGGGCCCACGCTGTTAGGGTGAGTGTCCACCTCCCCTCACGCATTGGAGTTACGGAAAAGGCGGGGACTTCCTGTGCCTTGGCAGAAGACCAAGTCAGGAAGGCACCCAGCCTTGCCTCCACCCAAGTTTTTCTCCTCACTGCTCCACTGAGGCAGGTGGGAACTCCGTCAGTGTGAAGAAGTTTCACTCTGCTCAGGGAAAAACCCAACCCAAAAAGAGAACTATAGGCCAATCTCCCTAATGAACATAGATGCAAAAATCCTCAACAAGATATTGGCAAACAGAATACGGAGGATCATCAAGATCATACACCCTGACCAAGTCAGATTTATCCCAGGGATGCAAGGATTGTTCAACATTCGTAAATCAATAAATGTAATACACTATATTAACAGAGCCAAGGACAAAAACCGTATGATAGAGCTGGGGATTTAGCTCAGTGGCTTCACTACCTGCTGTACAAGCGCAAGGACCCAAGTTTGATCTCCAGTACCCCAAAAAACCACAAAAAAACAAAAACAAAAAACCCATATGATCATCTCAATAGATTCAGAAAAGGCATTTGACAAAATCCAACACCTGTGCATGATAAAAAACGCTACAGAAAATTGGAATAGAAGGTCTTTATCTCAACCTGATTAAGGCTATCTATGAAAAACCAACAGCCAACATCATAATAAATGGTC